>LPNX010954138.1:67926-78195 GCA_001517045.1 Pseudotsuga menziesii
AGGACATAAAAGAACCTCTTGTTGAAGCTGGTCATCATCAGCGTCAGTAAAATCTCTATTCTTCGTATGTTCAGCAACAAATCGTGCTAGAGGAATTCCAAGTGACTTTAGCATACATCGATTATGTGCATTTACCAAGGTGTTCGTAGGAAACAAATAGATTTCTGAATTGAAAGTATTAATTTCAGTACCATCCATATTCGCATCTGTTCGTGACATTAAAATATTCCAATCATCCACTGTTGGGTTTGCATTTCTGATGTTGGTTAGAAACCTCTTAAATTTGACTGGATTTGGATCTGTTCCTTGTTGATGAAATACCGTTTCCAATGTAACAGCCTTTCTGAAATCTTTCCATAAGACCCTGCCAGCTGTGTTTCCTATGTACAATGGTTTATCTCTGACAAGAGGCAAGTGCCCAAGATATCCAACAAGAATCAATGATCTCCCACCAAAAGGAACTGACCTTTTTTCAGGAAATGCCTCCCGAAGACGTGAATCAATTTGTATGAACAACCTTGGCCCAATGAAACTCATTTCATCAATTAAAATGTGTGTAACATATTGCATTTCTTCTTGCAATACAAAAAGTGACTGACCCTGTAAAGATTTGAAGTCTTTAATAGGAATTCTAAGGGTCGAGTGAATTGTTTTGGATCGTATGTTGAAGGAAGCTACTCCTGTAGGTGCTAGCAATAGTAGAGGGCTTTTTCCATTTATGGAATACATTGAAAATTCATGTCCAATACAATGTATAAGGTAAGACTTTCCTATCCCTGCAGTTCCTTGAATTATCATCTTCAACGGGTATGCATTAGGTCCTTCATGGAAATGTTCAATAACAGTTTCAAAACAAAGACGTTGCTTATAAGAAAATGAGGATGGAGAAGCCGATCTAGAATGTGAGAGATCTGGTATGGATCCTCTTGAGAGTGCATTTTTTATGAAATATGTTGGGTCCTCTAAGTTGCTATTTGAACCTGTAGTACTATTCCATGCATGGATCAAGTCAAAGTCTCTGCAACCGAGAGTATCAATGTCTGAAACTTGAAAAGTATTGGGAGGAACAAGAGGTGACAACATCTCCCACTCATCCATGTCATTCTCATGAACCACTTCATCTTGATGTGTAACATCATCTTATTCATTGGTATCTGGTCCTAAAGGTATCCTATTGACATGCCAAGCTCGATATCTAAGCATCCTCCAATTCTGAATAATAATTTCTATGTGAACTCCAATATCAATCTAAATGTTTCTAAATGGTTTATAGAGAAGTAATTCACTGAAGTAAAATGACTCAAAGGAATCTAAATTGCTGTTAGGAACCTCACAAAACCGTGGCCATACATGAACTATCGCAGGTGTATCTCTTGGCTTCCATGGTTCTCTCTGACATCGACCACCAAAAGACCATGATTGTGCAGTTTCAATCAAATATAAGTGCTTCAGAAATGGAGGTCTGTTTTGGTAGTGCTCTAGAAACCCAGACCCTATTGGGAATTTGTTGTTATCTGAGTCGGAAGAAACTCTTTTGAATATTTTTCTACCAACATTAACTGAAACAATGCTACGAATAGAAATAACAAGAGGAAGCTTTAACAACATATGACAGGTTTCTTGTGCTCCTATATCTCTTTCCACAATTGTTTCAGCAAGAAAAATTTTATATGCACATATAGAGGGAATGTCAGAGTCAACGACATTGGAAATTCTTGTCCACATGTATTGATAGCTTTCTGATCTTCTCTCTAATTTTGAAGCATACTTTTCTATGTATTTCAAAACTGCATGACGTGAAAGAACCGGCTAGCAATCAACATTGGAACACCATATTGAAAGAAGAGGAATGTTATGAACATTTAACCTCTCTTCATTGCGAGCAAGTTCATATTTTTTGTGTCCTTTGTCATTAACAAATATTTTCGACTGGTATTGAATTTCCCATGGTGCATTGTATCGACACATGTAGGAGGAACCTTTTTTTCGTAAACATGAATGAACACTGCATCTTGTGTGGCGTTGCACTCGATTCGCTAGCTGCTCATAATCATCAAGGGGATTTGTATTGAATATTTCACTGGTATCCAATAAGCAAGGATCTTCCTCTAGAGGTCGATGAATAGATATATTCCTATGGTGAGCATCACGAGGATTCCATGTTGTTACATAATTGTCAAAGTATCTTCTTGCTGCATCAACTCTTATCATGTCTTTCCAATCTAGTTGTTCCATGTCTAGTACACCTTCTAACCACAGAAATCCATGGATATGTGCTGATCCCCTATGTTTCCATTCATACCTATGAAACTCATCATGTTTCAATAATATTAGCTTGCAACAAAATTTCAAGTAATAATCTAACATGTTAGATTAAAAAACAGAATAAGGAAACGACGTACCTATACCAGTAGTCTTTAGCATGAAGGGATTTCACAATGATTTCATCACAGAATATACTGAAACGTTCATGCATATACTTTGCAACAATATGTGGATAGTTTATAACATTATCGGTTCTCCATCTATTTCTGTTTTGTGCAGATACAGGTGCATAATTGGGCATAACTTTATGTAGGTCTGGCCACTTGTTATCAGCTGCACTCAAAGTGAAAAACAAAGTTGGGCAACCGATTGTGATATCATGTCAGTAAGCTCACTGCAGCATATGTTCCACTATGCCTTTGTTCCTCGAAGACATGAACCAAAACGCATCAATCATTCGGCTAATTTGGTGTCAAGGACTTCAATGAGCTACTTACGTAAATCTTCAATTGTGGTAGGTATGCCATCTTCAATGTTTTTTTTCATGAATACAGCAGTTGTTCTTTGGCTTCAATGTCTCATTATCATGTTCAATACAAAATACCGAAACCTTGGATGTTTTCCAAACCTTTGATCACAATATTTAAGTATGTGCAACCCATACTCATGTAAGCGGACATCATTCAAACATGGTTGCAACCAATCAGTAGTGCCAGTGGGAAACAATGTTGTAAACGCCATGTCAAACAAACCTTCTGTGTTGTATTCATTTATTGGAGACAAACCAATCTCTGGCCATTCCATATCTAAATCTGACAAAGAAGATTCTTTGTTAACAAAGTTATGTATCTCTTTTATCTCTCTTTGCGCATTTGGAATTCTAGCTGTAAAGGATGAAGGATGAGTTTCGAGTCGATGAGTTCCAAATCTATCAATGTCTGCATCATTATCTTCTGAGTTAGCTATGTCAGAGTTGATATAACGCAATTTAGAGGAGACATCTATTGGATGGTCTGGGAGACATACGACTGATTCTGGATCAACTTCAACATCTCGGTAATATTTGTCCATCTGTATTTTGTAATGAAATGCATCCATTACTCAGAACCTACTAACAATGCAATCATAGTTCCTGGATGGAGGCCCTTCTCTTCTGACAATTAATATGTCTAGGTCTTCTATTCGACGAGGAAGTCTCTTAACAATTGAAACTATATCTTACGAGAAGCTAATTGTATGGCCACTGTATTTATATTTACCTCCACATGCATGTGTGACCTGTAGTATTGGATTCACTCGTGCTATTAGCATTTCTTCAACGTGTGTCAAAATTGATAAAATAGGAGGTTCTTTGCCAGGATTCATGTTGTTATATCGAGAGAAATGATGGATACCATGCTCTTGCCTACATCTCACACAAATAGGTCCTTCATCTCATCTGAAAACATTCATTCCAGGGTATGATTCATGACAAACATTACACATTTGCACAATTGACAATTTATCAATTTGGGCACGAAATGCTTGATGGAAAGAGGACATTTGTTGGAAAAACTCAACCATGTTTCTTGATGTATGTATATTTAAACCTGGATCTTGAGCATGGACGTTAGCATTCAAAGCAGAGTGAAACGAGACATGCCGACATCTCTCTCCTCTGTTGTTGCGATGATGTAGATTCCTGACTTGCCTTCGTCGAGTACCATCACCTGAAACCTAACCTAGATGGTTGTCATCATGAAAATTATAATGAAGGTTGGTTGCCATCATATCGTTAAGATGAGTTGGGGTTTGAATGTTGTGTCCTCGATGATCCTCGGCGCTATTATCCTAAAAAGTGAAAATGTCATTGTTAAATATTATGTCAAATCTTCAGGTAAGATCGAAATATGGAACTTGCATACGAATAGGCTGAGTAATACCTTTGATGTTCCAAGAGAAATAGTCCTTTGTGCATCTCCACTTGGTCTACTGATCATGATCTGGTTTCGAATTATTGCTTGATCATTCAAAGGTGTAGAATTGTTTTCCCGATTGAATTCCATGTTCTTCAGTTGGCTGCACACAACATAATTTTGACCGACATTTTGTAGAGATTCATCATCACTAGAAGACGGAATCACATTGATCGATATCATATCATTTTGACAATTATGTCCAACACTGAGTAGCTGTTGTCCATGGATGCTACTATCCTGAAATTTCAAAATAGTCTCTCATTGAATTATTGCACACAAATATGAAATAATATTGTATCTAATAATACCTTATTTTGATCAAGGTCAAATGCATGGTTTTTGTCATGGATAGGTGAAACAATACCTTGGTTTTTCCAACAAAAATAGTTCGTACTGGACTGGACATTTGCAAACCGGTTTTGAGTTGATTTTGAAACCCTTGTTCTTCATTCCTTAACAATGCATGGTTGTGTGAGTCATTCCTAGTAGACTTGGAATTTGTTTCCTTTGTAGTTTCAAGAGAAATTGTTCTTATTCCACTGCTTCTTTCATCTATATTGGTGTTATCATTATGTACTGTTTCATTTTGATTTGTATGCATAGCTTCCTTGCGCTCATCAAATGGTCGATTCTAAAAATTGTTGCGAATAGTTATCTAAACATTGAACATGTATGTAAGTATATCTATATTGTACATATCAATACTTATTTTCAAATATAGACAACGCCATGTAATCCTTATACCTCAGTGCCATGATTAGAAAACGTTTCGCTAGAAGTATGATTTACGAAAGGTTCAATAATTTCATTCAAATTTTCGTTATAGTTGTCTCTATATGTAGGCATTGATGATAGAAATTGACTTCGGTGATTTGATCTCCTCATTATATCAGATATGCTCTGGAATTGAGTGGGCTCACCCTAAGAATCAATGACATTTGCAAAGGAATGACCATAACATTCTCTTCTTTGTTTGTTGATTTTCTCACTATTCTCTTTGTATAATAAACGACGTTTCCTATTAATATCTTCCTTTTTTTTATTATAGTGTTTTCGCGAGGATTCGTTTTTTGTGTGATGCGATGTTTCCATCAAGTTCTTCTAACTGCTCCAATTACTATTTTTCTCCGACAACATATCTACATGAACATAAAAAAAAATTAGCTAATTTCAAACCATATTAGTGTACAAAGTCATGTTATAGGTATAGCAAAAAGAAACACATATGTAAACTTTTTGAACTTTATTCAAATATTGTCTTATAATATTTTTATAGCCGAAGATCGCCAAGATATAGACTAATATTGTACTCAAGTTTTGTATCCAAGAAAATTTAAAAAAATGGCATGAATGATAAATTTATATTTCATAGAGGATGTAAATTGGGAAAAATCGGAAGAGATAAATCCAATAAGCATGATAATGAAGTATTGAAGATGTTGATTTGCATAAGTACAAGTAAGTAACATTCCATAAGTAGCACTGATTTCCAAAAACCCGGTAAAGTTTGTTCGAAAGAAATATTTTGAATAAGTATGATTAAGAACCATCCAAACATGTCAAATTGCATAACATACATGCAAGTAACATGCCATATATGTTTATATTATCCCATGAAAAACACATCATCAATTGAATCCATGTTTGGGAAACTTAGAATGATGGATATGTTGTCTACAAGCTCTACAACACTTAGTTGTGTTGGATTTTCAAGTTTGGACAATGCGGAATCCAACATTCTATCATCGCTTACAAAATTAGAATGTGTGTCAATGAAGTCATAGAAACCAAAATTAAGACAATCGTATTTTCACATGAGCATGTAACTATCAAGTGCTACAATAGGAAAATATCCATTGCATTTGCAATTAATTCCCGAGGTCAAATTAGACATGATACTCCATCGCAATCCACCTTCTAAACATCCGTTTCTTATCGAAGAATTTTTTGAATCATTTTGATTTTTTGTTTGTTCTATAGACCACACTATAGTTCTCCCATCATTGATAAAACAAAGAAGCTCATTGCGATAACATGCTAGGCTAATCGATAACATTGAATTCGAGTGTGGAATAAACTGGAACCCCCATTTGTTATTCTCAAGATCTATCTAGCATAGCTTGTATATACATATATTATTATCTCTAGAAACCACATGACTGTCCACCCATAACATTGTTTGATTATACAATATGGGATTTTTGGGCCGCAAAACATCGCCATCTCATTAGAGGAAATTTCAACTCAAAATGGGCCTTTTAACTTTTATTCAAATTCCATGTCATCATGTGTTAGCCAATGAAATTGATTTAAATTTGAAATACCGTAGAGGTCTTAAACACTTTTTTAATATAAATTTGGGGATAGGTATTATAAAAAAAACTACTTTTTTTGTTTGTATTTTTGGCATATCTCCCTATGTTTTTACTCAAATTTCGATCGGGAGAGCTCATTGGATGGAGAATTAAATTCCACATCAAATGAATACCTACTTCGCATACTTTTGATGGACCCCGCTACCCTAAAAACAAGAAATACCTGAAAAAATGGAATGATGACATCATCATTTCATTTTTTCAGGTATTTCTTGTTTTTAGGGTAGCAGGGTCCATCAAAAGTATGTTGAGTGGGTACTCATTGGATGCGGAATTTAATTTCGCATCCAATGAGCTCTCCCAATCGAAATTTGAGTAAAAACACAGGGAGATATGTCAAAAATACAAACAAAAAAGTAGTTTTTTTCTTTTCTTCCTCCAAAATTA
The DNA here is from genome assembly GCA_001517045.1 of Pseudotsuga menziesii. Lineage (NCBI taxonomy): Eukaryota > Viridiplantae > Streptophyta > Pinopsida > Pinales > Pinaceae > Pseudotsuga > Pseudotsuga menziesii. The sequence goes on from LPNX010954138.1 coordinate 74,912, forward strand.
ATAAATATTATTTTATTATTTTAACTATTATTTTATTAGTTCATTTCAGGAGGCCCATTTTGAGTTGAAATTTCCTCTAATGATAGGACATGTTTGTCTCCACCCCATATGAATGCTGCTGGAAATAAAATATTTTGTTTGAAATTTTGTATAAACATGTTTCAATACTACCCAATGGTACTTTTGTTGTTGACAATTTTTCAACAATGTAAAGAAACCCCAATCACCAAGACCAAGAGACCCTACAAATGTACAAGTCTTTGTGAATGGATTGATGATGTAGTAGTTTCTTTTCCAATACAAGATACTCAAGGATGAAACTGCAACAATTGAACCACACGTGGATTCAATTTTGTATTCATTGTTTAAGAGTTTCATAGACAAAGATGAACATTTTCCTATTTGGCTAATTTAATGGCCAACGAACCGATGTCAACTAGAAGAGCCAAAACCAACTGAAACTCCATATTCTTTCATTTGATTGTGTTTCCATTATGAGATGAAATTTTTTTCGGACACAATACGACTCCAACCTTTGCAAACCATTTTCAAACGGATAATCATTGATAAAGGCAACCAAAGAAATATCATTTCAAGTATGTCTATTGGCAGAGATTTCCAAATTCTAGGGACCATATCCATTTCTATAACACAAAATATGAGAATCTGTTAGCAGATGGATTAATGTAAATATGGCTTAATTTTAAAATACTCATAAAACACGGGTTTTTTTTGTAAGCATAAGTATAATTTAAAAGTGTTAGACTAAGGGAAACATTTTTTTGCATGTTAGTCAATATAAAATGAAATGTAAAAATGATCGGAAAAAAATGCATACACTACAAAAAAACATAACATCCACAATGGATATTTATTGGTGCAATATAATTTAGATATGGCTAATGATTACATGGATGTACATAATATAAAAAGATGATCAAAATTCATAAAATATGCAAAAAAAAACATCATTTTTGCATATTGTTTACATGCCATAACGCCCCAACGACTCATCCCAATTTGTAGGAAAAGGGAGTTAATTGTCGAATACTTTCATGCTTGGAGTTAGAGGGAAAAAATTTCTAGACATTACAATGTTGGTACATTGGATTTCTATTGGCATTGGAAATCGATGACTTCGATGCAATGATCCTTCATCGGGTCCTACATGAGTAACCCTGCAAGTGTTGAGGTCATAATATATGTATGGGATTTGACCATACCTACACATCAGAATAAAACTCCCCACAGCCCGAAATGGAAGGTACCTAGGAGAATGTTTATTTATATGGAGTGTCATAACTTATAAAAGGGTTCATCTCAAATCTCTTCCAAATATCCAAAACCCATGCACCTCCTGAACTGCAGATGCACCAATCCTCAGATCTGTCATTTCAGTTATGGACCATATAGTTGTCCTACCATCGTTCACAAGACATAGCAACTAGTTTTGATGTATAGTCAAACACATGGATCGTTTAATGCGTCCTGTATGAATCGCACGACCAGCCCATTTGTTCAATCCAATGTCAAGTGACCACATAGTATAGGAATATAGAGCATCTTCCTCTAAAATGATTCTCATATGTAGCCAATATAGTTTTCCATTAAAAAAAACTGCATCTTTAGGAGCGGTTGGAATGAAACTAGTTGCATCAACTTCTCTGCAATCTCTGTTCACATTTCTGGACAAAAGGAATTTTGAACCATGTTCGGTCTCTTCATGACGAACAACTATCCATCTGTGTTTGTGATCACCAATGTTGCTTATGAGTGTGAAGAAACCAAGAACTCCAATTTCAATCACGCGTATATATGAAAATCGTCTTTTGAATGGGTTAATAATGGAGTAGCGCTTGTGACCTGGCAATGAACAAAACATCGATAGCAAAATATTTGAACCAGCCGTGCATTCAATTGTATAATTGTTTTTTGGATTGGCAATTTGCAGAAAAGACGTATGTCCTATAGAATTGATAAACTTATATAGTATTTCGATCTTGTATGGGTGTCAAACTTCAACAAAAAAAACCAACTTCAGTTATGTGATTGTTCAACCAAGAAGTTCTAAATGCTAGTCACCACAGAAGTGCCTGGAAATGTTTAGAAATTGATCCTAACTAGGTCAATGTCAAAAAAGGAACCCACAACAAAATCAATTCCAATATCTCCATTGGAAACAAACTCCAGATGGCAGGATCCATTTGTAGCTACATAACAAAACAATGAAAGAATGTATGATTATGAACAAAACCAATAAAATTGAAACAATATTTATTTTATACATTTTATAGATGCAACATAAGTTCATTTGTTCACATTAAGCAACTACTCATTGACATGTGCTTTATGAGTCTAACATCCAAAAGTAGATCTTAGAGTGATAAACGACATATCAATGTCACGTATCCTATGTCTAACATCCAACAATGGAATGCTAAATGAGAGCCCTCAACTATTCATTTATAAATGTGAGTTCTACATCCATATGTGTTTCTAGTTGAGCCACATACATGTTAAACAAAACCTAATGTCTCATTTTCAATTTTCTCATGATTATAAATATTGAGGTCATTAACATGTCATTTATCAGTGTAACATCCAAAAATTGGATGTGAAAGAGGCACCTCACCAATTGGCTAAGCACATGTCTCTTGACTTCTAACATCATGACACATCTCTCTCAAATGGTATTCATAAATTCATAATTTATGAAACCATGGGACTCTCACTATTCATTTATAAATGTGAGTTCTAGATCCAAATGTGTTTATGAGTCTAACATCCAAAAGCGGATATTAGAGTGATAAACAACATGTCAATGTTACGTATCCTATGTCTAATATCCACCAATGGAATGCTAAATGAGAGCCCTCAACTATTCATTTATAAATGTGAGTTCTACATCCATATGTGTTTTTGGTTGGGCCACAGACACGTTAAACAAAACCTAATGCCTCATTTTCAGTTTTCTCATGATTATAAATATTGAGGTCATTGACATGTCATTTATCAGCCTAACATCCAAAAAATGGATGTGCAAGAGGGGCCTCGCCAATTGGATGAGAACATGTCTCTTGACTTCTGACATCATGACACATCTCTCTCAAATGGTATTCATAAATTCAAAATTGATGAATACCATGGGACTCTGGATTTAAATCTTCAGACAAAAATGACAAATTACTCTTATTCATAAAGTGCAAATTTGACATTATCAAATTATGAAATGTAAACCATATATATATATATATATATATATATATATATATAAGAATGTAGTC
>LPNX010954165.1:4955-50109 GCA_001517045.1 Pseudotsuga menziesii
GTGAGACTGTCTGGTTTTTAACTCTCCTTCGTGGTGCTCCTTGCGGCTCTGTACAGAAGTTCATGGCTCGAAAGTTAACAGCATTGTAGTTGCTAGTGGTTTATCAGTCGTATTTCTTTTGGGAAAAGAAATTCAGTTTCCTGTTAGCCCACTCTTACAGGTGAAGAAAGGGTTTGTTTACCCTGGTTCCTAGTCGTTCGTTTGCTCAACACCGCAGGTAAAAGTTTGTAAATACAAATTTCTTTAAAGAAAATATTATTTTAGTTGTGATTTGTTAGGGTTTTCTAACGATTGACTGCCCTTCGATGGCAGGTTTGCCCTTCTAATGATCGACTGCCTTTCGATGGCAGGTTTGCCCTTCTCGACACAGATAAGATCATTAAAAGATACGGCTCCACGTTTCACGGGTAAACTTGGTTTTCAAAAGCACATCTCCTTGCTGGTTGTGTTGACAGGGTGCACTTCTGTGATTTCTTGGGTTCTCTGCTATCGCACTTAGCTGTAGCTTACTCCATCATTTTATCAGGGTAAATCCCTGCGATAAAAAGATATACAGCTCCTGGGCCGAGGCTGTATTTATATACTTTGTCTTTACTTAAGAATGGCGATGGCTGTTAGTTTTAAAGTTTTTGATGAGGGTAAAACCCTAACTCTATAAAGAGTTTTCTGGCTACGGCCGTGGATGTAAACTGGTTTTCAATTACTACAGGTTTTTGTTTTGTAAACAATATTTACAGGTTTTAAACCTTTGCGTTATTATTATGTGAAAAAGGTTCTACAGGCCGCGAGCCTTGCTTTTACAGTATTTCGCTTCTTTTTGTCTTTACAGGCCATCGGCCTTGCATTTTCAGTTATGGGTTATTAAAATGAATTAAGTAATAAATTCTTATGTATTTACTTTGTGCTGAGTAATGTTTTACTCTCAGTTATACTTATAATGTGAGAAACTGGTTTTTCTTTCTCACAATTACTTCTGCTATAATGAATAGATTAAAGCAAAGAAAAACTTACTGTGTTTCGTTTTAATAGCCCAGCTGTAAATGTTTTAGTTATTTTTATTTCGTTATGCTATTGTTTAGTTTTTTTAAGGCTTAAGCTCCATGATGGAGCACTCTGTGCTTGTATCTTTACTTCTGATTTATAAATATATATATATCTTTGATTTTAAGTTTAATATGATTGTTGATTTAGAACCTATAATGTCTAAGTAACGTACAGGCTTTTAATACTATTTAAAAAGAATAAAGCAACTGTAGAGATTTATTGTCTAACTTTATGATTTGCTTACCATTAGTCGCAAGGTTTAAATGCCTAGGGTTTTAAAACCTAATTCTACAGTTGTGAAATTATTGTTTTATATTATAATAACTATTATTATAATATCATTCTATTATGATATTCCTTATCAATACTAGGCTTTTAGTAACCTTATTTGTTTATAAACAATTTAAAAACTAGAACATAAATAATATGTTATTTCCATTCTGTATATTAATATACTAGATTTTTATTTGTATGTAATTATTTATATAATTATTACTTATATAACATCATGTTATATTGTAATTACTAGAAACACAATTACTAGAAAACAATACTATTTCTCGATGTAAATAAGAGTATTGTTTAATGTGATATATTATTATTGTTTTTTGAATTTTAATGTTTCTTGTAATAGTTATATAATAGTTAAATAAACTTTATATAATATCAATATAAATACTTAAACACAAAAATAGTATCTATTTTAAAGGTAACAGTTTGTGAAGTATGTTTTTCACTGAGCTGATAACGTTATTGGTGTACAGAAATTCTGGTAAATGCACTTTTTACTACAATACAGATTACTACACAATACTGTAATTGTATTAGTTTAACTGATAAATACCTAAATCCTTTATCCGTAATATATTTATTTTATACAGAAGAAAACGATTATAACTTATACTACAAGCATACTTAATCTATCTTTTTCATGTACAGTTAAAAATTTCCAGAGAAACAGAGTTACAGTTTTAGATTTAATTAAAAGCTGTAGAAGGATAGCTTAAATAAAAGAAAATAAACAGAAAGGAAATTGTAATGACTGTAAGTAAATTAGGGAACTCAGTTTAGAAGAATAATTCTTCTAAACTTTGAGATACTGTGCTAGAATACTATCTGATGACATCAGATGTGGAAAAACACAGTAATACTAACAAGTTTTTCTACTAACATTCCAAAGTACTAAACAATTTTTCAGACATATAAATAATTATAACGTTTATCTATTTATGCACAGAAGAACATAAAGATATGAATGAAAAACCTGTTAAATGCTGTGGACAACAACAGCAATGGGAGGCCGTTCCTCCCTACCAAACTCCTGGAGAGCTCTCAAACAGCGGCTTCTCAGGACCCCCGAGCTTGCTCTGGTCTCCCTGGATTGGAACTAGGTGCAGCAAAACAAATACAGTCTTTCAACTCTGTATCAACTCAGAACTCTTAGTCAGTTCCCTCAGTTCAAGTAGCTGTAATCAGCATCAAGTTTCTGCAAACATCCACTCAAAATCACTTCCTTACTGTTTTTCCCCTTTTCCTCAAATGAAATTCCTGAATAACATTCAGCTGAATGAATTCTTTCTGGAATAAAACTGAGCAGCCTCAGCTCTCTTCATTGATTACTTTTAAAGATTGCCTAGGTCTTAGTTGGGTTAACTGTCATTTAATGAGCCACCTACTCACATTCCACTTTCTTGGGGAATCATGACCCCAAATATAGGGAAGTTGCCACCTGCAACGTAGGAAGTGCTTGAGGATGCTGCCACTTGTCCTTTGCCTTTCCACCTAGTTCCAACAACCAGTTTGACCAGTAACCTCTTTTAACAGCTCTCCCATGCTGTTGTCTCCATAATTTATTTATTATTAATAAAATATTCTCAATTACACTCCATAACTGTTGACTCTGCTGAGTCATGAATCCCTACTTAGGATTAAGTTTAACATAATGTCTCAGAAAATAAATAAAACAAATTACATAATTTTACAAAATTGGGGTATGTGACAACATAAGTGTTTAAGTTGTGTTGAGCGAGAAGGTCTGAAGCACATGAGTGTTTTGTTGTGTTGAGCAAGGAGCTATGGAACACATGAATTATGTAAACCTTTGTGTTGAGCATGAAGCTCTGAAGCACATGAAAAGATAATTGGAAGTGTTGGGCATAATCCCTGGAGCCTTCCAAGTTTATTTTCAGCATAAGCTCTAGAACATCAGATCCTAGAATTAGTGTTGAGCGAGAAGCTCTGGAATTGCACTAAGTTTGCAACTCCCTATTTTTAGCATTGAGTATGGGCTCTGGATAAGCGCTAGGAGTTACTGAAAAGAATTAATGATTCCAAATGAAAACCACTCGAGTAAAATATTGATCTCATCTGACTTATTTATAAGTTACTAAATGAAATCTTGAATTTATGTATCTCGTCAAGTACTAAAGAACTACCATGTTATACGAGGGAATCCAACATGCAAGGATGTTTAGATTTGCCTAGCCTAGTAGACCTAACCACCTAACTGATGGCCTTAATGAAGAAAGTGTCATAAGTTTAGGGATCATACTATATGATACCTAAAGACAAATGTTAACAAATAATATATATATTATACATGGTATGTATAAAGGGTAAGCATAGTAATAATTAGTAATAATATTAATAATGTAAGAAAGAAGGAAAGGCTCCATCTATTATCAGTATTAATAAAAGAAAATTAAATATTATAATACCTATAAAACTACAATTAGGAACAAGCTAAAAGTTCCTAAGTTAATTTTTAAAAGTACCTAAAATTAAATAAAAGGGTTAAATCAAGAAATCAAATGATTCTTGATTTAACTGCCCCTTTGATTTAAAAGTATGTCTATAAATTACCAAGCCAAAGAGAGGCTTGGGGATGTCCTTCATATTTTTGGATTCATTATTCTACCTGATTATTCTTAAGAGAGTTCTTGGAGAACATTTTCCTAAGAGGAAAAATGTGAATTGATTCAGGACTGATATCCCAGTTAGGGAAGCCTTACCTTAGGAGCTCTAAGCTACTTACATGTTGGAACCAGCTCAGAGAGAATCTGGATTAGAACCAGGAACGATTTTGGGTCATGGTTGGGTGGAACGTGGTAGTTCCCAAGTGATTTAGTCATCTATACAAAGGTCAGATATGTCTATGAATGGTTAACGCTGAGTAATTAAGTGTACAGGTTTTAAACCATTGGAATAGCTTCACCATACATGTATGAGGTTCTTGATGTTTTTCCATTCCATTGTCCATTATATTTTCTGATAGAATAATTAAGGGTTTATGATCATTTTCTAACCCTATGTCTACAATTTATTTCTGGTTTAGAATATTTTATGTATTATTTCTGAACCCTAGGCCGAGATGTATTTCTATCTCGAAGACATTCAAGGGTTTTGTCTTTCCAATTGTATTTCTTCATTTTATTTCATAGTTTAAACTGTATTTTCCTAAAAACTAGAAATTGCTCTAAATAGACTCCATATGTTTATTTTACCTATAAATTCTACTGGCAGATTTCATATTGCCAACATAACTATATTTGGGAATAAAAACCTAATTCAGGGTAAGCTATAAACAAAACATAAATATAAAGTACAGTTAACTAAAGTATAGTAAACAAAACCTAATAAATAAATCATTCATATCACATTAAGTATAAATAGAATCGTATTCTAATTAAGAAATATTATAAACACATTATTCTATACTTAAGAATAATCATCTTTTCAAAGAAATAAAAGATAAAATAAAACCCACCGAAGAACTCTCAGGATTTGTATATATTTTCTACCAAGAACCAAGTTTAAACAATATTTTTTTCCATTAACCAAATAAATCCATAAATCAAATCTATAGTCAAGATATCGATTCCATTTAATGGTCCATGATATATGCTTTAACTAAACAAGAATCCACATTAAATCAAACTATATATTTATTATACCAACTACATCCACAAAATCATATGCAGTAAAGAAACTACCAATGTAATAAATCCAATACATTCATAACAAAATAAACCATAACGTTATATATACAGGACTAACTAAAATTAACCAATAGATCACAGGATCGATTCCTGTAGGCCTCATGTCCCAAAAAAACCCTTACATTTATAAACATTCACAACCATAAAGACCCGGGATCAAATCCTACTGAGTCTTTTTATTCACAAGTCACCATATCGAATCCTGTAGGATTCGTTATTAGTTTTCTACCATACACTGTAGCGTTTGAACTATTAAGCCATGATATATGAATACACATGATATAAATAAAATACAACTAATCTCTACACAGAGGTCACAAGACCTAAATAAACATACACACTGTAACTACGGCCCTCGTCCCTATACTTGTCAAAGCATTTAAACAAGTAATATCAAAACTACCACCCTGTCAACCCTATGCGAATAACCACAACATACATTTAAGGGTTCCATCGAAATCTATGACCCTTTGATTACACAACTTAAAATAATAATATAAAACCCATTAAAACCTGTCAATGATATACCAACAATGACGATTTCCAATTGAAGGGTTACACCCACTGTCGGATCTTATATTTTATATAGAAAACATAACCATAAAACATTAATTATCTAACCACTACACTATTGCAGCTCTAATGGTGGCAACAATAATGCCACATATGGCATGGCCCCAAAGCCAACATTGCTGTCAACATTTTTCCATAAAAGAACTTGAAATAGAATTTCGAATCCACACAATCCATTAATAAGAATTATAACTACAAAATCAACATAGTATGCAATTACTATTTATATAGATAAACACAATCATGATCAAAACCATTAAGGATTTACATAGGTGTTTAACCTCGGCCTTACACCATTGCAAGAAATGGTGCTGCCGCCTTTTCCAATAAAATAAACTTATCTACAATACATAGAGCCTGTGAAGAGTTACCCAATCACATTTTCCATATAGATTTCCCATTAACAAAATACAAATATATTAAAGTTCCGGCCCAAAGGCACCAAACCCCAACAAGAAAAACCCCAAGTCCTAACGCATCCCTGATGCTTTACTCATTAAGATTATAGACAGACCCTTTTCCCAACGCGCAACCATTAGAAACTAGAGGCAAGCATTCGAACCTATGACGAGTATTAACTCTGTCGCAACAACTAAGAAAATGAGGGAACAAGTTAAAAACTTGTTACAACAGGCTTACCCGAATGGGTATGGTTTTTCCCTCAGAGCTACCCATGAACCACGACCCACGATTTTCGTCACACCCTGCAACCTACAACACAAAGTATATGCCATGATGATAAGTACGCTTGAAAACCAAACTGAGAAGACAAACAATGCCGCTAAACCAGATAGGGTTATGTACCTATCATCATGACCAAACCCTCAAAGTTCCACACCACCACACAACACAGAGGTGGAGCTCATGCAGCTATGCCGTGAATGACCAAACCAACGTAAGAGCCCAAGCCCTAATATTGAAGGCCACATTTCCCAAGGTTCATTTATGTTTCCCCCTTATCCTCCATTAACGCTTTCCAAACCCATATCGTATAATTCATGCCACCATATAAACCTTGTTCCAAAACAACGTGCTTTACATAAACCTCAATTGGGTATCGAATACTGTTGATGTATTTGTAACTTCGAAATGTATTCATCTATGTATATTCTGTATTGTAACCCGATGTTTATTCTGGGATGTATCTATTATGTAATTGAGTCATGTTGTCATGCCTTGATGTTCCGATCAGGAGAATCAATAATGTAAACAAGTCATGTCAAGTCATAGTGGGTAACCCTCCGATTGTGTAAGGGTTAAAGTCCCCGCAGTTCCGAGGCACTAGAGTTATTAGACTCTCCTAGTAGAGGTTGGCCCTAGTAGGGTTTTAGTCATGTTAGGATTAGTATAAATAGAGAGTTGGGGTCTCTATTTAGTACACATCACTCGCACACTCAAGTGTAGCTCATAGTTGAGGAAGGAGAAGACACTGGGGCTAGACAAGAAGAAGATTACTGCTGTTGGGAGTGCATCTTACTGTTTTGGGGTTTTACATCTTGTGCTGATTCTATCTCTGAGGAAGTTGTAGGGTTTTCTCCATTTATGGTTTCCCCGATGAAAAACACTATGTTCATCATCTCTTGTGTTTGATTTCTATACTTGTTGTTCTCTCAGTAAAGATCCTAACATAATGATATCTTAATGTTGAAAAACTAACATGGTATCAGAGCTAACCTGAGAAGAAGACACTGTGCAGCTGCGGGAAATAGGGATTTCTAGTTTGTGGATCTTCCTCCATATATTTTCAGCAAACGTAAGGTGGAATAACTCTCCTCCTTAGGGCACATCTTTCTGTTGAAGCAGAATCCAATTCTGAGGTTTTTTAGTTTTAGACCTGTCACTGCTGTCGGAAATTAGGGATTTTCACAGAAGAGGAATTTTTTAGTGAGCCCAGGCCTGGATTGATCTCCTCCCCAAAATCAAAGTTAGGGACAAATTTCAAGGCATTTGGGTGGATAGAACTCCGAAAAAGCAAAACCCTAATTTGCTCCTGAACCAGCTCTGCAGGATTTCAGCTCAAGTTTCAGATCCGACATCTTGAACCTGGTAAGATCTAAAATATTTTGTATTTCCATTTGAGGTTCTCAGTTAAGATGTCTCATCATACCAAGCTTGATGAAATTCTTGAGGGAGATGATAACTTCCGAACCTGGAAGTATAGGATCTCCCTGGTCCTGGAAGAAAATGAGTTAGACTCCTACATCCATGAGGAGGTTCCAGTTCCAGAGGGAGATGAGGCAAAGGCCTTACATAAAAAGAAGATGGTTATGGAAAAGAGGATCATTGCTGATTCTATCAAGGATCACCTTATCCCACAGGTGTCCTCTGTTAAGACACCTAAAGCTATGTTTGATTCCCTAACCAAATTGTTTGAAGGGAAGAACATAAACTGGAAGATGACCCTCAGAAACCAACTGAAGAATGTGAAGATTTAGAATGCAGAAACAATCCAGTATTAATTCACAAGAGTTTCCCAAATCAAAGAGCAACTAGAAGTAGTTGATGAAGAAGTGGAAAATGCAGAGATTGTGATGACTACCTTGAATGGCCTTCCTAGGTCATGGGATTCTTTCATCTAAGGAATTTGTGCTAGAAAGAAGTTAGTCAAGTTCAGCAGACTATGGGAAGAGTGCTCTCAAGAAGAAGCTCAGATAGAAGCCCGAGAAGAGAAGATGGGAAATGAATATCAAGCTCTCAGAGTACACTCCAAGTCTCACTGCAAGAAAAGAAGACCTCATAGCTCCAGAGGTAATCACTCTCACAAAGATAACACTAGAAAAGATGTATCTAGGATCATATGCTATACATGTGATGAAGCAAGACACTATGCAAGGAATTGTCCTAAGAAACAGAAGATAATGAAGAGGATCAAAAAAACAAGACATCATGCTCATGCTGTAGAGGATGATGAACCATCTAGGAAGAGATCCAGATATGAAAGTGAAGATTCTTCAAGCAAGGATGAATATGTTCTGATCTCTGCTCTCACAGGTAACATTACTAATGGAAGTGATGATTGGCTTATAGACAGTGGGGCCTCCAAACATATGACTGGATTCAAGGAATATTTTGTGAGACTGTCAGAACATAAATCACCTCACAAGGTAAAGCTAGGAGATTACTACCAATATCCAATAAAAGGTAGTGGGGAATCTTCCTATAAATTAGACTCTGGAAAGTCTCTAACAATGAAAGAAGTATTGTTTGTGCCAAGAATCAAGAAGAACTTTCTCTTCATATTAGCATTAGATGCAAAAGGAATGTGAGTTTCATTCATAGATGGTCAAGTCATCATGTGGCCAAAAGGAAACACTATCGATGATGCGGTAGTGATTGGAGAACAAGAAGGAGGATTGTACAAATTGAAGGGCCATCCAGAACAAGCCTTGGTCCATGACACAATACAGCCAAGTGAAATTTGGCATAGAAGGCTTGCACATGTGCATTACAGAGCACTACCTATTGCAAGCAAAGCTGTCAAAGGTCTTCCAGAAATCCAAGCAAAACATGATGGGATCTGCAAAGGATGTGCGAAAGGAAAGAATACAAAGAAGACATTTCCAAGCAGTGAAATAAAAGCAAAAGGAATCTTGGAAATCATCCAATTCGATGTATGTGGTCCTATGTCATCAAACTCTCTAAGCGGGTATGCATATTATGTTTCTTTTATTGATGAAATTTCTAGGAAGACATGGGTTTACTTCAAGAAGAACAAAGACGAAGTATTCAGTAAGTTCAAGGAATTCAAAGACTTGATTGAGAACCATACTGAAAAGAAGATCAAGACCTTTCGATCAGATAATGGCAGAAAATTCACTTCAAATGAATTCAAAGAGCTATGTAAAGAATCAGGGATTAAGAGGGAGTTGTCCACTCCTTATAATCCACAACAGAATGGGATTGCGGAACGGAAGAACAGAACTATCATGGAAGCTGCAAAAGCAATGATTCATGATCAAGACCTTCCCATGCATATTTGGGCAGAAGCTGCAAGAACAATGGTGTATGTACAGAACCGTACTCCACATAGAGTACTCGAGAACAAGACTCTTGAAGAAGTCTTCTCCAGCAAGAAACCAAAAGTCAGCCATCTCAGAATATTTGGCTGTCCTATGTACATCCACATTGCAAAAGATAAGAGGACTAAATTATTCCTTTAGGAAAGAAGGGTATATTTATGGGATACTCTGAAAGCTCAAAGGCTTACAGAATATATTTCCTAGGATACAAGAAGATTGACATCAGCAGGGATGTGACATTTGATGAAGACATAGCTTACAACAAATCTAGAAAGAGACCTGCTGAAGAACCTAAATAAGCAGAAGCACCCATAATTCATGATACAACCATGAATGAAGAAACTCAAGAAGAAGATCAAGAATTTGAAGAAGCACAAAGACTTGTAGATCCACCTCTGGAGAAGAATCCTCATAAGAGGAAACTTACTTGGGTACAAGAACTTATCCAAGGTGTGAAAAGATATGGGGCTCCAGAAGAGAATCACAGAGAAAGAAAGAGGACCAAATCCTATTCTGGGTATGTAGCTTTACTATGTGATTTCATTGATAAAGAACCTTCCAGTTATGAAGAAGTGGTAGAACGAAAATAATGGAAGGATGCTATGATCGAAGAGTACCAATTGATCATGAAGAATGATATTTGGTATGTTGTCCCAAGACCAGATGGGAAGTCAGTTGTAACTTCCAAATGGATCTACAAGATCAAACATGCTGTAGACGGTAGCATTGAAAAATATAAGGCAAGATTTGTATCTCGGTGTTTCTCTCAGAAAGAGGGAATAGACTATGAAGAAACCTTTGCACCTGTAGCCAGATACACTTCCATCAGGTCAGTACTTGCTCTGGCTGCAGTGATGAAATGGAAGATACACCAGATGGATGTTAAGACTGCTTTCTTGAATGGTGTAGTGGAAGAGGAAGTGTATGTAGAACAACCACTCGGTTAGGGAGTCTCATGTATGTATATTGAAGAAAGCCCTGTACGGTTTGAAATAGGAACCCAAGACATGGTATGGCAGAATTGATAGCTTTCTATCCAGTTTGGGCTTTACCAAGAGTAAAGCAGATTCCAACCTTTACTACAAGGTTGAAGATGGCAACCTAGTGATTCTTCTACTATATGTAGATGATCTGTTTGTGATAGGTATGGATGGGTTGATTACTGATATGAAGAGAAAGCTTGTTGCCGAGTTCGAGATGAAATACTTGGGTATGATGCATTATTTTCTAGGTATGGAGGTGTGGCAGAGTGCGGATGGAATCTTCCTTGGAAAAGAGAAGTATGCAGTAGAGATCCTGAAGAGGTTTAGGATGATGGACTGTAAGACTATGGCCACTCCTATGGCATCGAACCTGAAGCTATTGAGTGATGCTTCTTCAGAGTCAGTTGATGCTACGATGTATCGTCAGATGATTGGATCATTGATGTACCTGACGAACATGAGACCAGACATTTGCTTTGCTGTGAACACCTTGAGTCAGTTCTTGACAGATCCGAGAAATGTTCACTTGATTGCTGCAAAGCACATTTTGAGGTACCTGAGGGGTACAGTTGATTATGGGATCAAGTACGATGCGAATCAGAAGATTAACCTAGAGGGTTATGTTGATTCAGATTAGGCAGGTAATGCCATCTATAGGAAGAGCACTTCAGGGTGTTGCTTCAGTATGGGATCAGGTGTGATTTCTTGGTTTAGCAGGAAGCAATCGTGTGTGGCACTGAGTACAGCTGAAGCAAAGTATGTCGTAGCCTGTTCAGCTAGTTGTGAGGCAGTATGGCTGAGGAGCTACTGTCTGATTTATTTGATTTCCAGATGGATGCTACTTGTATACATTGTGACAACTAGAGTTGCGTGAAGTTGTCAGAGAATCCATTGTTCCATGACAAGTCGAAGCACATCGAGATCAAGTATCACTATACCGGGGATAAGGTGCAGAGAGGAGCAGTGAAGCTCTCATATGTTGCGATGGAGGAACAGATAGCTGTTGTGTTGATGAAGCCATTGGCCAGAGTGAAGTTCGAGTACTTCAGGGAGGAGCTTGGTGTTCTCCAGATCGAGGTTTCCTCCAAGGGAAAGTGATGAGTCCCAAAGCCATTCTGTCGAGTAGATCAGATGTAAGGGCTGAACCATTCTGTCATGGTGAGAGGATTCAATTCCTTCCATGTCAGATATGAGTACTGAGATTCATAGCCATTCTGAAGAGTAGGTAAGATGTAAGGGCTGAGCCATTCTATCATGGTGAGAGGATTCAGTTCCTTTCATGTTAGATATGAGTGCTGGCCATTCTGTTGAGTAGGATAGATGTAAGGGAAATTGCCACTCTCCAGGAGAGTGGAGGCACTTGGTCCGTTACTAGGTAGATCAATCTGGGACTAGGGGCCTTTCTGACGAGGGTGGAGGATTTGGTTCCTTCCAGGTCAGATGTGAGTGCAGGCCATTCTGGGGAGGGTGTAGGACTTGTTTCCTACCAGTTCAGATATAAGGGAAACTGCCATTCTCCGAGAGAATGGAGGCACCTGGTCTGTTACCAGGTAGCTCAGTCTGGAACTGGGGGCCTTTCTGGCGATGGTGAGAGGATTCAGTTCCTTCCAGGTCAGATATAAGTGCTGAAGCCTTTTCACAGATGTTAGTGATGTGATGTCCTATCATGCTGGTGAATGTGAGTTCTGGGCCTTTCTGATGTGATTGTAGGTTCCAACATGATTAGATGTGAGTGATGGGCATGCCTTTCTGATGAGTAGGTCAAATGTAAGTGCTGGGAAAAGACCTACCTGATGGCTAGGCCTACAACCAGCATGAAAGAATCCTGGCTCTATAGAACTTCCTATGACAAGATAGCACACATGATGATGATCATATGAGATCCATATTGAGCTATGATCCAGATCCAGTTATGATGACTCCGAGAGATCCAGATCGAGTGATGATCCAGATCCAGTAGTGATGACCCAGATCGAGAGATGATCCAGATCCAGCCTAGTGATGATGATCCAGATCCAGTGATGTTGATCCAGATCGAGAGATGATCTAGTTCGAGTGATGTTGTCCCATGATGATCCAGATCGAGAGATGATCCAGATTTGAAAGATGAAGATGTCTTGAAGACTCAGAAGACTTGAGATGCATATGACAAGATGATCTAGTTGATACAGAGAAGAAGACTAGTGCTGAAAATTGTGTCGAAAGAATACCTTCCTAGTTAAGAGGTAGTGTTGATGTATTTGTAACTTCAGAATGTATTCATCTATGTATCTTATGTATTGTAACCCGATGTTTATTCTGGGATGTATCTATTATGTAATTGAGTCATGTTGTCATGCCCTGATGTTTCGATCGAGAGAATCAATAATGTAAACAAGTCATGTCAAGTCATAGTGGGTAACCCTCCGATTGTGTAAGGGTTAAAGTCCCCGCAGTTCCAGGGCACTAGGGTTATTAGAATCTCCTATTAGAGGTCAACCCTAGTAGGGTTTTAGTCATGTCAGGATTAGTATAAATAGAGAGCCGGGGTCTCCATTTCGTACACATCACTCACACACTCAAGTGTAGCGCATAGTTGAGGAAGGAGAAGACACTGGGGCTAGACAAGAAGAAGATTACTACTGTCGGGAGTGCATCTCACTGCTTTGGGGTTTTACATCTTGTGCTGATTCTATCTCTGAGGAAGTTGCGGGTTTTCTCCATTTATGGTTTTCCCGATGAAAAACACTGTGTTCATTGTCTCTTGTGTTTGATTGCTGTACTTGTTGTTCTCTCAGTAAATATCCTAACATAATGCTAGCTTAATGTTGAAAAACTAACAAATACTTAGGGTTCAAATCCATCGTCCATGGAATATGCAATATTCCATGGAGGACTATGGGAAAATAAATCAAATTTATACACCAACTATATTAATACCATGCACCAAGACTATGTTAGAGCATGAACCATTTTTTTACTAAGCCTTTATACCATAGTAAGTATGTGCCTCGTAAATAATAAGTGTAGTAGTGACCAAGTCAATATCATAGATTCTGTAAGAATAACAATACTAACTCAGACAACATAGGTTGCTAAACCATACAAATATCATCTAACAACCATCATATTGTCACTAGGATAAATCTATAAAACTGAGTGCTACTGACGAACCAGATAGCATGGCTTGTTCAGCTTTTGTAAGGAGTTTCCGTCACCAAGTGCACCTACATGCAAGATGGAAATAAATGCATTAGTTTGTAAGAACTAAGTAAACATGATGTGATAAGTAGAAAATAGTTACCTCTCAGTTGGTTACAAGGGAAACTAGTCCTGCCACACCACCCCTTTTTCAATAACAAAGTTAAGCCAGAATTGTGTATACGACAATAATCAACTTTATAACTAATGAGTACATAATCAAATAACTAACATACATATCAATGCGTAACCATAGATCAAGATGGTAATCAACATCAAGAAAACGTAAGTAATACATTAATAATCACATCTTGAAATATGAAACCAAGACGTAAGAACATCTTACGACATTACAACACTGTAAATAAAGTACAATACATTCCGCAAAGTTAAATAATATCCCGCTTAGGCAATAAATGATTAGCCTATTTTTTTTAAAAAAAATATTGGGGACATTACATGAAGAGTCAATTAAACATGACATAAAAACTCACGAGTCAAGCGAAAGTAGTGATGAAAATAAAAAGAAGAAAAAGTATAGACCCTGTGAGAAAATATTTGGGGAGTTCAAGAAAATTAAACCACCCATGTTTAATGGGGAAATCGAGAAGGGCAAGGAGGAAGAGGCCTTATTGTTCGGTATGAAAAAGTACTTCAAGATATATAATTACTCATATGAGTTGAAATAAAAAATGACCATTTATAATCTGACCGAAAAGGAAGATATATGGTGGCAAGACATAAATAAAGTTAAGGGTATAAAAGAAAGGTATGTAACCTGGGAAATTTTTTAGAAACTGTTTAAAAGAAAATATTTATCTAAACAATATTATGAAGAAAAAACCAAGGAGGTTTATGAACTAAGGTTAGAGGCCATGACAATGAAAGAACTCCGTAGTAAGTTCTTAAGATTAATTCTCTATGTCCCCTACATAATTGATGAGAACCCCAAGATACAACGGTTCCTTAGCTACCTGCCCCTCATGTTTAAAGAACATATTGAATATGACAATCAAAAGACACAAGAGGAAAAGATGACTCAAGGCCAACTTCTGTTATGACCAAAACAAGAATAAAAGAGAAAGCATACCAGCTTGGAAAAATCGAAGGCCAAATAATTTTGATTAAAAAATAAAACAAAATAAGTTCCATTAAAAGATGGGAAATAATCATAGAGGGTATTAGGGTAATAATTACAAATTTTTTAAACCTCAAGATTCTGCGGTACCCTCAATGGTTCCTAATAAAAACCAGCATAAAAATAACTCTTAAAATGTTGGGAGTGTGGAGAGACACACTACTTTAAAGACTTTCCAGGAAGGAAACAAAATTTTAATGTTCATTCTATCTAGGAAGTAGTTACAATTGGGGATATGGCCAAGAGCATGCCCAGAATCTGCATTGCACTAGAAAATCGGCAAGCATACCACCATAATTCCACGGTCGAAATTGAAGGTATGATAAATGATCAACCTATCTCTATCTTAATTGATCCACGCACAAGCCTGAGTTATATTTCACCTAGAGTAGTTTACTTATGCAATTTGGTACCTGAAAAGTTTGATAAGTCGTGGCTAGTACAGTTAGCCACAAGTACAAAAAGAAAGGTTACCAGTATTGTTAGAAATTGTAAGATAATGTTGAATGATTTACTTACACATGTGAATGTAAATTTATTTCCTTTGGGTTCTTATGATCTGTTAATATGAATGGTTTATCTTGAAGAGCATAAAGTTTTTCTATACTGTTTTGATAAAACATTTACATGTATTGATAATAATGGAAATAATATAAAAGTGAAAGGAACTCCCAGGAAGGTAACCAACATATAAATCTATGCTCTACAAATGAAGAGAGTAATAAGAAAAGGATGTAAAGTATTCGTAGTGTATATAATGAATGCTAAGGAAAACTATATGAAATATAAATTGGAAGACATAAGTGTTTTAAATGATTTCGAAGATATATTTCCAGAAGAAGTCCCTGGACTTCCTCCAAAAAGGGATATAGACTTCACAATCGATCTGATACCTGGAGCGGTACCAACATCGAAAGATCCATATCAAATGAATATAATCGAACTCATAGGATGAAAATCACAATTACAAGAACTAATTGATAAAAAGTACATTCGACCAAGTGTGTCTCCCTTGGGACCACTGGTCTTGTTTGTGAAAAAGAAAGACGGTACACTAAGATTATGTATAGATTATAGGAAACTAAATAAAATGACTATTAAAAACCGATACCCACTTCCCCAGATAGATTATTTGTTCGATCAATTCTGCGGAGCAACTATGTTTTCTAAGATAGATTTAAGGTCAGGTTACCATCAAGTGCGAATAGAAGATGAAGGTAGTTTTAAAACAACATTTAGGACCCGTTACGATCACTATGAGTTTGTCGTAATTTGCTTTGGGTTGACAAACACACTTGTTGCATTCATGTGTTTAATGAACAACATCTTAAGTAACTTTCTAGATAAATTTGTGGTTGTCTTCATTGATGACATATTAATCTACTCTAATAATGAACGAGAACATGAAGAACATTTGAAAATAGTTTTGCAAGTATTAAGAGAACAATAACTTTATGCAAAGTTCAGTAAGTGTGACTTTTTCAAAGACAAGATTCAGTACCTCAGAAACATAGTGTCCAAGGATGGAATATTAGTCGACCCAGATAAGGTAAAGTCCATAATGGAATCATTGGTTCCTAAAACTATATATGACATCATATCATTTATGGGAATCATTAGATACTACAGGAAGTTCATAGAATGCTTTTCTAAGATTTCCTACCCCATAACTTCCTTACAAAATGAAGGAAAAAGGTTTGAGTGGACTAAAAAGTGCGGGGAAAGTTTTAACAAATTGAAACACCTATTAACCACCACCCCGATCTTACAAATTGCTGATCCATTCAAGGATTTCGTCATATGTACCGATGCTTTCAATGAAGGGTTAGGTGGAGTTTTACTACAAGACAATTATGTTGTAGCTTATGAATCCAGAAAACTAAAAGATCATGAGAAGAATTATGGGACACATGATCTAGAACTTGCTACTATAACTCACGCCTTGAAAATGTGGCGACATTACTTAATTGGGAGAAATGTTTTACTTATGTCAGATAACATAAGTTTTAAATATTTATTTGATCAACATAATTTGAACGAAAGACAAGACAAATGGTTGTCTTTTCTAAGTGAGTATAACTTCGAAATAAAACATATAAAGGGGGGAAGGAAAATAAAGTAGTAGATGCTTTAAGTCGTCATGTGAATTTACTGTGTGCAAGCAACAAC
The DNA here is from genome assembly GCA_001517045.1 of Pseudotsuga menziesii. Lineage (NCBI taxonomy): Eukaryota > Viridiplantae > Streptophyta > Pinopsida > Pinales > Pinaceae > Pseudotsuga > Pseudotsuga menziesii. The sequence continues at coordinate 22,060 of LPNX010954165.1, forward strand.
TACGATTCTGATCTAGGAGATCAGATTTTAAGTACTGGAAATTCTAATGGGGAATATCAGAGTTTAAAAGAAAAGACTGTTAAAAATTAACAAGAACAAGTAAAAATAGACTTTAGCCTAAACCAACAAGGACTATTGTTATATAAAGATAGGTTATATATACTGAACATAAGAGAAATTAAATTGATAGTCATGGATGAACTACATAAAATGCCATACTTGGGGCATCTGGGGTATCAAAAAATCATTACCATGATCAGAAAAGGACTTCTTTTTGCTGAAGATGAAAAAGGAAGTGGCTAAATAATTAGCTCATTGCCTTGAATGTCAGCAATTTAAATCAAAGCATCAATATCTTGTAGGATTGTTGTAGCCACTACCCATTCCAGAATGGAAGTGAGAGACCATCAATATGGATTTCATCACTGGATTTCCCAAGAATTTCAGACAACATGATTCCATCATGGTTGTGATTGACAAATTAAGTAAAGAGGATAATTTTATACCTGTCAAATATACCTACAAAGATGTTAATATTGAAGAAATATTCATGAAAGAAATACTTAGGTTACATGGTGTACCGAAGGTAATAGTCTCGGATAGAGACGAGAAGTTTAGAGGTAACTTCTGGAAATACTTATTTAAAGGCTTGGGTACCCAGATAAATTTCACTACTGCATATCATCCAAAAATGAATGGGAATACTGAAAGGGTAAAACAGGTTCTATATGACATGCTAAGAATGTATGTTATGGAAAAATTAGGTAAGTGGGAAGACTATCTACACTTAGTTGAATTTGCTTATAACAATAATTTCCAAGTTTCTGGAGGTATGAATCCATTTGAAATTTTATATGGGTGTAAGTGTAATACTCCAATCTCATGGAGAAACCCCGTTGATAGATTAATGTTAGGACTTGATTTATTAGAAGATACAGAACTAACCGTGAAACAGGTACAACAAAACTTGAAGGCTTCCCAAGACAAGAAGAAAACTTATGCTGACTTAAAAAGAACTCCTAGAGAGTTCCAAGTGGGTGATCATGTATACATAAAGGTAAATCCCAAGAAAATCACCTTAAGATTAGGGAAAGTATAAGAAATTGGCACCCATGTATTGCGGGCCATTTGAAATTCTAGAAAAAGTAGGGCTGATTGCATACCAATTAGCCCTACCACCCAATATTAAAGTACATAATGTGTTTCACATTTCTATATTGAAAAGATATGTTCATGATGTTTCTCATGTGATTTATTGGAATGTAATCTAGGTATAACCCAAGGGAGAGTTCCAAGTGGGACCAAAGCACAGTCTTGACAAGAGAGAACTATTAAGCCAGAACCATACCATTGGACAGGTAAAGGTGCAATGGAAGCTCCTTATTCTAGAAGAAGCTAATTGGGAGCTGGAAAGTAATATGCAGGAGGCATATCCATAATTTCCAAGAGGCTGACATGGATGAATAAAAGAAAAAGTTATAACACTGAGGACAGTGTTATTTTTTAAGGGGAGGTGTATGTCATACCCCCTGGATTAATAATTATTAATTCTGCTGGAAAATATTTTGATTATTATTTTATTATTCTTTGACAGGAAAGACAAGAAAAAAACATTTTGTAATGAAACATTCCTGATTAATAAAAGATGTTGAAGGGGAACAAAAGTGGAAATAGATGTTATCTTTTAAGGGGAGGTGTATGTAATACCCCCTGAATTAATAATTATTAATTCTACTGGAAAATACTTTGATTATTATTTTATTATTCTTTGACAAGAAAGACAAGAATAAAACATTTTGTAATAAAACATTCCTGATTAATAAAAGATGCTGAAGGGGAACAAAAATGGAAATAGTTGTTGAAAGAGTGTTCGTTGACCCACAAGAGGGAAATGACAAGTGGAAGAGACCACCGAGTGAGAACTCAATATGTAGGAGACATCATCCCCAAATATCAGGTCTGCACCCCTAGTTGAGTTGCTAAAGAGTAGGAGGCTCATAAATGACCAAGTCCTAGGAAAAATACTATTTAATAGTATTCCCATGAGTAGAAGGAGGCTAGCATTTGGAAGAGGATTAACATATGTGTAATGCAAGAGATGGTGCATTAAGATATTTTTCTCTTGTGGTTCAACGAATAGGCCCAGGGGTTCTGCAGCAAGTAATTTGGCTGCTCTGGGAGTTGGTTGGGAGGAATAGCTTCTCCACTTTTGTTTTCCAAGCATTGGTGCTAGGTTCCTACTATGTTTTTCTTATGACTAATTCTAGTTACTGTAGGATCTATACGTGAAATGTTTATGTACAGTTACATCTCTAGGAAGTAGGGTTATGCATTTCTGTAGAACATATATCCCTGTTTCTTTGAAGTATGTTAGATATGTACAATGTCATTACTGTATTTATTAATAACACATTTTGAGCATACGTTGGTAGAGCTGGTCATTGTTGATGTGGATATAGTTTCGAATCCAATACTTGAAGAAGTTAGAACTCATGATTATGTATATAATGGATTCAATCCTCTGTTTCTTTTAAAAAACGTACCATGTAATCCTACTTTAACTAGACATTGTCTGTTCATATCGTTTCCTCTGAACCTAATTATGCTTATTCAAGTGTGGACTAAATCTGATAGTCTGTGTAGTACAAGCAGTATGCATGGTGTTGTAAGAAGAAATTGATCGTTGCACTGATCAATTTACTTGTATAATATCACATAGGATTTTAAAGATCTGCATCTTCGACAAATCTACGGTTGAAAAGAGATTCTGCAATTAGAAGTAGTACTCGAGTTAAGCCTAAACCAATCGCCCATACGATTGAGGATCGTGCGACGAATATTGGAGGAGGCTGAGGATCAACGGCTAAGGTGTATTCCACTAGAGAAAGAGAGAGGAATATAAAGGAGGGGTCAGGTTGTGGAATTGAAAACTAATCACTGGAAATCAAATGGAGATTGATGACCGAGATCGATTGTCAAATCATATCGACGACGCACATCGATTCCATTAGGTGGAGCTGCATGGTTTAAGAAACTTTTCATGTACGTATAATTTTTAGGAAATTCACTTCTTTGTTTTTGGAGTCCACCATATATGTGGTAGGGACATAGATCTGACATTACTTGAGGATTCTATAGATTGAACAAGAAATTTTGTTAACATTTTTCTTGGTTGCGGAATAAATGTAATTGCAAAGTTTTTGAGATTTGATGGACAACGTGGACGACATATCAAATATGTTTAGTTGGTTATAGGATCGTGAGAATAGTGTTGAATAGACCTGTTACTCCTACCCAGCAATACAAAAACCCTAAATCAAACAAGAAACCCTTGAATCCACAAAGTTAAACCTTGATCCACAAATTTAGAAGATTAACGGTCAAGATTTCATCTGCAAAGAAGATCAACAACTGATAATAGTCGCTTAGGTTTCATTGTTGTAGATGCAAAGAAGATCAATGACTGATGATAGCTATGGAGGTTTCATTGTGGAATCTACAAAGAAGAATATCAACGGTCAAGATTGCATCTGTAAAGAAGATTAGTGGATGATACATTAGAGGAAATTTCAACTCAAAATGGGCCTTTTAACCATAATTCAAATTCCATGTCATCATGTGTTAGCCAATAAAATTGCTTTAAATTTGAAATACCATATAGGTCTTAAAAAAAAATTAATATAAATTTGGGGATAGATATCATAAAAAAAACTACTTTCTTGTTCATATTTTTGACCTATATCCTTGTGATTTTACTCAAATTTCGATCGGGAGAGCTCGTTGGATGCGAAATTAAATTCCGCATCAAATGAGTACCCACTTGGCATACTTTTGGGGTAGTGGGGTCCATCAAAAGTATTCCAAGTGGATACTCTTTGGATGCAGAATTTAATTTCGCATCCAATGAGCTCTCCCGATCGAAATTGGAGTAAAATCACAGGGAGATATGTCGAAAATATGAACAAAAAAGTAGTTTTTTTCTTTTCTTCCTCCAAAATTAATAAATATTATTTTATTATATTAACTATTATTTTATTTATTTTCTTAGGAGGCCCATTTTGAGTTGAAATTTCCTTTAATGTTGGTCACAAAGGTTTCATTGTGGAATCCGCAAAGAATCAGATCAATGGTGCGGAAATTATAAAACTAATTTAACAAAAAATTGCAGTTTCTGCAATCCACAACCCGCAATCCGCATTTGTGGAATGCGGAATGCAGAATATGGAATGTGAGAAGTAAAATATTAAGTTAACGAAAATTGGATTTTCCGCAACCCACAAACCCGTAATCTGCGTTTGCGGAATGCAGAATGTGGAAAGTCAAGGCTTTAATTTGACAAAAACCGGAGTTTTTGCATACCCACAATCCTCATCAACTCAATATTGAAGGTCAAGGTTGATTATGTAAGGAATCAATGGTGCAAAAGGTAAAATATTTAGTTAACAGAGTTTGGGATTCTTGCAACTCGCAATTCGCATTGTGGAATGCAAAATGCAAAAAGTCAAATAATAGTTAACTGAATTTTGGAATTTCTGCAACCTGCAATCCACATTGCGGAATGCAAAATGTGGAATCGGAACAACAGAATGGTTGTCGCGCAAGAACAATAACTTAGCATTTTGAAATTTTGTTTGGAAATCTATTTTTTTGGGAAAAAGTTTCTAAGGTTAAGGAGATTATGATTATTTCATATGGCTAGGGTTATGCTTTAAACTCTCTAACTGTTTGTAATGCCTCATAACAGTTAGGTATTTTATTAATATATTTGAATATATATGGTTATACATTTTTATTTTTTTGAAATTTGAGGTATGTTACACCCTAGAGGCCTAAATTTCTAACCCTTAGAAGTACTCATAAAAGGATGTACTTCCACAACCAAGGTGCCTAAAGTTGACAAAGATCTAGCCAAGAAAAAATGCAGCCCTAAAAACTACCATTCAATCCATAAACATACATCATTCATTAACAAGTAGCAAAGATAGATCAAGATAAAAACCCTGGACAACTCCTTGTACAAGTGTTAAGCAAAAAAATCTAGCATCACCTTAGCAAGAGAATTGAACTAAAGAAATTCCAAGCACTGATCATCAAACCTGGAAGAAAATTCCTTCCTCAATAGGTGCACACCACATACAAAGATCCCTATGAGTGTAGAAAATTAACATAGTGTTTTATCCCATAAGTTATGTCTTAAAAATGAAGGAAGGAGATCTATTTATGATCCCGCACTCACTTTTACAAATAAAATCAAGGGCGACGTGCCTTTAAAATGTTAATTTTAAATTATAAAATTAAAACAAAATAATAATAAAATACAGTTGTTATGTAGGATGAAGGTAGGATACCTGGTGTATTTGCACCCCTAGGTGCCAAAACATGCTCAAATAAGTGAATCACTCTGAACAAAAGGATGGAGTGAGCTGGAGGGAGGTATTTATACCCCATCTAACCCTAGAATGCTTTAAAATCCCCCAATTCCCTTTTCAAAGCATGAAAACAATTGGCATGGAGGGTGCCTTTTCTCTGAGGAGGTAAGGCTAGGGAGAGAGGGGACCCACTGATTGAAGGGCCAGGAGGGTGTCCAAAGTGGCTGTGAATGAATACATGTGTATTCTAGCTGAATTAGAGGCCACCGGATCACATAAATAGGATATGGAACCATGTGACCCAGTGGTCAACCCTTAGGGGCCCTGGACACCAACCTCGAGGTTAAAAACCCCAATAAAGGACAATCAATAGTGACATTAAGCCATAATATACCTAAAGGATGACCAAATGGCCCAATGATAACCACCATTGCTCGATAACACCCCTCTTGGTCAAAACATTGGCCCTCTCTCCCTAGGGTACATTTGAAGGTGCGTTGGGTATAGATAAAGTGCAACAGTGTGGTTTTCAATAAAGTTAAAATGATGGTAATAACAAAGTTAAAATTAAGTTTTTTATAAAAATGAGTACTACTTAATAAATGACACATTAATGATATTATAAACATAAAAAATAATAATATGTTTATTTGGAAATACATTTAATTGTTATTGACTTTTTTAAACATTGAAGAAATCATTTGTATGATTTTTTTCACTACCATTGATATTAATTAGAAAGTAGGGTTGAAATTTGATTTCAAGTTTATAGAAATTTTCTTTGAAACTCTTATATTTTAGATGATTATATATATCTAGTGGTGCCCTTCACTTTATATTATTAAAAGTTTTGAAATAGTATTGTTGCTTCCGAATTTTTTCATGGTTTGAATCGCTTTAGTCCCCCTTATGTATGTCATCATAATAAATTTTTTTAATTTAAATTACTAGCCTTTAATGGTTAAAGTGACACATCTTATCAATACCACATATCATGTTTGGAATAATAGGAATAATTTCCTTTATTGGAATAATATGAATAATTTCCTTTATTGCTTTATATTGCTATTATATAAATAATAGGAATGTTTTTTTAACTATCACACCCCCTCAAATGCTACGCTTTTCTCTATTGTGTTTTGTGCATGGCATGTGTCTCTTGACTAGTTCATTGGCCCATTGTGCAATTAGATCATTTTTTTGTTTCTACCTCCAAAATTCCTACATTCCCATTCTCTCTTTAGAGATTTGGTATGTGAGTTGCCAAATTTGCAGTTGTTAGGGTTAGAGCATTTGGATTTTTTTTATTGTTTCATTATGTAAGTGTGGTGTTTATTTTTCTCTAGGTAGGCACTAAATTCCTACTACTCTTTGGTCATGTTCTTGAAGTGTATGGTCGTGGTTCTACCTATGAATTATAGTGTTTTACCTTGCATTTTTCTTTGTCAAATGGTCCTTAATCCCAAAGTGGACAAAGTATATGTAGAGAGTTAATCCCATGGGATGAGTACGAATAATGAGACAATACATGAATATAAGTTTATCCCAAATGCAACAACATTTGGTGTAATAAATTTATTTCTAATATTCAACGTCGAATGAAATAAATCTGTGATGGTTATATAGTAAACAGACTTTGTGGGTCTATAAATCTTAAATGTTGATGTTGGGCATGGTAACTTTTTCTACTAATATAAAAGTATTGGGAGAAGTTGAATCATTGAAGAGATAATAAAATTGTCTTTTCAATCTCATAGAAGAGAGAGCATCTAAAGACAATGTGGTTCTCAATATAAGGTTTTAAAGAGTTAAATTGACAAATATGGTGATCTTAAATAATGTGGTGTTTTATCTCGATGTAAATATGGTGGAATCAATGGCGTATTTAAAATGTAAAACAATATACATAGAAAACTTCCCATAAAAAATGGAAATGGATCCAAAAATATGAAAGTGAATGGTATCCATCACCATGTATCACCCACTCCAAGAAGGGATCTCAGATAGGTGAATGTCTTCTCTGTGAAGCTCTTGGTGAAAATGTCAGCAGTTCGCTTTGCAGATGGGAAATACTACAAGGATATCATGTAACATGCCCCAATTTTGCAAAATAATATTATCTTATTTTGATTTTATTCCAAGACATTATGTTAAATTTAATGCTAAGTTGTAAATGATGACTCAACAGANTTTTTATAAATAAAAGTGGAGACAACAGATTAGGAGAGCTGTTAAAAGAGTGTTTACTGGTTAAGCTGGTGGAGGAGACTGGGTGGAGAGAAAATGGACAAGTGGCAGCATCCTCAAACACTTCCAATGTTACAGGTGGCAACCTCCTACATTTGGGGTCATGATCCCCCAAGAAAGTGGGATAAGAGCAGGTGGCTCAATCAATGACAACTAACCCAAAAATACCTAGGCAATCTTAATAAAAAAGGCCATTGAAGAGAGCTGAGGCTGCTCATTCCAGGAGAAGAATCATTCAGGTGAATGTACTTCGAGGAATTCATTGGGAAGGGAATTTTTGTGGAAGGTGTTTGAGGGGTAAACTACAAAGAATGATCTAATACAACTATTTAGCTGAAAGAATTTTCTGCTGAGTGCAGAGTTGATACTGAGTCATTGGACCAGTATTTTGTTGCTTTCTCCACCCAGTCCCAGCCAAGGAGACCAGGAACAGGCTCGGGGGTCCTGAGAAGACGCTGTTTGAGCGCTCTCCAGGAGTTGGTGGGGAGGAATAGTCTCCCAACGCTGTTGTTATCCATCTTTAAAAATAGGTTTTACTATCTTTTATTGCCGTGTTAAAGTTTATTTTCTGAGAATGAATGAATAATGTAAGATTTATATGTTATGCAATGAATTGTTAGAATTTATAATCTGTTAGTTGTTGAATGATGAAATTGTAATTGAATGAGATAATCCTACCTGTGTTTTTTTCCATCTGGATAAACCAGATCATACTCTAGCGCAGGTAGTGTGTTTAAGATAGATGAAAATATGATAGAAACCTGGATTGAGTAGAGTTATTTTGTATTTCAGAATAATAGAGTAATTTATTTCTGTATATAGATGTTTTCTGGAAAGGATACTATTTTGTTTAATTTATGGTTTAAAAACCAGACTAATGTATTAGGAATGCTAGCAAATAAGAATACATAATACTTTTCAAAACAACAAGTTTATTTCTTTAATATGTTGATTATTGTAAATAGGTTATTTATCTTACTCAGAACTGTATTTCTGCAAAATGAAACTACTAACTTGTCACATAGGAAAAATATTCAACATAGATAAATATTCATTTATTTCTATGAAGAAAGAATCAAGTCACTTTACAGAGTTACTTAATTATACATACTCCTTAACTATTTCTACGAAAGTTCATATTTCAAATAGGGTAGTTCTAGTGTAGTCCTTATTCTAAATAAAATAAGAATAACAATTATAAAAATGTATCAAAGAAATAATAATATAACCTATTTAGGTACTTATGAAATAGACTGATTATAATGTTAAATAATATCTAATAAATATCATTTATATATGAAGAAATTCATTTAAATAAAACTAAACAAAAATCACTTATAAAAGAATGTATAGGGTTGAAACCCTCATAATATTAAACAGTATAAATTATAGTATTAACATTTTTTTTAACATTATAATTTATAACATAAACATTGTAATTTATAAGTAATAACAATATAATCAGATAAGCACTAATCCAAGATTTGGATTAGTTAGTTCCTAAAAACATTAACTATAAAACATTATTATAGTCCTATAAGGACAGAGAAGAAAATAACAATGAAAGAATAACCACTTAATACCTGTAACAAACAATTATTTAACAGGTATTATTAAACTAACCTACAAAATAATTTAAGAAATTATTTATACATAGGTTACTAACAGAATTTAACCTTGCTCAAATAACCGAGCTTATTAACAGTTATTATGATAAAAAGAAATAGCAGAACAGACAATAATAATATATTTTGATTGGAAGATAATTGAAACAGTAAAAAATATCTTTATATAGTTGAAATTGGGTGAAAACCCTAATGTACAAAAATTACACTTAGAGCATCAAAATAACCAAGTCGGAGCTCAAGAGAGTACATCTCTTCACTTAAAGATAAACAGAGGACGACTTGATAGGCCGCATACTTTCTTTATGTAACTATACACATAACTAGTAAAACAAAAATTTACAAGTCATGGCATAAGCTGGAAACCCTTCTAGCAGCAAGGGTTTGGTAAACAAACTAAACAAGCTAACCAAGAAACAATAAACCACAAGGGTTATTTGCAGGCCACGACAACCAACTGAAACTATTCCATAAGGAACTGCACAAGTGTGAATTGCTATGGGTTGACTAGGGCTTACCCATAACTAGTGAATCATGTACTGTCACCACCTTTCAGACCATGAGAACCCACACTCCCAAAATAACACTATGACAGACCAGGCCATAAGATTAGAGTCTCGGCTCTTAAGAAATTGTTGCCAAGATAAACTTACAGTCCTGTAAACTAACCCTACAAGCAAGCCGTGGAGGATTAATCCCAAAAACTACACACAGTCTAAGCTGCAAGCAAAATGTCACGGCTCTCCTCAAACCATTGCACGATGAACTCATGGTGCAGATAAGGAGAAAAGATGATGAAGGAGGACTGAACAATATAACCAGGACACAGAGTTCACATGGAGGCCAAGACACAGTTGTAGAGTGACCCAGAGGCCTGAAAATGATGGAGGAAAATGACCAAGTCTAGGGTTTGTAAACCCTTTATTATCTTAATACTTGGCCAAGGAAGAGCCACGTGTTCATGCAAATAATTCAACCATGCAGTGGGTAAATTGCATAGTCCCTGCATGCAATCGAATTCCCAATTATTCAAAATAATCTTTGCTCAATCTTATAGTATGGTAATCATTTAAAAAAGGTTCCATGGAGTCAACTTATGATTGCATGGTATAATTTCATGAACGCATAATCTATAAACTATCCAATCATTTGCCGAGTTTATATTATAGTCCTCACATGGTTATAGGACAAGGATTTATCAAAGTCTTTGTTTTATATACAAAACAATACATAAACCAATCGATGGAGTGGACCAATGTTTCATTCCTTTTCATAATAAATTATAATAGAACCCTTTTTAAAAAAATTGATATGTTTTATTTTCACGTAAGACTCTTCGATGATCATAAAATCAATGTAACCCCGTAATATAAATTCTTGCCCAAAGAATTATATGCAAAGAAGTTTGAGTTCTTCACTAATAGTCATAGCATAAATATTATAGTTGCATATGTGGATAAGCCTTGAGCTATCAAAACTAGGTTTATAAAGCAAAACTTATAATACTTAGAAGGTGACACATTAAAAGGCCATTTTGTCACCTAGCCAAACTGCGATATCACAAAAGTATTCATGATAGAATAGCTAATCTTATTGTCACTAACGTCTAAATTGTTACTTGGTAGTGTTATACAACATAGCTTTTAAAAATGATTATGAACTTCATAGACCTTATCTGTTTATAACCAAATTTACTGGTAAACTTGAATACATTATAAACAAGATAATTTATGTGTGTTTCGTCAAATATCGTAGAAGTTATTGATAAATGGGTGGAAAATACTCGGGTGATGGCTACAAATCCTTTACATGGCTCGGATCAACAAAGTTTAATAACATATGGACATATACTAACCATGACAGGTACTATTAGTTATACCACATGTTTGATTAGTAACTTAATTTTAGAGTTATCTAGTGCTTATAGGAAGTAATAAGCAATATTTCTTAAAGACTTGCCCTAAGTTAACTGTTATGGTAAGAAGTTTAATTCAAGAGCAGTACTATAAAATAAAATGAGGAACTGGAGCAAAACCATCTCGCTAAACTCTAAGTCCTTAGGACTTGGTTCTTCACTATAATGTTTAGAACCTTATAGACATCAATCTTCATTACAGAAGATGAATAACCAGCGGTAGCATATACCGATATTATGAGTTGATAATGTTTATTACATTAGAACAATTATTACAGCATTACAGGTCATGCACTATAAGTGGAATTAACTTATGACAAGGATCACAAGTTATGAACCAGGGAGAATAATTACTGTCGCTATTTTATTTTCAAGAAAGAAACTCTTCTATACATATATTGTTAACAAAAATAATTAGAAGAAACAAACCACTTGTTTTACCTCATAGAAGCAGATGGATTTGTAACAGCTTATTTACCGAGCTATTTATTTTGCAAATAGAAATATATCTGAATGCTTTATGGAATTATTTAGGCGTTACTTGATCATTCAAACCTGTAAACCTGTAAGGACATTTAAGTTTTTCTGCGTTAGCTTAAAAGCTAAGTAAGCCCCAGAATCCAAGACAGTTCCACCTACTTGTCGCAAACAAAACTCATCAGCAAACTGAAAGAGGAATTATTGCACAAGATAAACCTAACCTTGTATTAAATAGTAGAATGCTAAGTTACTTAATTAAGATTATGTATTAACTAATCTTGTAACCAAATCTTTTATAAATAACTGTTAGCTATTAGCAGACCACATTCTCATCATTTTATGTATTTTCAAAATTTTAAATTTTTGTGAAAATTTGGGGTTTTGACATGTGGTATCAGAGAACAAGGTTCAAACACTAGGCCTTGATGAAGCCCAACTAGCTTTCATGAAAACAGTAAATTAAATTATTATGCTGATGTATTTTAGTTTAAATGTTATTCAACAGAGAATTGTTTTTTGAAGTTTAACAGGCAGGTATGGAAAGGCTGGAAGAGTATGCAGAGGAGGAGTCTCCTGTTACTGAGATAGGAAATCTATCAAGAGATCCTATACCAGCGGATTTAACTACCAATTCCTCAGAGTTCTTACAAACTGTAAAAGACTTAAAAACTGAAATGGAGTCTGTAAAGCGAGAAAATGAGAGGATTCTGAAGGCTCAAGAAGAGCTGAATCAAATCCTAATTGAAAAGTTTCAAACTGAGGGTAGCGGTAGAAGATCAGAATCAGAAGATGCCAGTCATCAACGAAAATATAAAAAGATGAAACATACAAAAACTGAAAGTAGTTCATGTTCTAAAGTGTTTGGTGAACAACAAAATTACCATACTACTAGTGACAGTAGTGATGATAATCTGTACACAAAAAAGAGGAAATACAAACCTTATGAGGAAATTTCTGGGGAAATCAAAAAGATAAAACCACCAACCTTTAATGGAGAGACTAAGAAGGGGGAGGAAGCTGAATCTTGGTTATCTAGGATGAAGAAGTACTTCCAAATATATAATTATTCTAACCAGATAAAGGCTAGAATGACTATATATAACCTCTTAGGAAAGGCTGACATTTGGTGGCAGGACTTGAAAAGAGTCAAAGGCATAAAAAAAATGTGAACTGGAGTACCTTTAAGAGGTATTTCAAAAAGGAATTTATGTCTGAGCAATATTATGAAGAGAGAGCCAAATCATTTTATGAGTTAAAGTTGGAATCAATGACAATGAAGGATATGAACAACAAGTTCTTAAGTCTACTTAGATATGTACCATACCTCGTAGATGAGAAACCAAAGGTAGAGAAATTTCTTAGTTGTCTCCCTTATCATATTAAGGATATAATTGGATATGATAACCCAAAGACCTTGGTAGAAACTATGAGAAAAGCTAACTTCTGCTTTGAGCAGAATTGGAAGAAAGAAAGCTTAGCCAACTAGAAAGCTAAGAAAAATAATAATCAGTTTGAACAAAAGAAGAAGGATTTTGTGCCTAACAGAAATTTTAAGAACAATAAGGCCAAAAACTATTCTAATAACAAGAATTTCCAAGGAAATAGGAACAATACACCCAACCATCAGAATAATTCTAAAGGTAAGGAAACTGCAAATAATCATGGGAACTTTACTAAGAACTTTGAGCATAAAGAGCCTGTTAAGTGCTGGATTGTAATGGCCCACACTGTGCTTCATTCTGTCCAAACTGGAAGAAGACTAGTAACAACATTCATACCATACAAGAGGAGATGACTGTTGGGGAACTAGCGAGGACCATGCCCAGAATTAACGCAGCTTTGGAGAATCGACAAGCTGAATATCAGACTTCCATGGTGGAAGTAGAAGGTATGATAAATCAGACCCCTGTAACTATTTTGATTGATCCAGGACCTAGTCTCAGTTATATTGCACCCCAGATAGTAGAAAAATGTAAGTTATCTGTTGATAAGTTTGAAAATTCATGGTTAGTTCAGTTAGCCACTGGTGCTAAAAAAAAAGTAACCTGTTTTGTGAGAGAATGTGCATTAGTCATGGATAAATTTTAAACTGCTGTTAAACTTAATGTTTTGCCACTTGATTCTTATGATTTGTTTATTGGTATGGACTGGTTAGAACAACATAGAGTAATTCTAAACTGTTATGATAAAACTTTCACATGTTTAAATAGTGATGAAAAACCAGTAAGTGTTAAAGAGATTCCTAGAAAAACTACTGTAAGTCAGATTTCTGCTTTACAACTTAAAAGAGTTGTTAGAAAGGGATGTAAATCTTACGTGGTAACAATAATTGATGAGAAAAGTTTAATTAAAAGAGATAAGTTAAAATTGGAAGACATACCAGTCTTAAGAGAATATGTTGATGTATTCCCAGAAGACATTCCAGGATTACCTCCGAAAAGGGAATTGGATTTCACCATTGAACTGGTACCGGGTGCAGTACCTAGTTCAAAGGCCCCTTATCGAATGAACATACTTGAATTTAATGAATTAAAATATCAATTAAAAGAATTAATTAATAAAAAGTATATTCGACCAAGTGCGTCTCCCTGGGGGGCACCTGCTATCTTCGTCAAGAAGAAGGATGGAACTATGCAACTTTGCATAGATTACCGTCAGTTAAACAAGATGACCATTAAAAATCAATATCCGTTGCCCTGCATAGATGATCTGTTTGATCAACTACGAGGAGCCACGGTATTTCTGAAAATAGATTTAAGGTCTGGATATCATCAAGTGAGGATTAAAGATGAAGACATCTTTAAGACAACTTTTAGAACAAGATATGGTCGTTACGAATTTGTCGTAATTCCATTTGGGATTACTAATGCCCTAGCTGTCTTCATGTGTTTAATGAACAACATGATGCATAAGTATTTAGATAAGTTTGTGGTCGTGTTTATTGATGATATTCCAATCTATTCGAAAAATGAAGAAGAACATAAAGAACATCTAAAAATTGTTTTGCAAGAGTTGCGAGAACATCAACTCTTCGCAAAGTTTAGTAAATGTGATTTCTTTAAGGATGAGATTTAGTATTTAGGTCACATAGTGACCAAGGAAGGAATTTTTGTAGATTCTGAAAAGATAAGGGCAATCGAAGATTGGCCGGTTCCTAAGGATGTGACGGATGTTCGATCTTTCGTGGGCATTACCGGTTACTATCGGAGGTTCATTGAAGGTTTTTCTAGGATAGAAAATCCAATAAATTCCTTGCAGAAGAAAGGAAAGAAGTTTGACTGGAATCAGAAATGTGAAGAAAGTTTTAAAAAGTTAAAAACATTATTAACCAATGCACCTATTTTAAGGATAGCATATCCTAATAAAGAATTTGTAGTGTGCACTGACGCCTGCAATAGTGGCTTAGGCGGTGTTCTGACTCAAGAAGGGCATGTTATTGCCTATAAGTCTAGAAAGTTAAAAGTTCATGAAAATAATTATGCAACATATGATTTGGAACTAGCAGCTATAATACACGCCTTAAAGATGTGGAGACATCACCTAATTGGCATAAAATTTGTTTTAATGACTGATAATAAAGGATTGAAGTATCTTTTAGATCAGTCTAATCTAGATGCCAGGAAAGCTAGGTGGTTAGCTTTCTTAAGCGAGTATGATTTTGAAATCCAGCATATAAAAGGTAAAGAAAATAAAGTTGCTGATGCATTAAGTAGGAACGCAAGGCTGAATTTTGCAACAGCAATCAACACCTATGTTTCTGACTTAAATGAACAGCTTAAAGAAGGAATAAAACAAGAAAAAATTTACCATAATTTGCAAGCTAAAGCTAAAGAAAATCCAACGAAAAACTTAATAAAAGGTTACTGTTTAAATGAAAAAGAATTTTTACTGTATAAAGATAAACTGTATGTACCTAACGTACCTAAAGTCAAGCTGTTAATTCTGGATGAAATTCATAAAACACCATATTCAGGTCATCCAGGTTATCAAAAGACTATAACCATGTTAAGAAAAGAGTATTCCTGGCCAAATATGAAAACTGAAGTAGCTGAATATATTACAAGGTGTTTAGAATGTCAACAGGTAAAAACTGAACACCAACACCCAGCTGGTTTGCTACAACCATTATCCATCCCCAGCTGGAAATGGGAGATAATTAATCTAGATTTTATTACTGGGCTGCCTAGAAATTGAAATCAGAATGATTCTATCATCGTATTAGTTGATAAGTTAAGCAAAGCAACTCACTTTATACTTGTCAAAACTACTTATAAAGCTAACAACATAGATGATATTTTTCTTAAACAGATTATTCGCTTGCATGGAGTCCCAAAAGTCATAATATTATATAGAGATCCTAAGTTTACAGGAAACTTTTGGAATTCTTTGTTTAAAGGGTTAAACACTACATTAAATTTCAGTACTTCTTTCCATCCTCAAACAGATGGACAAACTGAAAGGGTAAACCAGGTACTGGAAGATTTATTAAGAATGTATGTGAAAGACCAGCCAGGTAAATGGGAGGATTATTTACATCTGGTAGAATTTGCTTATAATAATAATTATGGGACATCAGCCAGATTTAGTCCATTTGAAATTTTATATGGACGGAAATGTAATACTCCTATCTCTAGGAGTAATCCAGTAGATAGATTGATATTAGGTCCAGAACTGTTAAAAGAAATGGAAGAAATTGTGAAACAAGTGCAGGGAAATCTAAAAGTGGCACAGGATCAGCAGAAAAATCAAGCAGACTTAAAAAGAACTCCAAAGGAGTTTCAGGTAGGTGAACATGTGTTCATCAAGGTAAGGCCCAAAAAGAGCTCTCTAAGATTGGGGAGTTGTGCAAAATTGGCACCTCGTTATTGTGACCCATTTGAAATTTTGTCTAGGATTGGACAAGTAACTTATCAATTAACATTACCACCTAACTTAAGAGTACATAATGTTTTTCACATTTCCGTTTTAAAGAAATATGTTCATGATGCTGCTCATGTTGTTAACTGGAATGTTGTACAAGTGGAACCGGAAGGAGAATTTCTGGTGGAACTGAACTGTATCCTCGAGAGGAGGGAAATTAAACTTCGGAACTACACTATTGGATAGGTGAAGGTGCAATGGAAGCACCTTAGTCCAGAGGAAGCCACATGGGAATTGGAAAGTAAAATGCGAGATGCATATCCAATTCTGTTCCAGGGGACTTCCGAGGATGAAGAATAAATAACATCGATGATGATGTTATATTCTAAGGGGGTGTGTATGTCACATGCCCCAATTTTGCAAAATAATATTATTTTATTTTGATTTTATTCCAAGACATTATGTTAAATTTAATGCTAAGTTGTAAATGATGACTCAGCAAAGTCAAGGATATTGAATGTAATTCTGAATATTTTAATTTTTAATAAATAAAAGTGGAGACAACAGCTTGGGAGAGCTGTTAAAAGAGTGTTTATTGGTCAAGCTGGTTGAGGAGACTGGGTGGAGAGCACATGGACAAGTGGCAACATCCTCAAACACTTCCAATGTTGCAGGTGGCAACCTCCCAACATTTGGGGTCATGATCCCCCAAGAAAGTGGGATCAGAGTATGTGGTTCAATTAATGACAACTAACCCAAAAAGACCTAGGCAATCTCAATAAAAAATGCCATTGAAGAGAGCTGAGGCTGCTCATTCCAGGAGAAGAATCATTCAGGTGAATGTACTTCAAGGAATTCATTGGGAAGGGAATTTTTGTGGAAGGTGTTTGAGGGGTAAACTGTAGAGAATGATCTAGTACAGCTATTCAGCTAAAAGATTTTTCTGCTAAGTGTAGAGTTGATATTGAGTCATTGGACCAGTATTTTGTTGCTTGCTCCACCCAGTCCCAGCCAAGGAGACCAGGAATAGGCTCGGGGGTCCTGAGAAGACGCTATTTGAGAAATCTCTAGGAGTTGGCAGGGAGGAGCAGCCTCCCAACGCTGTTGTCATCCAGCTTTAAAAACAGGTTTTACTATCTTTTATTGCTGTGTTAAATTTTATTTTCTGAGAATGAATGAATAATGTAAGATTTACATGTTATGTAATGAACTGTTAGAATTTATAATCTGTTAATTGTTGAATGATGAAACTGTAATTGAATGAGATAATCCTACCTGTGTTTTGCCCCATCTAGATAAACCATATCGTACTCTAGCACAGCTAGTGTGTTTAAGATAGATGAAAATATGATAGAAACCTGGATTGAGTAGAGTTATTTTGTATTTCAGAATAACAGAGTAATTTATTTTTGTATATAGATGTTTTCTGGAAAGGATACTATTTTGTTTAATTAAGTTATGGTTTAAAAACCAGACTAATGTATTAGGAATGCTAGCAAAGAAGAATACATAATACTTTTGAAAACAACAAGTTTATTTCTTTAATATGTTGATTATTGTAAATAGGTTATTTATCTTATTCAGAACTGTATTTCTACAAAATGAAACTACTAACCTGTCACATAGGAAAAAAAATCAACTTAGATAAATATTCATTTATGTCTATGAAGAAAGAATCAAGTCACTTTATAGAGTTACTTAATTATACATACTGCTTAACTATTTCTACGAAAGTTCATATTTCAAATAGGGTAGTTCTAGTGTAGTCCTTATTCTAAATAACTAAGAATAACAATTATAAAAATGTATCAAAGAAATAATAACTTTAACCTATTTAGGTACTTATCAAATAGACTGATTATAATGTTAAATAATATCTAATAAATATCATTTATATATGAAGAAATTCATTTAAATAAAACTAAACAAAAATTACTTATAAAAGAATGTACAGGGTTGAAACCCTCATAATATTAAACAGTATAAATTATAGTATTAACATTTTTTTTAACATTATAATTTATAGCATAAACATTGTAATTTATAAGTAATAACAATATAATCAGATAAGCACTAATCCAAGATTTGGATTAGTTAGTTCCTAAAAACATTAACTATAAAACATTATTACAGTCCTATATGGACAGAGAAGAAAATAACACTGAAAGAATAACCACTTAATACCTGTAACAAACAATTATTTAAGAGGTATTATTAAACTAACCTACGGAATAATTTAAGAAATTATTTATACACAGGTTACTAATAGAATTTAACCTTGCTCGAATAACCGAGCTTATTAACTGTTATTATGATAAAAAGAAATAGCAGAACAGAAAATAATAATATATTTTGATTGGAAGATAATTAAAATAGTAAAAAATATCTTTATAGAGTCAAAACAGGATGAAAACCCTAATGTACAAAAATTACATTTAGAGCATCAAAATAACCAAGTCGGAGCTCAAGAGAGTACATCTCTTCACTTAAAGATAAACAGAGGACGGATTAATAGGCCGCATACTTTCTTTACATAACTATACACATAACCAATAAAACAAAAATTTACAAGTCATGGCATAAGACGAAAAACCTGCTAGAAGCAAGGGTTTGGTAAACAAACTAAACAAGATAACCAAAAAACAATAAACCACAAGGGTTATTTGTAGGCCACGGCAACCAACCGAAACTGTTCCATAAGGAACTGCACAAATATGAACTGCCATGGGTTGACTAGGGCTTACCCATAAGCAGGAAGCTGACCCCATGCATTTGCACCAGCTACAAAGAAGGATATAACTATCACCTGCAAGATAACCCACAAACGTTAATACTATTGCATTGTGCCACAAATTTGCTAAAAACAAGTTTTAAAAACTGTTAAAAGAATTTTATTTACCTGGGAGTAAAGGTAATGTAATCACCAACAAACAGGAGTGTTGCCACCAGCAAGACGAACAACAAACCCTTCATCTCTCTTTGATAGAGACGGGTTTAACGGGTGCAACCGCTGCTAGCAGCAGCCAGAAGGAGGGAGCAACGACCAAGCAAGAAGCGAACAATGAAGCATGTACTATCACCACCTTTCAGAGAATGAGAACCCACACTCCCAAAATAACCCTATGGCAGACCATGCTGTAAGATTAGAGTCTCGAATCTTAAGGAATTGTTGCCAAGATAAACTTACAGTCTTGTAAACTAACCATACAAGCAAGTCGTGGAGGATTAATCCCAAAAACTACACATAGTCTAAGCTGCAAGCAAAATGTCACGACTCTCCTCAAAGCATTGCAGGATGAACTCACGGTGCAGACAAGGAGCAAAGATGATGAAGGAGGACTGAACAACATAACTAGGACACAGAGTTCGCATTGCGGCTAAGACACAGTTGTAGAGCGGCCCGAAGGCCCAAAAATGATGGAGGAAAATGACCAAGTCTAGGGTTTGTAAACCCTTTTATTATCTCAACACTTGGCCAAGGAAGAGCCACGTGTTCATTCAAATAATTCAACCATGCAGTGGGTAAATCACATAGTCCCTGCATGCGATCGAATTCCCAATTATTCAAAATAATCTTTGCTCAATCTTATAGTATGGCAATCATTTAAAAAGGTTCCATGGAGTCAACTTAGGATTGCATGGTATAATTTCATGAATGCATAATCTATAAACTATCCAATCATTTTCCGAGTTTATATTATAGTCCTCGCATGGTTATAGGACAAGGCTTTATCAAAGTCTTTGTTTTATATACAAAACAATACATAAACCAATCAATGGAGTGGACCAATGTTTCATTCCTTTTCATAATAAATTATAATATAACACTTTTTTTTAAAGTGATATGTTTTATTTTCACATAAGACTCTTCGATGATCATAAAATCAATGTAACCCCGTAATATAAATTCTTTCCCAAAGTATTATATGCAAAGAAGTTTGAGTTCTTCACTAATAGTCATAGCATAAATATTATAGTTGCATATGTGGATAAGCCTTGAGCTATCAAAACTAGGTTGATAAAGCAAAACTTATAATACTTAGAAGATACAAATTAAAATGGCTATTTTGTCACCTAGCCAAACTGTGATATCACCAAAGTATTCATAATAGACTTGTATAGCTAATCTTATTGTCACTAACGTTTAAGTTGTGACTTGATAGTGTTATACAACATAGATTTTAAAAGTCATTATGAACTTCATAGACCTTATATGTTTATAACCAAATTTATTGGTAAACTTGAATACATTATAAACAAGATAATTTATGTGTGTTTCGCCAAATACCGTAGAAGTTATTGATAAATGGGTGGCAAATACTCGGGTGATGGCTACAAATCCTTTGCATGGCTCAGATCAACAAAGTTTAATAACATATGGACATAGACTAACCATGACAGGTAATATTAGTTATACCACATGTTTGATTAGTAACTTAATTTTAGAGTTATCTAGTGCTTACAGGAAGTAATAAGCAATCGTTCTTAAAGACTTGCCCTAAGTTAACTGTTATGGTCAAAAGTTTAATTCAAGAGCAGTACTATAAAATAAAATGAGGAACTGGAGCAAAATCATCTCGCTAAACTCTAAGTCCTTAGGAATTCGTACTTCACTATAATGCTTAGAACCTTATAGACAACAATCTTCATTACAGAAGATGAATAACCAGCAGTAGCATATACCGATATTATGAGTTGATAATGTTTATTACATTAGAACAATTATTACAGCATTACAGGTTATGCACTATAAGTGGAATTAAATTACGACAAGGATCACAAGTTGTGAACCAGGGAGAATAATTACCGTCGCTATTTTATTTTCAAGAAAGAAAATCTTCTATACATATATCATTGACAAAAATAATTAGAAGAAACAAACCACTTGTTTTACCTCATAGAAGCAGATGGATTTGTAACAACTTATTTACCGAGCTATCTATTTTGCAAATAGAAATATATCTAAATGCTTTATGGAATTATTTAGGCGTTACTCGATCATTCATACCTGTAAACCTGTAAGGACATTTAAGTTTTTATATGTTAGCTTAAATGCTAAGTAAGCCCCAAAATCCAAGACAGTTCCACCTACTTGTCGCAAACAAAACTCACCAGCAAACTGAAAGAGGAATAATTGCACAAGATAAACCTAACCTTGTATTAAATAGTAGAATGCTAAGTTACTTAATTAAGATTATGTATTAACTAATCTGGTAACCAAATCTTTTATAAATAACTGTTAGCTGTTAGCAGACCACATTCTCAGTATTTTATGTATTTTCAAAATTTTAAATTTTTGTGAAAATTTGGGGTTTTGACATATCACCTGATCATGAACCAAGCGCTGGATGTAGTGCATGTGTATCTCAATGTGTTTTGTCATATGTCTCTGAATTGGATTAGTGGAAATATTGATTTAACTTTTATTTTCACACCAAATTATTGTGGGTGAATCAAATGCAACTCCAAGATCCCGAAGATTACCTTGCAACCACACACATTGTGTAGCTGCGTTCATTGCTCCTCTGTACTTTGCCTCAGCTGAAGATAGGGAAATGGTGTGTTTTTTATTTATTGACCAGAATATGAGACCATGTGAAAGAATGAAGACATAACCTGAAGTGAATTTCCTATCATTGGTATCACCATCCCAATTGGAATTAGTAAATCCAACTAGTTCTAGTGGAGAACCAACAACATAGTGTACTTGGAAGTGTCTGGTTCCTTGTAAATATTGAAGGATCCTATTGGATTCCTTCAAATGGATATTATGATACTGATTCATATATCTATCTACAACACCTACAACATATGCCAAATCTGGTCCAAAGGGTGTAAGATACAGTAAACTCCTGACTAGTTATCTGTCCACCAATGGAGACTCGCCAAATTCACCTAGTTTGATAATAGAAATGAATGGGCACTTGTTTGAATTACATTCAGCCATTTAAACTTAAATAATAGGTCTACAACATATTTTTTTTGGACAAACTTGACCCTTTATTCAAATTTCTCAATTTCCAAACCAAGAAATTGCTTCAACAATCGAAGATTAGTCATGGAGAATTCACTGTTCAAAGAAGACTTAATTGATCCAATTTATTTAGTGAAGATACTTGTAATAAAAAGGTAATCAATGCACATTACAATTACCTGCAATACATCACCAACATGTTGAAAATAAACATTAGGATCATACTTGCATCATTCAAATCCAACTGAAAGCAGGAAATTGTCCATCTTGGCATACCGAGCCCTAGGGGCTTGCTTGAGGCCATAGAGAGAATTATTTAACCTGCATACAAGTGAAAGATCCTCAATGAAAAATTTAGGCTTCTGAATACATATATCCTCTTGAATTTCACCATGAATAAATGCACTCTTCACATCCATGTGGTGAACCTCCCATTGCTTAGATGTAGTGATGGCTAAAACTAGCCTGATAGAGTCCATCTTTGCAACCGGTGAAAATTTCTCTATAAAGTCCACTCCTTGGAATTTAGAGAATAATTTGGAAACAAAATTGGAATTATACTTTATATCAGATCAATCAGAAACCAATTTCATCCTATATACCTACTTGCATTTCACTAGTTTCCTCTTAGAGGGCAAGGGAACCAATTCCCAATTCTCATTGTCTTGCAATGAGTTGAAATTTTGTTACATGGATGTTTACCATATTGGGTCAAGTGATGCTTCCTGATATGATTGAGGATCGTATACAACCATCATGAATAATTTCTCAGCAATATTTACTTGACATGTAGAGAAAGAAGTGTGAAATTGAGATCTAGTTTTTCTAGGATCTAGTGGATAGCCAACTAAATCCCGAACTTCTTCAATGGTTTTATCAACCCATTTTGACCCAATGGGTGAGCCATGATCTGTATCATCATCTTCAACAATATCAGAATCAGAGATATCATAAATATCATAAAATGAATCATAAATTACATCATCTTGGAGAGGAGGATGTGAACATTCGGCTTGAGCAAATTCGGTCTCCTCCATCAGTTCTTCTTTGAATTGGACATTCCTTTCAATGAAGGTGTTTTGAGATGAGGGATTAAATTTATTGTATCCATTTTTATATCCAGCATATCCAAGCATGATGGACTCCTTTATTTTATGTTTCAAGGCCTTTATCTTCTCTGTAGGAATCCTAGCCCAAGCCTTTGAGCCAAATACCTGAAATGAGAAACAGTTGGATTGTGACCCATCCAAGCCTCATATGGTGTTTTCCAATCCAAATATTTCTGAGGATATATATTTTGGATGTATGCAACAGAGTTAATGGATTCATCTCATATATTAGGATTCAAATCCTTTGTTTCCAACATATAGGTTTCCATATCCTTGAGAGCCTTATTCTTGCGCTCTGCCACACCATTTTGTTGTAGTTTGTAGGATACCGAATGCTGAATTTGGATGCTACATTCTTTACAGAGCTATTGAAAACTATTATTCACATACTCCTTGCCATTTTCAGTCTGAAGGAATTTTATGTTGTTCCAACATGCATTCTCAACCAGGGATTTCCAAATTTGAGAGTCTCAAAAACTTCATAGTTGAGTTTGAGAAAGTATACCCAACAAAAATTTGAGAAATCATCTATGGAGGTCAACACATACCTTGATCCTCCAAAATAGGGTATGGGAAGAGGCCCAATGAGGTATGAATGAACCAAATCAAGTACTTGGATAACTCTCCTTGCTTTCCCTTTCTCATAGTTGCGCATTGGATGCTTTCCCACTACACATCATATGAATATGCCATTGGAGATCTTGTAGAAGGAAGCCCTTCCACCATCCCTTCTTTGCTCAATTCTTGGAGGTATCTATATTTTAGATGGCCATATCTCTCATGCCACAACTTTCATGTATCATTGGCATGAGTTAGGAGTGCATTCCCTCTGGAGTAGGGAAGGAAATGAGAGAAATTGTACATTCTTACTTGATGATTAGAAAACCCCAATGCCACCACCTTGTTTGTAGATATTTGTGCTATCTCTACTGTGTCTAGAGTAGATGTTACTCTCTGGGATTCACTAGTGTGATTCATCTAGTACACCGAGAGTAGGTTCGATGCAAAATTAGATAAAAAAAAACATTATTGAAGTTACCTATCACCAAAATCGATCCTTCCAATCCCTTTGGCTTGGATATCTAAATCATCACCCATTTGAACAGTTGGGCCACTGTCAGAATACATGGCCAAGAAGAAGTATTATATAGAGGCCATATTCCTAGAAGATACTAAATCTATGATGAAGGAAGAAGAGTATGAATAACCAACAACCAATGCATGACACCTTTCATTGTTGTCTAAGCCTGAACCACCATCTTTCTTCCTTGCGCCCTCAGGCAGTTGGATGTTGTTCTTCTTAAGCAGCTACGCCATGATGTCTATGGTATTATTCATACATGCACTCTCTATATGAAACCATTTGTGACAATAGGTTCATTTGGTCTTCTCTTTATTCTTCTTTTCCTTGTCCTTGCAAGGATTCGAACCACCATCTGAATATTTGGGTTTTTCTTTCTTCTTCTTGTCTTTCTACTTCGAATCCTTGGATTTCTTCTTGAATTTGGATGGATTCAAAACTCCTGTAGCAAGAACTTAATCCTCACTGGATTTGATGGTGCCCATTTTCACTAGCTTGTATTTACCCTGAGTCAGTGACTTCCTGAATACAACCAGTCCAGGCATGCGCCAATTTCGAGCTGTGAGCTTGCTAGAGTGGAACGTGGATACAAACATTGAGTACTATGGACCTATCTTTGAAAGTATGGAAAATATGAGTTTTTACTCATTCTGATCTATGCCACGTTACTTGAGCTGAAGAACCAATTATTTGAACTTGGTGAAGAAGTCCTGGTTTATCTCAAAATGAGCTGGACTCAGAGAGATTAGCTCATTTTCGAGCCGATAACCTCTTATATCATCAGTATTCCCAAACAATTTCTCAATATTGAGCCATACTTCATTGGGAGCTGATAGAATCTCTACATGGAAGAGAAAGTCTCTCGAAATGTTGAGACAAAGCATTCCAAACACTTCATCAAGCCTATTGAAGAACTTTGATTTATCAACAACATAATTTGGTTCAACCTACGTTCCCATGGTGACCATGTATAGGCCTTTCAACCTCATATGGATCACCATATTGGAATTCCATTTGAAATAGTTGAATGGGTTCAGAAAAACATGGGTGTCACAACCCAAATTTTTCACAAAAATTTAAAATTTTTGAGTTAACAATAAATGTTATAACATGTGATTTTACTAATAGCTAATAGTTAACCTCAATATCAATTAAGTAAGTGGTTTCTTAACAGCTTATTTTTCATAGCAGGATAAAAATCTTTTGTGTGATATCTGCTTCAGATTACTGATTAGCTATTTTATGTCAGTAGGTGGAATCTACTTTTAGATCCGGGGCTTACTTAGCATTCATGCTAACACAGATGAATACTATTTCTTACAGGTTATTACAGGTACGATCGATCGAGTATATATATTTTAAAGATTTATTAATGTCAGCAGTATTTTAATTGCAAATTTAAAAAGCTTAGTACAATAAGCTGCTAAACACTAGACAGCTGCTGCAAGGTAAAATCATTTGATTTTCATTAGTTGCTCAGATAAACAAGCTTAAAAGAAAGTGTAATGTCAGTATAGTATATTTACGACTTCATCATTAGACTTTCAGTTATATGTATTTCTTCTTTAGTCTAAGTGTTTAGTAATACTCGTATGCAATTGTTTTACTTGACAATATTTTGCAATATTATCTTGTCTTGCTTGTATAATAATTGGCCCTTAAAAGTTATTTTTATATGGTACTCATAGCCCATTACCTTATAAATAGTAAGAAATTTTGATTGTAGAAACTAAGACCATTAAGCTCTTCTACAAGAGCTTAAGGCTACCCATACTTCGTTCCTAAGTTTAACTCTGAATTCTACTTACTTTTGCAAATGTAAAAGGATCACCCTTAATCATATCATTAGTTTTATCTCTATAGTTATATTACTGTCCACTAGACAACTTGTATGAACATAAATCCAAAATGGATGTACTCCCAAATATTAACAAGTAATGTTGCATAAACTATACGACATAATCTTGTGATAGTACTTTTATCTTTTAAAGAAAAATGTACTACATAGTTTTCGATGTCATGGGAGTTATCAGTTCATTTATAATTATTAATTATGCATAAATGACTTGTTTGATGAGCCAATAATCTACAAAAGTTTGTTATTGTCACATAATCAAATCTAGCCTTAACTTCTTGGCATTATTATTATAAGACACTTTTTATAAATGTTAGACTTAGAAATTTCCTAAAGTAAAAAGGGTTTATTACACCCAAGCTCTAAAAATGAGTGGTATATCAATGGTTAACTTACCATGCATTCAAATCCCAATCTTTATCGAGTTCAGTTTTTAAGGAACAACTCAAGGGTCATTAAGCTTTGTTACTAGAGTTGCCACGGTCTTGTAATAGTTAATATACACTCTAGAAATACTATACTAAAGACTTATCTAAGTCTTAATCTAAAAACTTAACATATATCCTATGCTATCTAACTTATTAAGACCAAGTTAGAAAGTAGTTATGCCAACACTCAACTCGTTATGATAGTGTATAATATAAAACAATATATGTTAAAGTATCAAGGGTTTGGCTTGATCCACGTCGGATTTATGCTTATAATTACACATGATTCAAAGCTTGGTCAACATACACTCTTCTACGTTAATGATTTGGTGATTAGGTGCTAATTATATGTAATGCAGATGATTAGAGATTGGCTCCACATTATTGGGCTATTGATAAAGTTTTTACCCCGCGCTGCGAAAACAAACAATAATATAATCTCCAAGCAAGAACTATGGATCACGACCCGCGTTGTGGAATAAATTTAAAGATACGTGGAGCAATCCTGTCCAAGTGTGAAGAATATAAAATGCTCAGGAGACTTAACCTAAAGCATTGTTATCCCACAGTTTACGCTGCTCCAGGGCTCGTCTTCCATGGCCGTCGATGTTCTCCTGGTTATTGTCACTTTGAACCCTGGCTTTGTGCCATTTCCATTCTCCCACTAGTAGAAAATGAGAAATTAATGACTAAAAAAATGACTAAAATCAGGCTATAAATGACTATTTTTGAGTCGGTGACTAATAGTAGCAAATTACCACTATCTTATAGCTAGTCGTATTTCACTAGTCATTAATAGCTTGAATTAGTAGTCACTGATTTAGTCACTGATTTAGTCATTGATTTGGTCATTGATAGACAATGATTTAGTCATTGATAGACAATGCTTTAGTCATTGATAGTCAATGATTTAGTCATTGTTTTAGTCATTGATAGTTAATGATTTAGTCATTGATTTAGTCACAGATTTAGTCATTGATTTAGTCACTGAGTTAATCATTGATTCAGTCGCTGATTTAGTCACTGATTGCAACCATTAATGACCAAATATACGACTAAATAAACTACTAGATGTTAACATATTAATGACTAAGCTAAATACGACTA
>LPNX010954166.1:0-10835 GCA_001517045.1 Pseudotsuga menziesii
TATGACCCGTATAGGGTGGCGTGGAAGCACCATAATGAGGTGGACCTTGACTAGTGGGAGCTACAAAGCCGTAATTAGGAGAATAAGCAGGTTGTGAATACCCGCCTCCATAAGGTGAAGAAATCTATCCATACTGCGTCCCATAATAGGGTCCATAGGTCATCGCTTGCGATGCCCCATGAGACACTCCATAGGTAGGTACATACATTCCGGAAGTAGGAATATACATACCGGAAGTAGGGATATATGTCATGGAAGTAGCAATCTGACCTCTAGAAACATGAACATAACCTCCCGACACCACAGGTGGTATGTAGGCTTGAGACACAATTGGTCTAGTAATCACAGTACGGATCTGACTCCTAGCTACGTGCCGACTCGAAGGACCACGTGAGTAGGGTGGAGGGTTTACATTTGAAGAACTCGGAAGCGAGGACGAAGAAATCTCTGTAAGAAGATATGTGCTAGTGCCTATTGTCACTCGTCTAGAACCTGGTATCGCTATGGGATCACTAACTCTAGACCTATGAGGTATATAAGATGTAGCTTCCACCGCTGGGATGGAAGGTGCAATGTGACTAGTACTGCCAAACCTCTCCGCAAGGTAAGGCATGGTATTACCCCCAGGCATAGTGTTAGGCTCGAAGTCGGATTCGACATTAAATGTCAAATCATGCATAGGAAAACCAGTCGTAGCATAACCACCATAGCTAGTGCTGGCAGGTTCAAAGTGAGTCTCGACGTCTTCCGACATTCCATACCAGTAATGTGTCAATGAGGGGTCAGCCCTAGAATGAATAGGTCTATCATGCATGGCTCCTATCTCAGAAATCACAGGTCCTAACTCAGTTAGGTCGGGTGAAGGATCGTAAGTAGGAGTAAATTCCCCATCGTCAACACAAATGGGAGGAGGAAGTGTCTCAGATGTATCCTCTGAATGATCTCCCATGGTGTGTGAATCAATGTGTGATGTAGTCCGCCTGGACTATCTAGTTCCCTCTCCCAAANACGAATGGGAGGAGGAAGTGTCTCAGATGTATCCTCTGAATGATCTCCCATGGTGTGTGAATCAATGTGTGATGTAGTCCGCCTGGACTATCTAGTTCCCTCTCCCAAAGGAGGAGGATCAGTAGAAGGTGGAAGTCCTGCTAAACGACGAGAACGGCGCAGAACCGCACCCGAATCTACAATGACTCAAAAAATAGCAAAGACTCTCTATTTACGTCAACCCTAGGCCAACTAGCGTACACAGAGCAATCACTAATAAAATCTAAAGCCAAATGTAAGCTTCCGAATGTGGCCGGTATGTCTCGCCTAGGAGAGGCTTGAGAGGCCCTTATCACCACAAGCGGAGGTACGTAACCAATTATTGTGGCCCTCAGCTTCAACGCGTAAAGAGACTGTGCTGTCCGACCCCAACCTGGTCGGGACACATGCAAAATATCCTCTACACGTACCCCCTCGATATCCTAGGTAAGGTCACTAAGGTCACCTCAATATAATCAACGCTCAGGAGGATAGTCACAGCTGCAATTGACCGTATGGGTAGGGTAGCAAAGCCCGAAACTCCCGAAAGAGCCCCTAGATACGAATACAATCCTGGCTATATCGCCGGTGCTACACAGTTATCGACCAGGGGTCATCCCAATCAACAACCGCTCACACTACCTCGTGCTTGACTCCCATTTGAGAGGAGCTTCCTGAGAACGTCGGTTATACCAAGGATTTCACACACTCCCTGGATAGACACCTAGTTGTTGTTGTTTAGTGATCTTGGAGAATTGACTTACAATGAACTATTCCAAGATCCTAAAACCTAAGCTTGTTGGTGCACCCTAGAAAAGAAAAGAGTGTAATTCATTTTATTTTAGAGTTGATTTTAGTTGGCTTTATTACTCAAAAATAGGATATGGTCGTGCAACTAATGGTGTTATGACACAACAAGAAGTAAAATGCACACCTAACAATCAATGCAAATGCATTGTGTCCATGAAAACAGGGTATGCGTACTACGTGTAATTCACAATTTCTTCTTCCAATGCTGAATGCAAATTTCCCTATATGAAGTCCTAACTATTACTCCAAAGCAAATCTAGATCTAGTGCAAGTACAATGCAAAGTGCAAAATGCAATGCATAATGATAAGGAAATGTTTTTGGATTTTTTGAAAATAAAGAGATACAAAAAGAAAAAGAATGATTCTACCCAACCCAGACTCTGCAAGCACACATAAACCGCATTCCAGCAAAGCACTAAGGTAAAAGGACTCTAATGCACTAATCTCAAACAAAAAATCAAAGATGCCATGACAAGAACTTTCCTAAAAGAAAAAATTTAGGCTAAAAAAAACGTTTCTGGTCAGAAACAGAGGTATTAACAAACTCAGGCAGTGCCAAAGGAGACTCAGCAACTAACAGAATTCACCCAGCAATCCACAATCCTCCACAAAAAGGTAAAAACCAGAGCATACGCGACTGTGCGTAGTAAACCTGCGTGTATACGCAGAAATCCCAGCGGAAACCACGTGTATATGCGACTGTAAGACAGAAACCCGCGTACAGGAAGAAAAAGATGCACAAATCCAAGGCAAACAGACAGGCTGAGGCTTAATTCACACCAATCAGGCTCTACCAGGCATACATGCCCCCATACCCGACACAGAAACAAGAGAGCGAGAGCAATTCAAATACATTGAATGCCAAGAAACCAACCCCCAAAGGACAACTACTAGGAACTCCCCAGTGGAGTCGCCAATTTTGTTACGGAGAGAAATTCCTATGGCTTTGGGTACCACAACAGACAGCTAGACTCCAGAAATCAATCTTTCCCAATATGTAATAGAAATAAAAACATCTAACACTAAAGGATCGAACCTCGTGTATATTTCGGACGGTTGGAGTAGATCCCCATTGAGCTTTCCAATCTTCAGCTTGAATTGTTATAACACATCCTCAACAACAAGTAAACAAGAAAAGCATACTATATTTCAAGGTGTTAGATCTATTCTAGCATATATAATCAATAATGTAAAAGCATTTGACATATTCCAATGGATACAATATTCATTCAAATACACATTACTGGATAGGAAAAGATATTTCTATTAATATGAATCAGAGATTACAAGTGACAACCTATGACGGCACATCTGCGAACCGGAGAAACTGAATCCCCCATTTGGGCCTCCACCACCTCAATCCTCCATCACTTCGATAGCAAGCTTACTAGCAAAAGGAAAGCTTGGGAAGAACACAACAATGCTCCAAGGGACAAAGGGATGCAAACTCAAGCATAAGTTCTGGCAACAATGGACTATAGTTTCGTTACTCTCAATTCTCTCTTATGATTTCAATGTACCAAGGGATTCCTTATATATCTTTTCAAAGGGATATTGAAAGGTCAAATCCGTGCGATCTCAAGGCATATGGAAGGCCAGGAGTCATATGAGTCGGATCCAAGTCAAGGAAAACTCCAAAAGGATTTGGATTATGCACACATCCCGATGTACGCGACTATAGGGGTCAGATCCGCGTATGTACACGGTTATCGGGGAAAAATCCACGTATATCATTTTTCTTATGTTTTTAGGGATGATAAAGGACACATCAAAAGACAAAAAGTGGTCCATAGGGGCTAATGAGTCTACAGCGGGACAGGGGAAGGCCATACAATGTGTGATTCACCTAGTGTGGTGAAATAAGCTTTGTGACATAATCCGGAATGATCTAGTCATTTTGAATAAGTACAGGGATCAAAGAGACAGATCCGATCTGAATGTACCTGAGACTTTGCAGCTTTACCTTGATACACGGTTTGCGCAACTGAAGGCTGCAACTGAGCTTGAGCTCTGGCAGGTTGGTGAACAATTTTTAACTTGTCATTTTTCTTTGCCTTATACTATTCCTATTTCTTATGACCGACATATCATGACTGACATCATTTGATATGCAGGAAGATTTTTTCTCTATAGAATATATTCACCATCTTATGCGCATGGTTAAGAAGACTCCTAGCCCTCAATTGATGGCAATATACTATTCAAACCTAACAAAGATATTTTGGGCATCAGAAAGTCATTTGTATCATGGCTATGCATGGTACAAGCTCTATATCCTTCATAAAAGCTACAATAAAAATTTGACACAGAAGGATTTGCAGCTAATGGCATCATCACTATTGTTGGCCGCCATTTCTGTTATGCCATATGATCACAAGCATGGAGCTCACCATTTTGAAGTGGGGAATGAGAAGGAGAGGAGTTATTAGTTGCATACAAGTGGGTGGAATGTTCAAATGCAAAATTATCTTCATGTCAAAGGGAGAAGGTTGTTCTTGTCACGAGTAGTGTCAAATCTAAAAGAGTTGGTGTTGGATTTCAAAGGTTGAGTAAGATTTGGTGAAAGGAAGTTTGAGAAGGTGTTTAGCACCATGTTTAAAATTTTGGATTATAGAAGTTTTTAAGGAAAGAGACCTTATTGGAAAATATTGGGAAGGCCCCCTTAGAATTAACAGGACTGTTGAATGCATTTGTGGCGGAGCATTCTATCTTTGGAATGAACAACTACAGGAATGAGGTAAAGAGTGGAATAAACCAAAGGCTCCGATTCAAAAGGATAAAGATCTACGGTCTAGATTGTATGGAGAATCACAGAGATTATGCGGTATAGAAAATTATAAACAGGTCTACATGGAATTGGAAAGGTTTATCTTTTCTAAAACCTTGAGATTGATGAACGTCTCAATTGTGTACATATTGCCAGTGCCAACATATCAGAAAACTGTGCTAAGGAAACAAGGTAGGCACCCTGATACTCCTTCGGTGCTGTTGAAAATGGAAAAACCAGAAGAAATAGAAGTGGTACATGTAGGGGATAGTGCAGAATTAAGGGTTATAGGTCGGAGGGAAGAAGAAAATCTAGTGGATGAGAATGTCGAGATCTTTGATACCTTTCTGTTGGGTGAAAAAATTGAAACTACTAAGGGTAAATTGGAAGTCCTTAAGGACTAGGGTAGTGATACTTGTGGTGTTTTTAAATCCTTTTTTCATTTTTTCTCTGTTAACCAGACCCCCATTGCCCCGAGTTTGTTGAGTGGTGTGCATACAATTTTTCTGCCATCGAAGGAGTCATCATGAATAGGTCGGAGTCCAAAATCCTCTGCTCTATCCAAGTTCATGTCATCCGTAAAACCCTCCACGTCCTAGACGAATTTTTCCACATATCCCAAAAATACTAAGAAGAGGGTATTGTATAGTTCTTCCGAGAGTCTACTGTAGAAAATAGAGATGATTTCCTGAAGTCTCATTCGAAACCTAATGCCGAATTTATTAGTTTGTCTTACCCCATTGACCTAAATCAATTTAATGAAGAAGCCTAGTGGCACGTAACCCTATCCAACCAATTCCTAGGTATAGATACTAATGGTTATATCACAGAGTCATTGTTAAGTTTACTGTTTGTTTTAAGTACCTGTGCTGTTGAACCTGAACTTCCAGGACAATCCTTTCAGTCATGTTGTCTTAAATTTGATGAATGTCTAGTTGAGAACATTCATTCTCAGTTAGATAATTTGCACGATACCAAAGTTTTCAAATTCTAATCCTTTTTGTTGAGAATGTTCTTATCTTATAACGAAGATGATTTACAGGTTCCTGAGCTGGAGATCACTGATGACATGACCAAGGACTACTGTAAATTCATGAACTTTTTGATGGTAGAAATATATAACCTTTTCTTCCAAGAAAGGTTGCCCAAAGTATTTCTTGATATGAGGTAAATACTGCATATATCTCCTAGTAAGATGATAGGAGACTGTTCTTGGAATAATTTGGAACAGTCATAAGGCTATATGGTTTTGTGCATCAGCCTTATGTCCTGCTAGCCTTCCTGACTGCCTGGGTTTTCTCCTTGGAATTAATCAAGAAAAGACTCACTATTGAAGAATAACACTTTATGAACACTAAGAAGGGCTCAAGCATTTCTTTCCCCTGGGAGGTAGGGCCATACACGGTCAAAAGAAGGGATGCCCTACCACTGTTTGGAAACTTACTCAAAGGCATGGGATTCTCTCTGGAACAGGATATAAAATACGACCCATATCAAGTAATTTCCAAAAGGATAAAATCTCGCAAGATTAAGCCTTTTGAGCACACTGAAATCACTGGGATTAGAGAAGAAGCCAATTGGGATGATTTCCCTAACTCGATCACAATGGATACCAACATAGGACAATCCTCTGTCTGACCCCATCTAGGGGATAATTCTCCCCAAATGGACCTATCCAAAGTAGTTACAATGGCTGGGAACGTTTGATCGTTGGTCAGTTATTCAGGAAATTCCATAAAAAGAGGACCTTCAAAACCCATGGAGACGAATGAGGTAGATATTGCCAGCATGCCCAAAAAGCAGAAAGTTGAACAAGAACAACAGTTGGTACAGGTTAACAGAAGCAGTATGAGGGGAAAAATGAAGAAGAAAAATTTGAAAGACACACATAAACAAGAAGATCCCGAAACAGCCCAGTTAGAGATCCGAGAGTATGTGTTTGATGGATGGACTCCAAACATGCATGCCTCTAAAGAAGATTGGCTAGAATCTTACAGAGAAAGGGGAAATAGAAATTTTAAAGAGACAGCAAAGCTGTATGATGAAGTAGTACAATTTCCATGCCCAAATGTGGGATTAAAGACTATGAGGGATCAT
Organism: Pseudotsuga menziesii; assembly: GCA_001517045.1. NCBI lineage: Eukaryota > Viridiplantae > Streptophyta > Pinopsida > Pinales > Pinaceae > Pseudotsuga > Pseudotsuga menziesii. Next base: position 6,702 of record LPNX010954166.1, read on the forward strand.
GCTATAGACAACCTCAACATGGCCTTGACAGTAGGAAACATAGTGTCAGAAGTTAATGTGAACCTCAAAAACGTTCCCACTACTGATATAATACATCTTAATAGAGAGACCAATGATATATTGAATACTAGATTGCTGAAGGACCCATTACAAATGTCCAAGCTAGAGTTGAGCAAAGAAAAAAATCAACACCTCTTGAGGAAGGTGAGAGTTGAAAACAATGCCCTTAAGGCCCAAATTAACAATTTGCAGAATGAAGCAGTACAAATAGATGGGCAGGAAGATAAGAGAGTGTTAGACCAAATATTTCTAGATGAGAAAGAAAAGGATATCCAGGTACTTAAAAAGAAGTTGAAAATCCCTTCCACCCAGCTCATTCAAACCACTGTGTTGGCTGAATTTGAGAAAGAGAAAGAAACATTAAACACTGAGCTTACAAATTGCAAGGAAAAGCTGTTGAAGCTTGAGGAGAAAGAAAATCAATGGGAAGTGGATGCCAAGCTTCTGAAGGAAAGAGAAAAAGAATTAAAGGCTAAGCTGGCAGCAAAGGAAAGAGAAAGAGAAAGAAACATTAAACATTAAAGGCAAAGCTGGCTGAATTTGAGAAAGAGAAAGAAACATTAAACATTGAGCTTACATATTGCAAGGCCAAGCTATTGAAGCTTGAGGAGAAAGAAAATCAATGGGAAGTGGATGCCAAGATTTTGAAGGAAAGAGAAAAAGAATTAAAGGATAAGCTGGCAGCAAAGGAAACATAGCTTCAAGAAAAATGCACAGAGCCGACAATTCAATTAGTAAATGTAGCTAGAGAGGGAGATACCAATTCTCTGTCTAAAGCAATGTCCCAAATAGGCCTAAAAGATACCGAGCTTACAAATATGAGACAACAGATCAAGGAGTTAGAGGAGGAAAAATGAAAAGAGGAACAAAGGAGGAAAGTGATAGATAAGAAATGTCAAGAATTGACACAACAAAATGCCAAATTAGGCAAGCAGGTAGTTGGTAATATGGCCTTACAGGGTGCCAGACATTTCATTTGGGACCAAATCATTGCAGAAGCCAACAAGTTCAAACCTTTTTTAGATTCCATCTCAAGTCAGGAGAATGCTTTGACAGAGGCCAAGAAAAAGGTTTCTACAGTATAGGGAGAAGTGAATAAAACATCAGCATAGGTGGCTAAAAATGTTATTGAATTTCTAAGCTCCTTGTCAGATGATCTAGTCAGCAAGTATGGTATCCAAAATAGAGTTGCTATTATTTCTGGGGCTAGAAAAGTGATTGCTAAACATAGGATGCTAGACACTGTACTGGCCAAAATTGACATTATAGACCACAAATTTAGGGAGGTGATTAAGTTGTTTAATCCACTAGTAGATAGAGGAGTCCCTTTCTTCTTGGAAGAAAAGGGACCTTTATTGTCTCAGAATGATTATTTGGAGCAATTGGTTAGCTGCAGATCATACAACAGCAAGTTCTGAGACATGCAACAATCCTTGTTAGGCATGATAGTTTTTGATAAATTGGCTGGAGAATTCAAATTATTGTTCGATTTTAAAGCCGCCCGTGTCGCAATTCCTAACGTCTGATACATAGAAATTATGGAGCTCAAGGTACAAGCGCACGACATGGTCGTTGCGACCTTTCCTGGTCCTGATCAATGGAGGTCAATTCAACAATATGGGTAAAGAAAGTTTAGGACACATCCATAAAGATAGCATGGATGACAACACGAGAGTTCTTCTCCAAGACATGTCCATTTGGAAAGTCGCCTCTGCCAGAATTTGTACAGTTGCCACCAACCAGAAAATACAAAAAAGGGTTTTATGCATATTTTCTTCGAGTAGTCTGTATTTTATTTTTGTTTATGTAAATCATGGCAGATATGCCACGTTCAAGTTTCTTAGGAGAGGTTCTTTGGTTTGTAACATATTTTGTCTTTGATGTCAGTTTGGAGGTCCGAAACACTATAAATGTACCTCCTGAGAAAGGAGAAAGGGTTGGAACCAATTTAATTTTGTGTTGTATGCTTTCATGAACCTTTTAATAAATTTGCAGAGCCGAAGTTGGTGTTTTCACAGGGATTCATGTGTTGTTTCATGTTACCGTTTGTTACTTTCTTTCTCATGTGAACGTTTTCTAGTTTATCTCCCCTGTTATGTTTTCTTTCATGTCTGAAATAAGTGTATAACAGTTTGGAATTCATACATGCTATGCTCCATCTGTTGTTTCAGATATCCACTAAAGATTTCTTCTAAAGTTAATACAGAATTCATTCTTTAATGCTTTGTGTTGATGGTTTGTTCTTGTTCTTCTTTTCCACCAGAAAATTATAATTTGACTGTGACTGAATAGCTATATTGCCTCTGTGTTAAATCACCTGCATAAGTTTTGTTATCTCCATTGCACATCTTGACTCCATCTCCCAATGGTCCTATGTTCTGTTTCAACCAATCTTACAAATAATTCATATTTTCACTTGTACATATCTAGCATTGTTAATATATAGTGAGAGATCCCTCTCGGAAGAGAAGAAACCAATTCTCTCTTCAAAAGTGGTTTTGCTGTTACCTGGGAATGAGCCTTTCACAACCTTGGGTTTAATTCCAGTGCTAACAGAAGGGATATCGCCTTGTTGGTGAAAGATGGTTGAAAGTGTGACAAAAGTGTTAAAAGTATGCCAAAAAGCATTTCCACGTGACAAGCCGACATACATGGGGGTTTCCTTTACAAGGGGGAGTTGTCCAAATTAACTAGGAAGGATGATGGAACATCCACCAAAGGGGCTTGTACATTGGGAAGGAAAAGCTTCACGTAAAGGATCATCAATACGGGTTAACAATTTTGGGCCAATGAAGCTCATTTCATCAATGAGGATGTATCAAATATGACATATTTGTTCTTGAACATTTCAAAGAGATTATCCTTAGGGATTGATCTCCAAGAGGGTGCATTTCAACAATGGGTGTTCGAAGAGCATAATGTATTGTAAGCACATGTATGTTAAAGGAAACAACACCAATTGGAGCAAGGAGAAGCAAGGGGGTGACATTGTGGACAAAGGCATTTTGGAGTGTATATATTATGCAAGAAATCAAGTAATACTTTCCTATTCCTACAGTACCTTGAATGACTAGCTTGAGTGGGGTGGGGGTCGTATTATTTCCAAATTTCAAAGGCTAAGAGTTGTGTGGGAGAGAAGGTATCAACTGAATTGGATGGTGAAGAGGTGTCTTGGTGTAGTTGGGTGGATAAGTGATTGAATTCAATGAATGATATAGTTGTTTCATGCAAATGTGAAGGGACATTGTTTTGTGTCCAATTGTGATTTTTTTCAAAATCATGATGCCCAAGGATGTCAAGGTCATCAACATGGATGTTAAGTGTGAACTTGAGAAGGAGTTCCCATTCAACCATGTTAGGGGGAAAGGGAAAATGAATTGGACAGAGGTGTAATCATCAGATGGAGGTGTAGAGGGATCTTCTGGTAAGCGATCAACATGCCATACAATGTATTTCTCTTTAATGCAATGCCAATGAAAATTTATTTCAAAATAATTGTTCCCAATGTTGTAAGGGAGGGTACAAAAAGTTTTGTATAGGTTTGTAGTGGACCCCTTATGTTTCCATTCATACCTACATGGGAAAGAAAGAGGTGTGTTAAAAAGGAAAATTTTAAATTGGTGAACATGAAAAGAAGGATAAGGAGTATGAGCTATTACAGACCTGCACCAAAGGTCTATTGTACCGAGCCCATGTTGATTTGAAGTGGGGTGAGCACGGTTAGGTATGATAGCATGCAAATATTTCCATTTGGTTTCAGGCATGATAGAATCTCTATTTTTGAAGAAAAAATCTCTTTCCATTCTTTGCAAAAAAATTCCAGTGATTCTTCTATTTTAAATTATGTGCATAGTTTACCACTGATTGTTTCAAAAAAGGAAGAGGAATTTGATTTCTCTATCTCTAATGATGTTGTTGGTGTGCAGATAATTAATGCCATGGATATTTTTGAAATAATATCAGATTTTAGGAGTGATCCATTCACTCTTAATGATCTAGAGATTCCAATAAATTCCTACATGATTGCATGCACCAATTTTCAGAATTTTGAAAGAGGAGAAAACTGTGCATCTA
>LPNX010954168.1:0-38882 GCA_001517045.1 Pseudotsuga menziesii
ATACAATGTTGCCTTTTGATATTGCAGTTATCCTTTGACCCTTAACACAAGTTATAATGCATATACTCCACATAGATTTGATGGGAAATGCAATATGTGTTACATAAAGAATGGTATGGGAAATATAGCCCTACATAATATATTAATATTGTTTCAAAACAATACTCACTTAGTTAAAACTGGTTTTCTTGAATCCACAGCTTCCTACCATGTTCAGTCGTGATATATGTAAGTTTGATTATATAATATGATGGAATCTATAAAAAGTATAATTTGGTCATGTAATCTTTCCTCTACTATAATTTACTGTGTATAGAATGAAAATGGATCCAGAAACTATTTGAGAATGGGACGGTGCAACTATGGTGCCTCTTGTAAATTACATCATTATTCAGTATGAACTGAAAATCTCTTCAATGTTTTCACGTATTTATTAGTTAAATTGCATGTCATGATACAACCAATATCTCCAAAGGGTTTGAAAGGAAGACATGACAGTGCTATTAAGGTAAATAAAGAGTAATTCTCATGCCTTAACCTGGTAATGTGCATAACTTGGATGCTTCAACCCATTTGTTATCTATGAATTCGAGATGGGGCGCAGTTTGGCATGAATAAATATCATCTCTTCTTTTTTCTACAAGAATATTTTCTAACAGTAAGATAAAAGAATATTTTTATTGCCAAGAATCTTTTATGTTTTATATACAATCTTTAAGTTTTATATAAACTTCTCTTTCAAAATTTGTAACGTGGAACATAAAGAAAGCTGGATCTAAAAAAAAAAAAATATTTACATAAAAAATGAGATAAAAGGGATGTAATTATCCTCTTTATAATATTTAATTTTTTAAGCTATTGTAAAGCAAAGTCCTANAAAATGTTTACATAAAAAATGAGATAAAAGGGATGTAATTATCCTCTTTATAATATTTAATTTTTTAAGCTATAGTAAAGCAAAGTCCTAATTATGTTTTAGTTAAGAAAGATTGGTAATGCATTTACCATCAACCTTTCCTAAAAGAGTGTCTAGCACTGATTAGACTATCAATAAACTTAGAAGTATTTAGTGCATACCAAGCTTAATCCATAGAAATGAAAACTACAGCCTCAAACAAACAAACACCAAATATTACCGTGCTGTGTTTTTAAATATATGACTCATTATTAGTCATATAATATAGCGATCTAAATTTTGGTGACCTAGCATCAGTAGCACCACCAGCATAGGTATATCTTATATAGTATACGAGAGAGCAGCATCTAAGACAGAGACAGTAGAGGCATCAACAACGGTAGAGCTCCTAGTTTACTTTGATCCATCCCCAAAATCTAGGCTTTGAATGTCCTGGCCCGAGAATCAAGACACCCACGTTGCCAACTAGGTGCCCTCAGAAGTCCCCATGGGCGGAATAATGTTAAATCCTCTCATGATCGAATTAAATCCTCTCATGGCCAAATTGGGGACGGACCAGAGGGACCAAATTGATACTCATAACCCTGAATCCATAGATTGATTTAGCAGAAGCCCCATTGGNTAGGCTTTGAATGTCCTGGACCGAGAATCAAGACACCCACGTTGCCAACTAGGTGCCCTCAGAAGTCCTCATGGGCGGGATAATGTTAAATCCTCTCATGACCGAATTAAATCCTATCATGGCCAAATTGGGGACGGACCAGAGGGACCAAATTGATACTCATAACCCTGAATCCATAGATTGATTTAGCAGAAGCCCCATTGGGAAATGGGTTGTTGTACATAGATCTATATTTGAAAAATCCTTCATGTTTTGCTTCGCCTCCCTATGAAACTTCATAGGTTTTAATCTATATTTTAATTTGTATAATGTATAAGTAAATAATATGTGTGTATATTTAATTATATTAAATCACATAACATAAGAACAATATATATTTATTTATATTAAATCTTTTAACATATGAACTATAGTAACATATTTATATTAATTATATGTTATTATTATATTTACATATTTTACCATTATTAAGGTGAAAGAAGTTTATATATCATAAGGGTGTTTATAAAATATTTACCTATTTTATAAATTCAGTTAAGTATTATATTTACATTTATTACAAGTATAGTATGGATGGACTATGAATGTAAGGATTTTAATATAATTCCCTAAAATGAAGCATGTTTTGTTGGGAGAAAGAAAATTGGAACAATTTCAATATTATGTTTCCCTTGTGGTTTGAATTTTGTACTTTGGTGGCGTGTTTTAGAATAATCCCACTTGTTATGCATGTTGTAAATGGTAAACATATCCCATATGCTTTAAATGATGATGATGATGAATTAGATGACAATGACAGTGATGATGCTTTTAATGAAGACGATGATGGAAATGATGATGATGATCATGATCATCGTCGTCGTCTTTGTCATTGTCATCATGATTATCACAATAGTCATCATCATTGGCATAATCATCATCCATGTCATCATCATCANGCCATTGTCATCATGATTATCACAATAGTCATCATCATTGGCATAATCATCATCCATGTCATCATCATCACCATTGTCCTTGACATCATCATCATGATTATTGACATTTTCATCAGTTATTCATCATTACCTTTGGCATAAGAAATAACATCTACCCAAAATATGTGATTAGTGGAAAAGGGTCATGGAGGACACACACGATTTATGCATAACAAATAACAACTTATTTTTTAAGATGATCAACATCATCATTCTGATTGTACTCATCATCATTGTCATTGTCATCATCACCATTCATTGCATTGCCATCATAATCATCGGCAATGTCGTCATTGCCATTATCCTCATCATCATCATCGTCGTCATAATTGTCATCATCATCATCATTGTCATTGTTCTCCTCATTATCAACAACATTATCATCATCATCATAACCATCCTCAATATCATAATCATTATCCTCATTTTCATCTTCAACATCTGGGTGTAAAATTGGATGCAAAAGTGGATAAAAACATGGATGCAATAAATGATGCAAACATGGATGCAACAAAAGTAGGCGCATAATGGGGTGCACCAAAAATGGATGCAAAACGTGATGCAAAAGTGGATGCAAAAAATGATGCAATCATGGAAGCAAAACATGATGAAAAAAGTGGCGCAAAAGTGGATACAACCATGGATGTAAAATTGGATACAAAATTAGATGCGAAAATGGATGCAACAAAAGTAGATGCAAAACCAGATGCAAAAGTAGTCGTAACACCCAACGAAAAACCCGATGCAAAAGTGGATGCAAAAAGGGATGCAATAACTTATGTAAAATTGGATGCAAAAAAAGATGCAAACGTAGATGCAAAAGTTGAAGCAAAAGTGGGTGTAAAAGTAAGCGCAAAAATGGGTATGAATTGGGACGCGAAAAAAGTGGATGCAAACGTGGTTGCAATAGTAGATGCAAAAAAAGACGTAAACATGGATGCAAAATGGGATGCAAAAAGGGATGAAAACGTGGGTGCAAAAGTGGGCGAAAAAAATGGATGCAAAAATTGCTGAAACAAAATGAGATGCAAAACTAGACTCAAAACAGGATGTAAACTTTGATGCAAAACTTGGCGCACGAAGGGATGCAAAAAAAGAAGCAGAAGTCGATGCAAAAGTGGATGTAAAAAAGGATGCAAAAGTGGATGAAAACAAAGGCGTAAAATTTGAGGCAAACATGGGCGTAAAAGGGGGCACAACAAGAGTAGATGTACAAACTAGGCGCAAAATTAGGTGCAAAACTAGGCTCAAAACTTGTCGCAAAACCTGATGTAAAACCTGGCGCATAACTAGGTACAAAACCCGGTGCAAAGTACACCGCAATTTGCACCAAATTTAGAAAAAAGACGCAAAAAATGCTTAAAATAGCACCAACCCGTGAAATTGCACCATTTTGTCCAAAAAATGAAGAAAAATACACTGAAAGATAGTCTAGACGCAAAAAAGGATGCAAAAAGAGATGCTAAATCCAGTTTTTGTTGTAGTGCATGTGACAATACCGTAGTAGGTGAGGTAGCAGGAGAAGAGGTTAAGGAGGTAGGGAGGGCGTGATAGTGCTCTAGTGTGAAGGGGGGAGGGCCCAACTCAGGATGAGCATTAGGCAAGGGATGAGTAGTAGGTAAGGAATGAAGAGTAACTGAAGCCAACTTATGAGAGAGAAGAGCACAAACCTTAATATCTTCAATGTAATTAAGTTCTCCCTTAGACAGACCTTCATAAGGTGTAGGTGAGGAGGACACATAAATTGATTCAGGAATGGGTTCTGAAGGCTTTCCAGGAGAGGAGAAACCTTTAAGGAGAGGGGAATCATAACCAGAGCTAAGGTCAAACCCCTTCTCTGCCGGATAGCCCCTACGAAGAATAGTGCAAGAGCTGCACAGATGACTGGTCTCATGACAGAAGTTACACTTGAACGACATGTTTAGGTAATGAAGTTTTTGAGTAATGACCCTATTCCCAAAGACAATGTCAATTTCATGAAGAAGACCCTTTGATATGTCTAGTTCAACCAGCACCTTCGCAACCCTCTTATCAAAGATCGAGTGAAAATTATTTTCCAACGCAACAAAACACTCGATTGAGTTTTCCAACCCCGTGAGGATATCTTTATTCCACAGAGGGAAGGGTAGGGCTAGTAAAAGAACCCAAAGGTGGCAGATAATGGCCCTTTCTTTGAGGGGGTCAAACCCTGAATGCCAATGGCAAAGGACCAGGGATCCCTGTTGAATGGTCCAAAGAGTCTCAAGGATACGGGTAGCATCTATTCTTTCAATAAAAACAATGACCAACCAGTTATTGGCAAGAAGGATGATTGTGGGTACATAATGGATGATGGGTTTCCAATGGGCGGTCGCCCACACCACCCATTCTTCCTTGGACATAGAATCATACTCTAATCTCCCATGAGGGATCTGCGGCAAAGGGTTTCTACCTTGCCTATGAATACGTCATGCCACAAAACAAATCAGTGTTTCTCCTCCAGTTCCTTAAGGGCCTTAGCCTTCCGACGAACGCGGCCCGAGGGAAGGGGATGAGAAAACTTGGAGCCCGTGCCACCCACAGACGGAGCATTAGGGTTTCCATAGGATGACATAACTAAGACCCCCCTTCAACACAACCAGGGTTGCTATCCGACGGTTTGACTAACAAGACAAGACAAGGGTTGCTATCAGTTACTCAGGATCCCCCGCCAGATCTTAACTCTGGCTTAGATACGACTAAGGAGGGCGACACCAACAAAGGAAAAACGAGACGACTTACAGACCAAGTCTCTAGCAATAACGGCTAAACTGAGATGACTTAAGACCGAGAGCCTAGCCAACAGACCCGACAACGCTTAATAAGATTCCCACTTTTTGAACATGGTTGGTACTAACTCTTAGGGGAGAGAGTGAACTCCATGTGGGGCGGCTGGCATTTAAAAAATACCCATAAACCCTAAGTAGAGGATTTTATACCAACCCCAAGACCCAGTACTAAAAAAAAATAATTAAAACAGCAATGTCGGAATATCAATGTCGGAGAATACCTGGTCACTATAGAGCCACAGGTCTCGTGATCTTGTCCGTCGTCGGCGAAGTCAACTAGAGAACGCAAGACCCATCAAACCCACAAACAAACTAATAATGAGCCCCCCCACGCAGACCACTAAAGTCTCCACCGAATGGTCCAAGGTGACAGTTCGAGTCTCGGTCGAAAAAGGTGGTGAGGTACCGCGCAAAATATGGAAGGCACAACGTGCATGGTGAAGCCTCCAAGGTGGTAGATATTCCAAGAGTTTAAAATACCGTCAAGACTAGCAGAATACCAGAACCAATACAAAAACCCTCTAGACAAAAAACCAAGTATAAACAATTGCGAAAGCATAGATACAAGAGCAGTGCAGAGAACCAGAAGCAACCGCCAACCCTTGAACCCTGAAAACCCTAGAAAACGTTAGTGCAACCCTCCTTTCGCTCCCAACACATGTTTTTACAACTATTCCATATGAGCATGCAATTTTTTTAAATATATACATTATCCGAACTCTTTTATTATTTTCGTCTTTTATTTTAAAGTGTGGAAAAAAAGATAAAAGGTATGAAAGGGTTTCTTTCACTCATTATGTATTAAAACAATTTTTTATTGTTATTTTGTTTTATTGGTTTAATAGTTTTATTTTAAATATTTATATATTATAGTGAATGTAGAGTTATTATATTAAAAAAGTAAATATATTTTTATAACTTAGTATTAAGAGATTGTAAAATATATATATATATAATTTTTTTATTATTAAAAAACATATATATAAAATAAATAAAAATTGATATAAATATGTTTAATATATTCAAATTCAAAATGAATTTACATTTTCTTCTCTTTATTTTATTTAAAGTATCTAATAAATTTATTTTAAATATAAAATTTTTAAATATATTATGTTAAAAATTAATAAATTTAAAATTAAATAATTTTAACCCTCGAGAAATAAACAGACAATACTGCTCAACACAAAATTAATCAAAATCAAAATCCTACTTATATATTATTATTTATTATAAACAAACAATATTGCTCTTGTGGCATTGTAAACTACATTGTAATAAATGTTTTGGTTTTCCATCCAGATTATTTATTATAAACAAACAATATTGCTCTCGTGGCATTTTTTCTTTCAGTCGAAAAAAACAGTTCCTTGATATTCTATTGAATCAAAGGTAACCTTTTACATCTTCAGTCAGCTCAAAACCCCAACGGTTCAAACAGATCAAAAATAAACATGACAAACAATACAAACAAGAAAGATACAATACCTAAGTTGTGTAAACAAAAATACATCAAGCACCTGGGTATCAATACATGAGAGTCCTCTCATAAGTGAGCAATACATAATATCAGTTAGATATGTCCATAGAGAATATAACAAGAGCCCAGATATCTTATCCAAGCAGGTGTGTGACTCTCAAATATCCTGAGCAGCTGCTCGACAGATCAGAGATAGCTCAAAGAATCCATGAAATAATAAACTGAAATAGAATGAGCATATTCTAAAATAGCTGATATGAGTCTTCCCCAATAATCTCACCATCATAAGATTCTGTAAGTAAGAGATGACCAGGAGCCAAATACAATCCCTCCTTGGATAGGATATATGCCCTCTTGTTATGTTCCCTATAGGCATTACTGAAATCCACCCAAGTGAATGACAACAAGAGAAGTTTGGTGTTGTAGCACCAAGCCTCAAGATTCACCATGTCAAGGGTGGATTCCCCCTTTTCCCAGTTTATAATCACAGAGGAGTTGCCAAAGATATGAAGGTAAAGCAACTCAATATCCTTGGCAACCCATAATGATGCCCAGAGTGCTAAAAGTTCTGCTCTTGTATTAGTGCTGCTTCCACATCCAAGTTTAAAAGCAAACTGATGATGATCATTTAACCAAATACATATACTTGCTCCACCAATGTGTTTAGCCACAGCTCCATCAAAGAAAACCATAGGAAATTTAGGGGCAGGAGGCATCCCTATGATCCAGATTTTATTCCTGGGTTTTAGATGAGGTTTATAAGTATTTACCTCATCATGAATGATATGTAATATGCCAGCTATAATAGGAGACAGATCTTGTCAAAACCCCAATTTTTCACAAAAATTTAAAATTTTTGATGAAACATAAAATGTCTATAGTCGCAGTTTGATAACTACTAGCGGCTAGCGGAAAAATGAAACAGTTAACAAAAGTAATGATCATACTTGGAACTAATACTATTTTAGTTTTGATATGTTATGTAAATGACCTGCATTCAGTTACTTTTAGATGTACTGATGATTTGATTTTGTCAAGTAGGTGATAAGTTATGTTCTAATTGGGGCTTACTTAGCAATTGCTAACTCAGCTGGATTTCTAGATCTAACAGGTTCAACATGTAAATTTTTGAACAAGTAGGAGTTTGTTAAAGCGTTAAATCCAGATGTACTTCTTTAGCATATATAAAATGCTAGAGTAAAATTGGTTATTAGAGTTCAAGGATACTATGAGGTAAAGTAACTTTTCTTTATTTGTTTTGCATCTATGACAGTATTTTAAGTTTATGCCGTAAAGACCAATAACCTTGCCATACTCAATGTCTTTCATTAGTATGACTTCTACTTCAGACAATTCTTCTTTCTAGCTATTAGCTAAGTTACTTACAAGTTCTACATAGAGCTCATGATTTAGTATAACAACACCTTTACTGAAATAAGAGTTTACTGCTGTTGTTATTTCTAAAATTTAAAAGACTGCTTACAAGCATGGAAATAAATCTAAGGCCTTCCAAAAACAAGCTTACATTAGAACCCTTAGCTCTACTTTTAATCATGCTCTAGTAGATGAAATTTATCAGCTTATTATTGTATTATAGACATAAATGTTCACTTGCACAATAGTCGTCAAGTTACGATTCCGATCTTCCAAGCTTCTTCATGCCACAAGTATAGTAGCAAGATTTCATTACCATATCATTTATTAATAGTAATAATTTATACTAGCTTTAATCCTCGATAGTCTTACTATCTTCATTACTAAGTCTAATCTAACATTGGTTTGATTCATTTAGAGTTTTGGTTCCTTATGAAGACCCAAAAGATCACCAACTTCTGAGAAGTTTAACTTATACCAAGGCACTATAGACTATATCTATAAATGTAAGAGTTATTCCAGGGTTAAATACTATTTATAAACTAATTTCTTACCCAGTAGTGTTTACATAAAACTAGTTCTAATAACATAGTCATGCATCGTTATGTTGGTATAAAATGGTCAATAGTAGTACTATCGACCCATGTTCAAAGGCCTTTACTATACTAACGATCTCTCCATAGATGTTTTACCAAGAAGGATTACAAGGTCATCATAAAACAAGGATAACGATGCAAATATAAGTTTTGGTTCTTTACCATTGCTTGAATTTATGGTTTATCATTGAAATAATATGTTTTTGACTTTGCAAATTACATTATCATTGTAGTCAATAATTAAATTATGGGCAACAATTTGGTTTCCTGACAATGCAGTGTAAACTATACCATTCGACCCACTGTGGAATGAATATTTTGGTGGGCACGTGGAGTAGCCTCCACCATACAATGGATGTTTTAAAAGCTTACCATGTAACCCTAACTTCCTCATTCTTCGTCGAGGGTTTGGATTTGCACTATCTGGTTTCTCTGCAGCCATGAGGGCTCGCTTGTCTTCATTTTTAAGCTCCATCGCGTGTGTAGTGAAGTGCTGCAACTCTTTGCATGAGGGTTGAGAGATACCCAACTCATATTTTGGTTCTTTTTGCAGGCACTGTGTCGTTGTGAGAGTGGTGTTACTCTGTCCATGGTTTTGAGTGTTGGTTCCTTGTGTTGCCCTTGCCATAGTGTTTGACCTTGTCCATCGTTGGTGAAATTGGAATGTGAACCCCGCTTCCTCTGTCACAGGTGAGCACGAGGGTTTGTTCTGCAAAGTGTGTTCTTCGTCATGCTGGTTCGAATTACTCCTCGGCTCCATATTCCTTCGCCTTCAAGTAAGGATTTTATCATATTGATGTTATAGATTCCAAGTTATAGTTTTAAGAATTTGATAAATACAGCTTTTAACTATAATCTTTGGGTTTGATTGCAGGTGACAGTTCGTAAACAGGCTTGGAAGGATTCTCTCCAATGCTGGTTGACCTCTAGACCAACGCGTAAGCCCCAGTTAAAATGTGGCAACTCTTTGTTTGCGATGGTTAAGGGAAAAAGGGTTTTTTGGTGGAAAAGAAGCACGCCTTCGGTCCCTCCAGTTTAGATGCTTGGTTTTCAGTTTTATTTAGTTTTTGTTATAAAAACCCTTTCCTGTAGCAGGGTAGCTCCGACTTTGATGCCGTGACTTGTATTTAACTTTTCTTGACTGTAAAAGAAAGATTTACAGCCTTATGGCTAAGTAATATCATACTCGGTTTCTTAAATCTATAGGGGTTCTCTTGTCTTCGTGGTTACTCGCTCTCTGATTCGAGTACTTTGTTAATTTATACTTTGTCTTATAAGGATATTACTGTGAATGAAATTTGCTCTTCTTAATTGTTAGTGAAATATTTTTTACTATTTAAGGTTTCTCTTATAAATAGATAAGGTTATTGTGAAAGACCGTAAGCTCAGTCATAAGGTAAAATTTATATATTTATACTTATCAGTTAAGATAGAATAACTAGGCTTTACTGAGAAAGAACCCTTGTATAGATACATTCTTAAATTTATTAGTTATGTGCTGGTTTTTGTTTACCTCTTTTTCGTTGTTACAATAGTATTGAAATTATTAACCTGTTAATGAAATATTTTCTATTCTCTTAAATAAAGAGTTTGTAAATATATTGTAAGTTTTTTAAATAAGACTGTACCCAGTCTAATGCATACTTATAGTCTTCTAGTTTAATTTGTTTATTCTGTTTTATAGAATATGTTTATAAAAGAAAATAAAAGAAGAACTAGGGTTTCGACCCTCAGATTTAACTTACACAAGTTTAGATCTTGTCTGGTAAATACTTGTTTTCTTAAATAGGTAAATTCTTAGCTTATTTCTATTTACTGTTTACATTTATAATTACATTTGTTTACTGTTCTGTAACTTAGTAAAGATTCAGAGTTATGTAAGGATTAAAACATTAACTTTGTAACTTTGATTACTTTTTATTAATAAAGATTTGTAAACATAATCCTATTCTAGTGTGTATTAATTAATAGTTTAAGATGAAAGATTTTTAAGTGTGGTTAATACTTTATTCTAGATACTTAATTGTATCTTCTATAATTTTTATTGAATCAGTATATTACATTACTATAACTCCGGTATAGTTCTATTGTTTCTTTTCCAACATTTTTACCTAGTTAAACTCATTAAACAATAAACGTAAATAACCATAACACTGTTCTTTACATAATAATTTACACATTGAATAAATTACTCTACTACCTACAGACACAGAACCCTATCTATTAGTTTCAATTTCTTATAGTTTCCTTTCATCTACTTAAAGTATTCTAACTGTGCTAGAGTACGGCCTGGTTTTCCAAGTGTGGAAAAACACAGTCTAGAAATTTATTTTAATTCTAACACATTACTTTTCTTAATCAACTTCATTTATTTAACAATCTAAAAACAATACTAAATTCTAACATTTCACATACTGGACTTTAACATTCACATATCATTAGAGGAAATTTGGGGTCTAAAATGGGCCTTATAAGAAAACACACCAACAATCAATTTTGTGAGTTGGAATTCAAGAACCAATATAATTTCAATAAAATGAGTCAACCATAATGGTTGAATTGACATATTTGTCATAAAGGAAAACTACTTTTCTTGTTCGTATTTTCGACATATATCCCTGTGTTTTTACTCAAAATTCAGGTGGGAGAACTCGTTGGATGCGGAATTTAATTCCGCATCCAACGAGTACCGACACTACATACTTTTGACAGACCCCACTACCCCAAAAACAAGAAATGCCTGAAAAAACATGACGATGATGTCCAAAAAAGTAGTTTTTTTCATTCTTCCTCCGAAATTAATAACTATTATTTTATTATTTTAACTATTATTTTATCATTTTTCTTAGGAGGCCCATTTTAGACCTCAAATTTCCTCTAATGATCAGTCGAACTACGATTTATTTAACTAACACATCAAAACAAACTAACATAGAACCTGTTTAGGACATACGACAACAACATTAGGAGGCTGTTCCTCCCTACCAATCTCCTAGAGAGCGCTCAAACAACGCTTCCTCAGGACCCCCGAGTCTGTTCCTGGTCTTCTTGGCTGAGAAATGATGGAGAACGCAAACAATAGAACCCTTTGTCAACTGACTAGTTCAATATCTTAGTAAACACTCTGCTCTCAGCAGTATGATCTTCACCTTAAAAGCTGCAACTAGATCAATCAGCAGTTATCCCCTCAAAACTTTCCAATTTTCCCTTCCATTGAATTTCTCTGAAGTATATTCATTCAACCTGAATGATCACTTCTCTAGAATGAGCAACCTCAACTCTCTTCAATGGGAACTTTTATAAAGATTGTCTAGGTCTTTTGGGTCAGTTTTCATTAATTGAGCCACTTGCTCTGATTCCACTTTCTTGGGGAATCATGACCCCAAACGTAGGGATGTTGCCACCTGCAACAGTTGAAAGTGGTTTGAGGATGCTGCCACATGTCAGTTTGCTCTCCACCTAGTCTCCTCCACCAATTTGACCAGTAAACACTCTTTTAATAGCTCTCTTAAGCTATTGTCTCCACCTTTATTTATTTATAAATAAAATATTCAGAATTACATTAAATATCCTTGACCATGCTGAGTCATCAATTACAACTTAGCATAAAATTTAACATATTGTCCTCAAATAATATCAAATAATATAAAATTGTTTTTTTGCAAAATTGGGGTATGTGACAGATCTTCAAATAACTTGTGGTTCCTAGCCTTCTAGATATTCTAGATAAGAAAAAAAGGCAAGTACTGTAAGGATCCTCTCTTAGTAACCCAGTTGGTGAGATTTTCCATGAGGGTGGGAGCAGTCCAAAGTAAGTTCACATCAAACAGACTATTGAGTCCCAAAATAATCTATTTCACAAATAGGCATCTTACAAAAAGATGATCCACAAATTCAACTTCCCCATTGCATAAACAACACCTATTGGGACCATGCCAACCTTTCATGCATAGAATATCCCAAGTGTTGATTTTCTTATTACAGGTGAGCCAGATAAAACACTTCAGCTTGTGGGGAATATTAAAGTGCCAAAGCTTCAAAATAAAATCATTATCCATGATATTCCTATGATCCTATGATTAGAGACAATAAGATCATAAGCTTTTTTGGCTGTCACCGTACCCATCTGATTGTCATACATCCAAAGAAGTTTATCCTCAGTAGTCCCAATCCTTATACCCCCATGTGTCAATCCCTTGACATATAAACACCATTGAACTGCCCAATCTCCACCCAAATATAGATCAGATGCAGTGTACCAATTAGAACCATCAGAACCACACACTTCCAAATTTTGAGCCTGAGCAAGGTAAGATATCCCCAGATCATTGAGGTGATCTTTGAGTTCCTCAGATAATAGGTACTGCGAGTTGTGCCCAACGATAGGATCCACCCCCACCTTAATCTTTAAACCATTCCCCTCCTTCCATCCTAACTGACATGTAATCCACTCAAAAATCCTTATGAACCCATTCCAAAAGTAAGAAGTACCAATTATAATGAATTTTCAGGTTCGAATCCAGTCTTCTAAGGGTCTATTCTTTAAGTATTTATGAGCAATTATTCTTCTCCAAATACCAGTACCAATAAGTAGCTACCACATACTTTTCAATCTCAAAGATATACCAAACCATTCAAGGTTCTTAATGTCCCAGCCACCATATTCAATAGGTAGGGACAGAGTTTCCCAATTAACCAAATGTGGCTTCTGATAGCCAGCAGAAGACCCCCAAAGAAATGAGAAAATAGTTTTACGTAGTACATTCAGGATAGATTTAGGACATCTAGCCAAAGCAAACCAGTAGACTGCCAACCCAGTGAGAACAACTTTAATAAGTACCACCCTTCCACCAAGAGAGAGAAACCTATAGGTCCAGTTTTGGATCTTTTTTTCAAATAATTCAATCATCCATCACCAATCCGAGGTATGATACCCCAGTGGTTTCAGACGATAACCCAAATATTTAAAACCAATTGTGAGAGGGGTTATCCTGAAAGGGAGCATCTCAGCAATTTTATCCCTGGTTTCAGCATCCACATTCTGATACAGAAAAGATGATTTTTCCATGCAGACAGTCATCCCCGAAGCTGGAGTTAGGTCAGTCCTGACAGCAGAGCCATGACCAAAACCAAGCACATAGATACCGACCAGCCTTATCTCCAGTAGAAAGCAGCCAATCCCAGTCAAACCGAATAGAAGCGCCAGTTCTCGATAATCCCGGAGGCGCCGAGGATTCAAAGGCATCAGTTCCCGTCTAACCCGAAGACTCTGAAAGTTCCAATACGGTCGGGGGGTCCAAGAGCCCGGGTCAAGAAAAAACCCCGACACAATCAATGGATCCCCGACAGCAATCAAATAATCAGATGTCGGCAATCACGGAGTCAACCCCGGAAGAGTGACGAACCAAATCAGGTACCGCGACCTCGAAAGCGCTTCAGAAAATAAAAACCGCACTACTATAGGCGCACCAAAACAACATGTGCATAAGCCATGGAATTCCAGAATTGTAAAAACCTTAGCTCCGCTCAAACCCTAACTCCGCACCCTTGAATGCATGTGAACTAAAACACACACACCCAAAAAACACTCCGACACAAACGACAGATCCCCGACAGCAATCAGATAAACCAATGCCGGCAAACACGGAGTCAACCCTGACGATATGACGAGCCAAAACAGGCACCGTAACCTTGAAGACCTTGAAAGCGCTTCAGATAACTAGTAAGCACAAGGTTAAAAGAATTAACAGCACCCAGTTCAAGACATCCAACAACCCGCACTACTAATTGTGCACCATAACCCACAGGTTCAGGAGCCATGGATTCCCTGAAACCATGAAACCCTAGCTCCGCTCTCATTGCTCTCGTGGCATTGTAAACTACATTGTAATAAATGTTTGGGTAACTACATTGTAATAAATGTTTTGGTTTCCCACCTAGACGAGGATTAGAACTTGGATAATAGTTAGTCGGACAACTAGCTACTAACTTTAACTTTCTCACAAATTCAACTCCTTATCATGAGGTTTGAACAAATCCTCGTAAAAACCAACTAATCTATACCTCATTGCTAACCTTAACCCAACCCTACCACAATGTATACGTTGAGACGCACCGACACAATTAATTAAGGTGCACGGTAAACTAAATGAATGTTAACCCAGCCAATTGAACTTGTTTCTACAATTACTAAATACCACTCAACCCACTTTGCCCATGAAAGGAGAAAGCAGTATACCACTGAGACTTACCATACAAGAATAAGAAAAACGCTCCAGTATTCCACAATATAAACATTGAATTTCGACCTCAGAACAACAGATCGGAAGAGATAAAGGAGTGAGCAATGGCGCCTGATTCGAAGCTCAAATGTGCAGCACTGCAATTCTCATTCCCATTTTCAATACCCATGGTTTTAAAGCCACCATGTGACTTGGGATTTATTGTGTGCTGTAACCTCTGGAGCATGTGACAGCTCCATTAGTTGTGAGCTCAAGAGGCAATTCTGTTCTGTTATATGAGCTTATTGCTCTGAAGCAATATTGAATTTGTTCAGTATCTGCTCATTCTCTGCTCTCAGATTACCCACCAGAGCCCTCAGCTCGTCCAGGTGATGTTGCTTCCTGAGCCTGGACCTCCTTGCTGATTCTCTGTTAGACAACATCCTTCTCTGCTTCTTCACGTCTATAAGTTGCTGATCCTCTGCTTCCTCAGAGGCTGAAATACTCCAAAAATGTAAGATGGCCTCCCCATTTCCTCCAGAATAACATAATGAATCCTCAGTTGGGCACCTCTTAGAAACACCAACTGATTTCTTTGTGGGCACTGCAGTTTTAGTCCCAGAGGCATCTAGATTAGCAGCAGAGTTCATATTGTTGTATTGGAAACTGTCCAAATCATATATTTCGCTGCTGAATTCATCTGGATGGATTGGAACTGCAGAATTTTGGTGGATATTCATTTGGTTTGAATGAGAAGCAATCATCTGATTTGACTGCAGCTCTGTTAAAAACCCAAAGCTTTCAGATCCTGGTTCCATAATCACTGCCAGCTCCAAAAAGATGAAAATATTGCTGCTGTGGCTGTATTACAGGTCCTTCTGCTACCTGTAATGAATCAATTTTAATTAGAGATGGCACCATATACCCAATTCAACACCCAATTCAACAGGAAAGGTATTAGGACTTGAAATGATTATAGTGACAAAGTTTGGTAGTTTTCAAGGAAACTCAAAAGATACAGCCTCGTAGCAACATGCAGCAATGACAAAAAAAATAAGAAAAAACTTGTACCATAATGCCAAAAGCATATGCAACAATGGAAAAAAATAAGAAAAAACTTGTACCTTAAAGCCAAAAGCATATGCAGCAATTGCAAAAAATAAGAAAAAACTTTACCATAAAAAGTCAAAAGCATATGCAGCAATGACAAAAAAAAAAAGAATAAGAAAAAACTTGTACCATAAAGCCAAAAGCATATGCAGCAATGGAACAGAAACATGGAATAGCTTGTGAAAGAAAGTGAGCATAGGCAGGATATTTGACTACTCAATTCAGAATCTGATTCATACACACTGGATATGCTACTTACAGGCCAGTTGATTGAATTGATAACAGCCTCTCCACAGCTACAGCTACTGAAATGATTACCGGGAAAAAAACAATAGTTTACTAAAGCAGGCTACAGAGGAGACAAATGGATAATGCACAACCCATTATCTATATCCACAAAAATTAATGAAGCGAGCGTAATTTATTGAAAAAAAAAGTGAAGGAATATTATAAGGATCTTAGGAGTACTCAGTCAGTGTATCATCAAGATTCGCTGACAATTGAGTAATTATATATTTTAAGAACGAAAATCGGGTAAGTGCAAAGTATTAAACCATTAAAAATATTTTTGATCGATAATAATCGGTTAGCTTTACGATGAGTCACCTAGCACTAACTTAAAAAAAAACAAATTTAATATTATGTTTATTGAGATGTGGAAATAAGTTCATCCTCTTTGTGTTATTTGATAGGGTAAAGCCGTTGAAAAGATACAAATGGTTATTTTTCAGGATAATGTTTTATGTTCTATTTTTATTGAAAACATATTTTAAATATATCTTTAAGAATTTTGTTGTTAGTGTTTGTATGTAAACAATGAAACAAACGATATTTTATAAGATATTTAGAAAAGTTAAAAAATAAAAAATAAAAAATTAAGATTATGTTCAATGAGATGTGGAAATAAGTTCATCCTCTTTGTGTTATTTGATAGGGTAAAGGGGTGGAAATTGTGTTATTTGATAGGGTAAAGCCGTGGAAAAGATACAAATGGTTATTTTTCTTAATTATTACTACTATAATGTTTTATGTTCTATGTTTATTGAAAATATATTTTAAATATATTTTTACGAATTTTGTTGTTAGTGTATGTATGTAAACAATGAAACAAGCGATATTTTATAAGATATTTAGAAATGTCGAAGAGGCAATTTTTCTAAAAAGATTGTTAAATGAGTTTAATGGATTTAGTGTTAACTTTTTTATTTAAAATTAATTTTTTTGGGATATGTTGAGCTTTTAATGAGTATATTGTTGTATTAGTTTTGAGCATTAAAAAACTTGGTTTATTTTAAGTGTCATATTCAAAATAAGAAGAAATGCTCAATTAAGCTTCTCTTAAAAAAAAAGTGTATAACAACTTTATAGTTGATTTTGAGAATAACTGTAAAATAACAATTTTTGTATTATAGAAAAAAAAACCATATTTTTAAGCCTCTTATATGAATGTAAAGTATGGATTTGTAACATCTCTAGAAAATATTGGAAGAAAATTGAGCAATCTAAAAGCATTTTATAATTTATAATCTTATCACGTCCTCCTCATAGAGCATGGCCTTTCCCCAAATGAGAATATGGCTATGAGTAGATACCTAATGTTAAAGTAGAAGATAACAAAAAAAAACTAATAACTTTCTCATATTACTTCAAACTCTTGTAATAGGTACTTGCAAGTAAAAATGCTTTGCATAAATATATAAAATCTTAGCTAAAACATTAGAAAATAAAAGAATAACCATCATTTCCGAAAAGCCTTTCATTTCTACAATGTATAAAGTCTAAACTATTTTGTTAAAAAAGCTCCATTAGTAACATGTAAAAATATATTTTACACTTTGGCATAAAATACATAAAAATTTGATGTTTTCACAAATGATTTTAAATAATGATAATAATAATTAATAATATTATTATAATAAATTTAAACCATAATAATATAGTAAAATTAAATTATTATAAATTTATTTATATTTTAATATTTATATATTAATTAATTTTGTTTTAATTTTTTTATAAAGATAAAATTTAAAAATCTTAAAAATTTAAAAATTTAGGTTATAGTTGTCAAGTTTTAGAATTTTGGATGCTTCACAAATTTTTGAGAGTGTTGAATTTATTTTACCATTAAAATTGGATTTAAATTTTTGGATGTTTCAAAGATTTTTAACTCTACTAAATCCATTTTTACTATCAAAATTACAATTAAAACAAAATTACAATTAAATTTTGCAAAAAAAACACTAAATCCAAGAAAAAATAACTATCCAACATCTCCTACTTTTTTAACTTTACTTTTGATATTTTAAATATAAAAATTAATATCTCAAATTCTTTAAACCTTTTAATATTTAATAACTAAACCAATTAAAATAAATCAATGAAATGAGACGAAGAAAATTGGACGGAACGAAGAAAATTTGACGAACAATCGTGTTTTTAAAAATTTAGAAATGTCAAATAGGTAAGAGTCATTTCGTGTTAGGCAACCCGTCGCATTAAACAATACATTTCCATTATTATTATCATGTGTTCATCATCATTATGATAATAATGATGAGAGGGCCCATGTATGCAAAGGTTGTGTTTAATCTTAAGAGGGGGCATATTTGGTTTGCAAGAGTCATGGCTAAGATATCATTGGTGGGATGGGAAGACAATGTCTTAGGAAAGTGGGTCAGATTAAGATCATTGGTGGGATGGGAAGACAATGTCTTAGGAAAGTGGGTCAGGTTAAGATCATTGGTGGGATGGGAAGACAATGTCTTAGGAAAGTGGGTCAGGTTAAGATCATTGGTGGGATGGGAAGACAATGTCTTAGGGAATTGGGTCAGATCATTGTAACTTTATATATATGAAAAAGTTAGATCTAATAAAATAATAATAATAATAATAATCTATTTTTAAGGTCACCGCCAAGCGAGACACCAAATTGGTGTATGAGACCCACTTGTTTGTGGGACAAGGGACCCCCTCTGCGCAGCTATTTAACTGCTAAAGTCTACAGAGGTGTACATACACTACCCCCCTCTGGATTTGAACCCGTGACCTCCTAAGAGGAAACACATGCTCTTAACCATTAGGCCNAACTTTGTGGTTTGGTTTATTTTGTTATTATTCTCATTCAACTATCACTGGATCTAATATGATAGTTACGCCTATTTTCCTAAACTTGTGGTTTGGTTTCTTTTGCATTTATTCTCATTCAACTATCAACATGATTGCAATATTAATAATAATATGGTTTCTTTTAGTTTTCTTCTCATCAAATCATTAACATGACATTCAACTATTAACATGAGGATTCGCTAAAACCTAGATATGTAGGTGTTTTTTTAAGGACGATAGGGTCTCCATTCTTTCTAATATCTAGTCAAGCACTCAAGCTATAATGGTAGAGGTGATGTACTTGTCTCCATCTTTTCATTTGTAGATTCATGACTATGTAGGTGTTTGTTGTATTGTAAGGATGATAGGGTCTTCATTCTTTCTAGTATCCACTCAAGCTATAGTGGTAAAGCTGATGTACTTGTCCCCATCCTTTCATTTGTAGATTCATGACTATGTAGGTGTTTGTTTTTTGTAAGGATGATAGGGTCTCCATTCTTTCTAGTATCTACTCAAACACTCAAGCTATAGTGGTAAAGGTGATGCACTTGTCCCCATCTTTTCATTTGTAGATTCATGACATAGCTACTTCTTTTCATTTGTAGATTCATGACATAGCTACTTCTTTATGATGACATTTCTCTTCTTGTTTTTGTTAATGTAGGGTTAGTTATGCCAATTGTTCTTTTTATATGCTCGGCATTACTCCACATTGAGTTGTGTTGGTTATCAAGAAGTATGTGTATTGCAAATTCCCTTAATTTTTGGATGTTTATGGTATCAAACTTCATGCTATTGTAGTGAGTGTCTTTATTATTTTCTTTCAAACATTTTACTTTTTTTTAAGAAATTTTTGTTTAGTTGAATTCTAGTGCAACAAGGGTGAGGAATATTGCTATAGTCACTACTTATCACTATTGTATTTGGATGAAAAATATTACATTGATGTTAAGATTGATGGTAATGATTGATTTTAATGTCATATTTCATTGTAAATTCTTGAAATTTAACTTTGTCTATAACATTGACCTCGAATGGCATCAATATATCAATGTTTCCTTATAGATGTTGACACACTAACACCTAGATGATATTTTATATAAGCATTTATATGGTGAAATTTGATTGAGACAAATTCAACCATGTCAACAATATATGATTATATCAATGGGACATTGGTGTAACGACATGTCTATTAAGGAATTTAAATTCGAAGATAGATTGCAACAGTTTGTTTTAGTTTAGAAATTATATTAGCCCTAATTTCTCATTTCATTCTCACTTTTTTTCTTCTCCTCTCCCTCTCCTTCATTTTCTTTCTCTTAGGGTTTCACGGGTTAGGGCTTCTAGTTTATGGAGGTTATTTTCAAAATCTTAAGGAGGAAGGAACAAGAAGACGACTCTTCTCTTTCCCATGGTAAGAATCCCTCCCTTCTTTTATGGTTCTAGATATTTAAAAGTGAGATTATTTTCAAAATATTGAGGAGAAAGGAACAAAAAGATAGCTCTTCTCTTGCCCATGGAAAGAATTTCCCCCCACTCTCTCGCCCATGGTAATAATATATCTCTCTCTCTCTCTTATGGAAACATTAAACCTATTTTCAGCCACTCGCTTTTTCACAAACTACTCTTTAGGTCCTTATGTCATTCGTAGGATTCTACAATGCATAACAAGCCACTTCTCTCCATTTGGAACTAACCAATCCACATGTGTTTCTTTCCTATGAAGTGGAGATAGTTATTCCTTTTTCTCTCTCTTGTGTGTTGGGTGTCTCTTACTATTTTTCTAAAGGGATAACCTAAGTTCATTTGAAAAATCAAAGGAAAATTAAGTTCCGAATAAGCCCATAATGTCAAAGGAAAAAACAAGACATGAAAGAGAGACATGAAATTACTTTTACACAAAAAGGTTAGTTTGCAAGAAAATATAAATATTGAACAAACCTATAGATGCAAAAAAATGATATCACATATAGATGGAAGAGATATGGTCACCAAACAACTAAGTCTTAGGCATCAGTTGGTTTCTAGTTATCACTATAAGCTTAGGGATTTGTGCTCTTAAAAATGTCAATCATCTTCAAAACAATAATGTTAGTGACAAGTAACTCAAGAATAGAAACAACCTCTAAGTCATGATTACTAAATCTATGAAACTAAAAACTAATGATAAAAAGACACGAGCATAATGGTAAGCACTTGAAATTTTTTAAGATAAACGCTACCAATGACGAAAAAGAACCTACCTACAAATCAAGCAAACCCTGAGCAAAAAACAACAACATAACAACATGAAACAAGCTTTCGATAGTTGTTAGGGGTATACGCTACTTCCTAAATGGAAATGAACTTATGGCTTGAAGTACATGTTACTTTCTCAAGGGAAAATAGTGTATGCACACAAATTATTTAGCTATAACCTGCATATTTATTAAGAAAAACTTGAGACTGACTAGACATGAACTTGCATATGTGCGTGACTTCATGGATTGAAAGGAGCATGTGACCACATCTATCAAGACTTAATATTGCGTATGTCAAATACATAACTATGTCGATGATGAATCACGTACATTTATGACATTTAGACAAAAAACAATTTATTGAAACTATCTGGACAAAATCTTGTGAAAAATACAGCTACACAAAGAAAAACAAACATATATTTTTCAACAAAGGGAGATCCTTGATAACAATATAGGATATTATGAATTTATGCTTCAGATCTAAAGCAAAATCAAGTAAAAAATGAAAATTTCTCAAAACTTTCTAAAAAAAACGTGAGGTTAGGGTTTTTAGTTAAAAATCCTCATAGATGTAGAAAAATTCCCAAATATGGTGTAAAACATAAATGGTTTTCCATATCCAATGGAATTTCTACAAGAGGAGGAGGTTCAAATAAAAAATTACTAAATTTTTTTAATCCTTGACTTATTATTATTATTATTATTGAAGGAGGTAGAGCTTAGTAATCATCTTTGATACCATGTTAGAATTGATAAATATGCATTGACATATAACAATATATCACTAGCATGTAAACCAATAACCATAATCATACTAGTCTAATATCCTATCAATACAAGCATTGAATAATCAATAGAATATACAAGAAAGGAAAGAGCGAAGAGGGGGAAACATCCACAAAAGATTTATCTTCTTATTATTCAGGAACTTTCACTCTTATAATCTTTGACATCCCGACATAAGCATCACATCACATTCCATCTTGACTAGATGTCACAACAACTTTCCAATGTTGTTCTCATATATCAAATGGGTCTCTTTCACCTCTATTATATATTTTACCTCTATTATATATTATAGAGGGATATGTGTTCATACTATATTCCTTTTTGGTGTATTGATTCAATTCCATCACTGAATAACTCCATCTTATTTGTAGTTCATTTTTATAGCTATTTTTGTTACACTATTTATTAGGAGGACATTGTTGTCTATTAAATTAGTACAATGGTATAAACATCACTACATTTACATTCCATTTACTACTTATAACAATCATAAACATAATTAGACTATTTGAATATAGTGAAAACATCCCAAGGAATATGCATGCAATAATACATCCCAATCACAGACACCAAAAATTACCATGGTAAAACCTCAACATGAGGAAAAATATCCACCCTTCAATATTAGTTAGAATATTTATCTCGTACAATCATATTCCAATAGTCCTTGTTTCCTTTCTAGAAACCCAATCCTTTCACAAATTAGCATAAATAATCTTTTTCCTTCATGCTAAAAATTATGTGATATCATATCACTACACACATACAATTTTATTTATATCTTTCTCTATTTATATCTTCATTGCTTGTTATTGTGGAATAACTCCCAGGATGATTTCCATTGAGCACAAATCAATCATTTATACATTGGTATGACTCTTGGGTTTCGTCTTCCAAGAGGATACATGGTGACTCATGAACTTATTCAATAATTGAAGTAAATACTTACAAAAAGAACAATATTCCCATAGAATTAGGTTTCCAACATACCCCCCTTAATCCAAAGTGGTGTTCATGAGTCCAAACATCCTTTTGAACTTTACATGGATTTCTCTTCCAAGTGCTTTGGTGAAGATGTTTAGAATTTTCTCATTTGTGGAACAATGTCTCAAATTAATTATCTTGACATGTACATGATATTGAATTAGATGGTACTTTGGTGTTGTTGTGCTTAGTTCAACCATGGAATATGGGATTATTTTCCAAATTGATTCCAAAAGTGTTGTCAATTAATACAAGAGTAGAATTCACATGTTTCTCCAACAAATCTTCAAGCATTTTCCTAATCCACATAATCGCTTTTGTTGCTTTTACTGCAACCACATATTCTATCTTTATTATGAAATTTGATGGAACATATTATTTATGTGATATCTAGGAGACAACTGTTGATCCAAGACTCGTGAGGTATCCCGAGGTAGATGTTAGGAACCTCCCTTTGAGCAATAGGACATAAAAGAAAGAATACTAGAAATGGAAAATTTTCCAAGAAGATGGGTAGAGTCTAAAGATACCATTTATAGTTCTTAAGCACATATAATTATGATCAGAAGATCACAATGAATTATTCAACATAAGAAAATCTATTTCAACATATCAATACAACACGTAGGGTCATTCTTCTATACTCTCCATATCTAAAAAAATCCCCTGAAGTGAGTATGGTCTGGTCCACGAATAGGGGTTGTTGGTTCTAACTGTTTCCATGAAATATGAAACATCCCATAAATTATTCTACTACTCTAGTCAATTCAACCATGGTCTCATCAACTGTTCATTCGACTTTTTAATATACCACTCAGTCGAGTCTCTAGTCGACAACTTTTCTATTCGACTATTGTATTTTGGTTGACTATCTCCAAATGATCAAGAGGTGTGATGAACCTACATAACCTTTGGTTCCAACACCCCCCCATAAGAACAACGTTCTAGAGAATTAGGAGTTGGAATTATGTTCTATGAAAACCCCCCGTAATTGTAGCTTCCTCAAGCCCAAACATAGAATGAAGTTTCACAAACTTAGATTCTATTATAGTCTTCATAAAGGTATAAAAAATATAATCATATGTCCTACAATAAACAAGAGTCAGAACATTGTTTTGTATCAATTG
The DNA here is from genome assembly GCA_001517045.1 of Pseudotsuga menziesii. Lineage (NCBI taxonomy): Eukaryota > Viridiplantae > Streptophyta > Pinopsida > Pinales > Pinaceae > Pseudotsuga > Pseudotsuga menziesii. The sequence goes on from LPNX010954168.1 coordinate 24,355, forward strand.
TCTCAAGTAGTGAAAATGAAGTTCAACATGCTTCATTTTGCTATGATCAATAAGATTATCAACAATATGTATTTTAATATGAGTGTCACAATGGATAACAATGAATTCTTGAACAAGAAAACCAATCTCTTTTAAAATCTAACAAATTGAAATTGTTTATGTTCTTGCATTGACATCACCACAATATTGTGATTCTAGAGTAGAAAGAGAGACTACCTTCTATTTCTTAGACAAACAAACCAAGGGTATAGAACTAAGTTTAAACACATAGTTAGAAGTGGAATTTCAGTCATGAATGCCACCTACCTAGTAGGAATCAGTAAACCTAACTAGTGGTTCTAAATTGTGTGACAGGATTAGAGATGAAAATCTATGACTTAAGTGTCTTATTCATATGTGTGAACGGATATATATAAATACAAAAAAGAAACTATTATTCTACGAAAGAGAACTTTAATATACCAATGTCTCTTCACTTATAGATTCTCATCTATACAATAATCCCAAATGGTTATCCAACATTCCCCTTCTTAATCTGAAGGGGTGTTAGTCAGTCCAAACATCACTATGAACTTCTCAAACTTTTCTCTTCCGAGTGCTTTTGTGAAGATGTTTGCAATTGGTTCAATTATGGAACAATGTCTCATATGTATTTTCTTGGCCTCTACATTATATCGAATCAATTGGTACTTTTTATTGATATGTTTATTTCATTCATGAGATCTGGGATTTTTGGTCATTTTTATTGTAGAAGTTTTCTATATAAGAACTAGAGTGGGATTCACCTGTTTCTCCTGCAAACAAAGTATTTTCCTAATCCATACAGTTTATTTTTCTCCCTATGATGCTTCCACATATTATGATTTTGTTTTTGAATATGTTGGCACTTTTTTCTTGCGTGATCTCCAGGAGATGGCTGCTGATCGAAGAATCATAAGGTAACCTCAAGTGGATACTCCATTCTCTTCATCTCCATCAAACTTTGAATCACAATAACCCATGAGACTAAGGTATTTTGACTTTGAATATTTAATTCCAAAGTTTTTAGTTCCTTTAAAATATTTCAAAATCCTCTTTGCTACACTTCAATGTCCTTCACAAGGTTTTTTCATGAATTTGGAAAGGATCCCCCAAAAAAATTATATATATGGTTTGGTGGTTGTAACATAGATTAGACTTCCCACTAGTTCTCTATACTTGGTTGCATCTTCAAATTCATTATCTTTTTTTTGTTGTGAGGTGTAGATTATGGTCCATTGGATTAGAGATATGATTAGATTCAATCATTCCAAAATTATTTAACAGTTCTCCAATGTATTTCTTTTGGGATATGAAAATATAATTAGGGTCCTAAGTTACTTCAATCCCTAATTAATTGTGAAGAATTCCCATATTGGTCATCTAAAAAATTTCCTTTAGCTCTTGCTTAATAGATACAATATAGCTTTCATTGTTCCCTATCATCAAAGGGTCATCCACATATAATACTAGATATACAACTCTTTCTGCAATTTATTTTACAAACATAGTTGTGTCATCAAGGTTAATGTGTTTGAATTTTAAATTCTAAAGATGCTTAGTTAATTTATCATACTATGATCAAGGTGCTTTCTTTAGTCCATATAAAGATTTTAGACGTTTGCATACCTTTTTCTCCTATCCCTTTACAATAAACCCTTCTGGATGAGACATGTAGAAATTTTCTTTCAAGTCTCCATTCAAGAAGCAAGTCTTCACATTCGTGTGATGAATAGGAAAACAAAATATGAATGGTTCCCCATTTTACCGTAGGATAATTTTTTTTCGTTATAGTCAATTCCTTCTTTTTGAGAAAACCCCTTTTCTACATGACCAACCTTATGTTTTTCAAGTGAGCCATCAGATTTGTACTTGTTTTTATATACCCACTTGCATCCAATTGGTTTGGTTCCATTAGGAGGGTCCACCAACTTCTAAGTCCCATTCTTAATGATAGAGTCATATTCCTTTTTCATAGATTCTCTCTATTCCTTATTAGAAGTTGATTCTTCAAAGGAAGTTGGTTCATCATTAGAAAAAAAATTTAATCCACAATCATAGGATTAAAGTAGAATCATCTGCATTGCCTCCATCATTCTATCTTTTAGAACTTATTTTTCATGTCTTACAAATTTCATCCTCATGGACACTTTCAAGTGTCTTCTTTTCCCATGTTGGAGTCTTGTGAGATGATGTTTCATGAGATATTGGTTCATGATATTTCAAAATTAGTTTATCCAATCCTTTAATCAAATCATCTACCAAATCCTTTTTCTCTGATATTATTTTTCTCCCTCGCAATGCAAAGATGCGAGGGAGCAAAAGAATACAGATCTTGTGAAAGGTGGATAAAGGGATAACTAGATGAACGATCCAGATCTGATCGGGTAAGAATATACGGCCTAGAAAATTTTCGCAAATAGAAGATGCCCACTCTGAAGGTGCATTTCAATTTGCGGAATTAGGAAGGAAACAAGAAATCAACGGTTAAAAAGGATACATGACGAGATCGATGATTGAGATATACTTTTAGAATGCGACCTGCATAGAATTTAATGGCAATGACAAAATTGAGGGAGAATAATGTAATCAAAATTGCATAGAATATCAATGGTGCAAAATAGATCGGGCATAAATGGAAGGCTGAGAAAAGTTTCGGTCACCAAAGATGAAAGAGAGTTAAGAATATGGAAAATCATAAAAGACTGTACATTATTTTATTCACTTGCATCGGTAGAAGAAGATGACAAACAGTATAGAAGGAGCCAATTCCTACGGTGTCCATCGACCACTTGTCAAACACCAGGTAGTTCCTTTTTGTTCTCCCTGAAAGTTGTATAAAGGGCTCAAATGGAAAATATAGAAACTCAGGGCTTAGAGTATCAGAAAGTAGAAGAACTGTTGGATGATAGGAATTCTAATGTTTTTGACCCTGTCCTTTTAAATGGACCCATTGAAGCTGTGAAACAGAAGTTGAATTTGCTAAGGGACCAGGGAACAGACCTTCATAACATCTATCCGTCCTTTTTTCACATTTTTGCTACTGAAAAAACCCCTGGTTGCCCGGAATTTGTGGAATGGTGTGTAAACAACTATTCTCTATATAAAAGAGTCATAATGAAGCTCGACCGCTCCACCATTCTGTGTTCTTTTAATTCCTTGGTCGTTAGGCAAACCCTATTTGTCCCTAAAGAGTTTACCTTAAAGGCTAAATATTACAGTGAAGAGTCTATACTCCGATGTTTTAAGGAGTCCAACATTGAGAGAATGCAATAGTTTTTTAAGAGATGTTTCAAGCTAGAATACGAGTCGTCCAGCCCATCATTCCCAGTTGATGCAGCCCTGTTAAATGAAGAAACCAAGTGTGTAGCAACCATGTTATGTCAATTTTTGGGTCTAGACACATATAAATACATCCCTGAAACCCTTATGAGTCTTAGGCTTTGTTTTAAGCACTTGTCTTGTTGAGTCAGACAAACCCAGTCTGTCATTACAAGTGTCATGCATTAAATTTGATGAGTTCTTACCTGAGAATATTCATTCTCAGCTAATGAAGTTCCACAAGACCAAAACTTTCAGGTTCTAGTAATATCGATTGAAGATGTTCCTTTCTTTCAACAAGGATAATCTATAGCTACCAAAAATGGTATTAACAGATGAAATGTACAGGGATTATACCAAGTTCATGAACTTCCTCATGATAGACATTTATGCTGCCATTTTCCAAAAGAGTCTACCCCGAGTGCTGCCAAAGATGTGGGATCTATTGCAAGATTCTACATAAAAGAGAACAGGATATTTGTTCCTGTCTGAATATGGAATAGTGATCAGACTGTATGGTTTCACTCAGTCACCTTACATGTTACCGGCCTTCCTGACTCCAAGATTTTTCTCAATGGAGTTCATTAGACAAAAGATGTTCATAGAGATTGAACACTTCCTTAAATATAAGAAGTCCACTGACATCAAATACCCTTGGGCTGTAGGTCCATTCACCATAAATAATAAGTATTCTTTTCCAATGGTGGAAGGTTTACTTAGAGATTTAGGATTTGAGATAGAACCTAGAATCAACTATGTGTTGAAATATTGTAACTTCGAAGAATATTCTATATGTATCTTTTGTGGTCCCCGATGGTCCTACCGGGAGAACCAATTGTATTATCTTGTACCCCGATGCTTCTAATCGGAAGAACTAATAAGAGTCATGAGGTTGTCCCCTCTAATTGTAAAGGTGGGTCATTAACACCCCAATGTGGTTACTTGAGCCTACATGTGTAACTTGAGCCTACATGTGTAACTTGAGCCTACATGATTAACTTGAGCCTACATGTTGAATGAGTTAATTGAAGTGAACAGATGAATATAAATAGAGGTGTAGCGCTCCTCATTTGATGCACACACTCTCACTTGTGTAGCGCATTAGCGGAGAAGAGAAGAGTAGCAAGAGAAGGAGGAGGATCAAGCTTTGATCTCCTTGTTGGTTTTATCTTTTACCTTTCTGGGGCATCTATATTGAGGAAGCTTTTGTTAGGTTTTTCCCTTTAGGGTTTTCCTAGGATAAATCTGTGTTGTTCTTGTGATACTGTTTCTTTTGGTGATCCTGTTTATATGCTTTTGTTATGAAAACGAAATGAATTACTGATGTTCTAGATTAGCATATGAAAATTCAACATGGTATCATAGCTAACCTAAACAGGACAGTCTTCACAAAAAAAGAAATAGCCCTCTCTCTCTCCCTAGAAGAAATTAGGGTTTCAGGAAAATTTTCAATTTTTGGAAAACTGTTTGCATGGAAAGTTGCGCCCTCCCAGAGCACATATTTTGAGCCTAGAATCAAGGTTTTTGGATGTGTGAGTCTCCAGAAAAGTCAAACCCTAGTTTGACAGCTACACCAGAAAACTGCTGAACCAGAAAGCTACAGAAGCTGAATCTTGCAAGTCTGATTTGAAAGGTGAAGAGTTGAATTCTCCAGAATCCAAGTACACTAGTCAACTCACCTCTCTCAAGTGCATCTTCTGGTAAGGTCAATTTCTCATTCCACAAAATTTCAATTTTTTGTGATTTTCTGTCAAAATGACCCCAAGCACTAAGCTTGAGGACAAGCTAGAAGGCATAGAGAATTTCCGAGCATGGAAATATAGGATTGGTCTCATTCTCCAAGAGAATGATCTTGACATATATGTCAAAGAAGAAGTTCTAGAACCAGAAGAAGCTGAAGCCAAGGAGAAGCACAGGAAAGACATGATTAGGGCACAAAGGATTATTGCTGATTCCATCAAGGATCACTTGATCCCTCAAGTGTCATCTAAGAAGACTCCAAAGGAAATGTTTGATTCCTTATTCAGAATGTTTGAAGGAAGAAACATTAACAAAAAGATGAATCTAAGAGCTCAACTGAAGAGTATCAAGATGAGTCATGGAGAATCCATTCAAGATTACTTCTCAAGGCTTTCTCAGATCAAAGAACAACTAGAAGCTATTGGAGACAAACTTGATGAAGATGAACTAGTCATGACAGCTCTCAATGGTCTCAGTAGATCATGGGAATCATTCATTCAAATGATGTGTGCCGGGGAAGAAAGCATGGAGTTTGATGTGGTATGGGAAAACTGCATTCAAGAAAAGACAAGAGTGGCAAATAGATCAGAAGCCTTACTTAAAGATGATGATCAAGCTCAAGCCACTCATACCAAGAAAAGAAGAAGGGCTCAACCCATCTTCAAGAAGGGAAACCACAAGGAGCATCAACCTCCCAGAAGATTCCAAAGATCAAGAGAAAGTCTAGCAAGTAAGGACTACTCTGGTTTTCAATGTTTCCATTGTGACAAGATAGGACACATTGCTAGGAATTGTCCTATGAAGAAGCAAGAATATAAGAAGAGGATCAACAACAATAAAAGATATCATGCTCATTTAGATGAAGATGAGGATGAAGAAGAAGAAGAAGAAGATGAAGAAGAAGAAAGACCTCAAAGAAAGCAAGCAAGAGAAGAGGATGTAGAAGAGTATGTACTATTCTCTGCACTCTCTGGCTCTGTAACACCTGGAGAAGACACTTGGTTGATTGATAGTGGTGCTTGAAAGCACATGATGGGACAAAAGAAAACTCTGTCCAAACTCGAAGAAAGGAGCTCTCCTCAGAAAGTATCCCTAGGAGATGACTATCAATATCCGATCAAAGGAGTTGGTGAAGCAAGCTACAAACTCAATTCAGGTAATCCTCTAAAGATGAAAGATGTTTTATATGTACCTAGTCTAAAGAAGAATTTACTTTCTATCTCAGCCTTAGATAAGAAAGGCTTTAGAGTTTCTTTCATAGATGGCTAAGTACTCATGTGGCCCAAAGGAAAGAAAATTGAAGATGCAATCATCATTGGTGAAGAAGAAGGAGGCTAGTATAAACTCAAGGGGCATTCAGAAACAGCCCTTGTGCATGAGTTTACTGACCCTAGTGAACTATGGCATAGGAGGCTTGCCAAGATTAACTACAAAGCTTTGCCTCATGTGAACAAGGTAGTGATGGGATTACTAGACATGAAAATCAAGAATGAAGGAATTTGCAAAGGATGTGCGAAGGGAAAGAACATCAAGAATCCATTTCCAAAGAGCGAAACAAAAACTAAAGGTATGTTGGAATTGATTCATTCAGATGTATGTGGTCCAATTTCCACCACATCCTTAAGTGGCTTTGAATATTGTATCACGTTTATTGATGACTTTTCAAGAAATACCTGGATATACTTCTTGAAAGAAAAGAGTGAAGTGTTTGAGAAATTCAAGGAGTTCAAAGCCTTGATAGAGAATCTTCCAGACAAGAAAATAAAGACACTCTGATTAGACAATGGTGGAGAGTATACCTCAAAAGAATTTGAAGCTTTTTGCAAGGCTTCCAGAATCAAGAGAGAACTAACTACTCCCTACAATCCTCAACAGAATGGGGTTGTGGAAAGAAAGAACAGAACCATCATGGAGGCAGTGAATACTATGATATATGATCAAGATCTTCCAATGCATCTATGGGCAGAAGTAGCAAGAACTACTGTGTATGTACATAATAGAATATCTCACAGTGCTCTTGGGTTCAAAACTCCAGAAGAGATATTCACAGGAAAGAAGCTTGAAGTGAGTCACTTCAAAATATTTGGTTGTCTAGTATATATTCATGTACCAAAAGAGAAGAGAACCAAGTTAGATCCTTCCGGAAAGAAGGGGATATTTGTTGGATATTGTGAAGTATCCAAAGCATTTAGAATTTACATTCCTGGATTCCATCACATGGAAATCAGTCGAGATGTGACATTCGATGAAGAGGAAGCCCTCAAGAGATCCAGGAAGTGCCAACATGAAGAAGTATATGAAGAAGAGACACCTCCTAGAAACAAAGAAACTACATGTCTCCCTAAAGATGAAGCTCCTGAAGAACATGACACGGCAGAACCTCAAGAACCTCCTATGATGGAGATTTCAAGAAAAAGAAAGCTTGCTTAGACAAGAGAAATTATACGAGAGGCAGAAAAATATGGAGCACCTTAAGGCGAAACAAGGGAAAGAAAGAAACCTAATATCTTTTCCAACTATGTAGCCTTGATGTGTGATCTTGTAGATCAAGAACCAACAAACTACGAAGAAGCAGTACATGAGAAAGAATGGGAAGAGGTAATGACTGAAGAATATCAGTCAATCATGAATAATGATGTATGGGATATAGTTCCCAAACCAGAAGGAAAGAGTATAGTATCCTCCAAATGGATATACAAAATAAAGCATGCAGCTGACGGAAGTATCTAGAAGTATAAAGCAAGATTTGTGGCTAGAGGTTTCTCTCAAAAAGAGGGAATCGAATATGAAGAGACATTTGCTCCAGTAGCACGGTATACTTCGATTAGAACAATCATGGCACTTGCATCCATGATGAAGTGGGACCTTCACTAGATGGATGTGAAAACAACTTTTCTGAATGGTGTGATCGAAGAAGAAGTATATATAGAACAACCTCAAGGGTTTGAAGTTGAAGATAGACATACTCACATATGCAAGTTGAAGAAGGCCTTATATGGCCTTAAACAAGCTCCTTGAGCTTGGTATGAAATGATAGATGGTTTCTTGTCAAGCATGGAATTTACCAAGAGTAAAGCTGATCCTAACCTTTATCTCAAGATTGTAGAAGATGAACCTGTCATTCTGTTACTATATGTGGATGACCTATTCTTGATAGGGAATAAGAAACAGATTGTGGAAAGCAAGAAGAAACTGGCGGAAGAATTTGAGATGAAGGACCTTGGGTTAATGCATTACTTCCTAGGTCTGGAAGTGTGGCAAAGTTCAGAAGGAATCTTTCTCAACCAGGGAAAGTATGCAGTAGAGATATTGAAAAGATTCAATATGTTAGAATGAAAATCCATGACCACTCCCATGGACTCAAACCTGAAGTTGTTGGCTGATGACTCATCAGAGTTAGTGGACATGACTCAATACAGACAGATCATTGGGTCATTGATGTACTTAACAAATACTAGACCAAAAATTTGTTTTGCGGTGAACACCTTGAGTCAATATCTTGTTCAACCAAGACGGGTTCACCTGGTAGCTGCAAAACATGTGATGAGGTGCCTGAAAGGGACTATATAATTTGGTCTATTCTATGATAATAGCCATGAGGTCTCAGCCCCCGTGAAAGTGGTGGATTGCATCATCCCTGAACCTCGGTTCAAAATGTATCTGGAGGTCTCGCCCCCCATGAAAGTGGTGGATTGCATCATCCCTGAACCTTGGTTCAAAATGTATCCTGAGGTCTTGGCCCCCGTGAAAGTGGTGGGATTGCATCATCCCTAAACCTTGGTTCAAAATGTATCCAGAGATTTCGGTCCCCGTGAATGTGGTAGGATTGCATCATCCTTGGACTTAGTCCTAAAGTGATAGGGACTGATTATCCTGTAATCAATCTGGTAACTTCGGTTGTCGAGAATGTGGTGGGATTGCATCATCCCTGGACTTTAAGTCCAAAAGTGAACCAAAGACTTTTTTTGTCTTTGAGATGTGGATTGCAGGTTGCTGCTGATGATGATGACGTACTGATCAAAAGATCAGAATATGATGATGATGGCGTATTGATCGAAAGATCAAATTGTGATGATGATGACGTACTGATCGAAAGATCAAGAGTATGATGATGATGATGTATTGATTGAAAGATCAGAGTATGATGATGATGATGTACTGATCGAAAGATCAGTGTATGATGATGATGATGTACTGATCAAAAGATCAGAGTATGATGATGATTATGATGTATTGATCAAAATATTAGAGCATGATGATGATGATGTACTGATTGAAAGATCAGAGTATGATGATGATGATGTACTGATCGAAAGATCAGAGTATGATGATGATGAGGTACTGATCAAATGATCAGTATGTGATGATGATGACGTATTGATCAAAAGATCAGAATATGATGATGATGATGCTATTCGAGAATTCAAGTATTATGATGGTGCTGATCACGATGTTACTGATCAAGATATGATGATGTTGCCGATCGAAAGAAAAAAATGCTGAAGGAGTTGTTGCTGATCGAAAGATCAAAGTACTGAAGATGTTGCTGATCAAAAGATCAAAGTGCTGAAGATGTTGTTGATCAAAATGCTGAAGATATTGTTGCTGATCGAAAGGTCAAGGTGCTGAAGATGTTGGTACTGATCGAAAGGTCTAAGTGTTGAAGATGTTGCTGATCGAAAGGTCAAAGTGCTGAAGATGTTGCTGATCGAAAGGTCAAAGTGTTGAAGATGTTGCTGATCAAAAGGTCAAAAGATGCTGATGCTAATCAAAGAGTTGTTGTTGTTGAAAATTGAAGACGAAGACTATATGATGTTGAAAAGCTTTCAATGATTTATAGATGTGTTACCCTGATGATGCTGATGATGTCCTCTATATCTCTCCTACTATTGTTGTTGTTGATGTTTTTGTAGAATACCCTTCTCGTTAAGGGGGAGTGTTGAAATATCAGTGTAACTTCGAAGAATATTCGATATGTATCTTTTGTGGTCCCCAATGGTCCTACTGGGAGAACCACTTATATCATCTTGTACCCCGATGCTTTTAATCGGAAGAACTAATAAGAGTCATGAGGTTGTCCCCTCTAATTGTAATGGTGGTTCATTAGCACCCGAGTGTGGTTACTTGAGCCTACATGTGTAACTCGAGCCTACGTGATTAACTCGAGCCTACATGTCGAATGAGTTAATTGAAGTGAACAGATGAATATAAATAGAGGTGTAGCGCTCCTCATTTGATGCACACACTCTCACTTGTGTAGCGCATTAGTGGAGAAGAGAAGAGTAGCAGGAGAAGGAGGAGGATCAGGCTTTGATCTCCTTCTTGGTTTTATCTTTTACCTTTTTGGGGAAACTATATTGAGGAAGCTTTTGCTGGGTTTTTCCCTTTAGGGTTTTCCCAGGATAAATCTATGTTGTTCTTGTGATACTGTTTCTTTTGGTGATCATGTTTATATGCTTTTGTTATGAAAATGAAATGAATTAATGGTGTTCTAGCTTAGCATATGAAAATTTAACACTATGACCCTCACCAGGTTATCTGAAATAGGAGAAAGGATCAAAAGAGAAATCCTTTTAAACATGAAGAGGTTGTCGGATTGGCCGAAGCTTCTAAATGGTCTAATTACCCAAAGGGGGCCCCAAATTTTGTTGACTTAGATGAAGATCCAAGCTCTTGTATATGAGAGGTTGTCTCTTTGTTGCCTGATATATCCAATTTGCTTGCTACAACCTAGAGCATTACTCTGTTGGCCAGTCAATCAGAAGGAAAGAATAAAGATATTTTCCCGAGGCAATGGATATCGATGAGGAGGACATTGCTGAAACTCCCAAAAGGAAAAAGGTTGAAACTAAATGACAACTTGTCCTAGATACAGCTGTAGACAAAGGGAAAAGGAAAATGAAGATACTAGGCCCTCCATTTGAGGTAAAAGAGTATACATTTGCACATAGTACTCCTGTCGATTCCTCCTCCCATTCAAAGAACAAAGTAGAGTTAGTGGATAAATACAAAGGCATCAAAGACATAACTTCACAAGAGACTCTGAAATTGTATTTTGAAGTAGGAAATATTTCTAATCAAGATGTGTCTTTGGTTTCAGTCAAGGTTTATGTCCAAAACACTATGAACTTGTCCTTGGCAAGCAAGAACAGAGTTGCTGAACTAAAAATGAACCTGGATGATATCCCCATACCTGACATGATTCATCTGCACAAGCAAAAAGGAGATATCTTTTTCACTCACTTGCTAAAGATCACTCTGGCATTATCCAAGTTACAGACCCTCAAAGGTAAAATTGAGAACCAATTGAGGCAAGAAAAGGTGGAAAATAAGTCCCACTAAACACAAATAAAGAAGCTACAAACTGAGCTGCTTGCTACTGGAGGCCAATCTGATAAGGGAGCTAGGATCCAAAGGTTTATGGATGAGAGAGAAAAAGACATCCAGTTATTGAAAAAGAATATTCTCATACATGCCACCTAGCTAATATAGGGTCTTGAACTAGTTGAGATAGAAAAAGAAAAGGAGAACCTGAATAATCAACTCACTGATTGTCAAGCAAAATTATTGAAGTTTGCTGATAAAGAAAATCAATGGAAAAAATACATGGCCTTGGTAGTAGAAAGTGAGAAAGCCATGAAGGAAAAGTTTGAAGAAATGGAAAGAAAGTTGCAGGAGAAAGAAAAGGAGCTAGAATTGAGGATCATTCCTCATGTGGATGGATCTAGTGAATAGGGCATAGTCCAGGCTATGTCACAGGTAAGTCTTAAAGAGTTGGAAATCACTGGTTTGAAGAACCAGAATAAAAATTTAGAGGACATAGATGGAAAGAGAGAACTAGAAAGGAAGAAATTAGAAGACAAATGTAAGGAACTGGTGGATAAGAACAACAAATTGACAAAACAGGTTACCGGACATCAACCTTACAAGGAGAAAAACATCTCATATGGGATGTACTGATAGCAGAAGCATCCAAGCTTAGGCCTTATTTAAATTTTATTCTTGATAAGGATATTGTTACAGAATATGCTAGAAAAAATGTCTTGATGGTAAAAATTGTGTTAAATAAGAAGCCTATTGACACAACTAATAATGCAATCAAGTTTTTGAATAGCTTGACAGAAGCGGAAATAAAGAAAGTAAATATCCAGGATAGGGTTTTGGTTATCACACAGGAAAGGAAAGTGGTAAATAAATATCATCATTTGGCAATAGTTCAAGCAAAAATTGATGTCATGCATCATCAAATCAAGGAATTCATTGAACTATTTAATCATTTATTTAGAAGAAGACTCCCTTTCTTCTAGGAAGAGAAAGGAGGAATGTGGTCTCAGAAAGAATATAATGGCATGTTCATCAGTTGCAGATTAGATCACAAACAGTTTGATGACATGCAACATCAATCCTTGTCTGGAAAAAAAGTGGTTGATAAATTAACTAAAGATTTTGAGATGTTGTTTGACTTTAAAGCCATATGTACAAAATTGCTAGAGTTCTCTTATGCTGAAAACATGGAGCTCAACGTAATGGCGAAGGAGATGATCAGTATAGATTTGCCAACTACTGATCAATGGAATCTAGTTGATAAATTTGGGAAAAGTAAATACAGGTTGCACCAATAGGATTCCTCTAATGTTACCTCATGGTCCTGAGGAGAAATCTTGGATAGATTTTGAAATTTTATGGATTAGGGGTGAGGGCTGGTGTACCCCTTTTGGAGTTGTAAACATTTTACATCTCATTAATAATTTTTTATACTGTTAGGTGTAATCTATATGGCGAATTCTACTATTTAATTCATATGAATTATGTATTTGTTGCATTCAATTATGTTTGGTATATTATTGTTCTATTATAAATGGTTTTTCTTTTCGAATAAAATTTTCATTATATATGAAATTTGTAAGTTTGAAATGATAATATACATCTCCTATCATGTGGGTTATTGTGAATATGCTTCTATACCGGCTTTAAACTTTCCAAAAAACCTCTTATTATAGCTTTCTAGATATTGTTGGATTGCACCATACAACACTATAGAGATCCACAATCTCACACCGTTGAGTAGAGAAAACAACAACCTACAATATCCACATGTGCTCCGGGAATTTTCTTCAACAAACAATTTGTGTCGGGCATCCTCTTAAGGCTACTTAGACCAATTTTCCCATACTTAACCAATTTCCTGATTTTCACTAATTCGTCGTATTTCTCCAGAATAATGTCATAATGCATCAATGATTTCATCTTCAGTTTTTATGTCTAAAATTTAAACTTTGAAAGATTATTTAGGTATTTTATGCCTGAACAGTCACTCTGTGGTTTGAATCAGTGAATTTGGCTCTGTAATGCATGTTGGGCATGCATTTGAGTAAAGCAATCCAAAATTGACTTGCTTCAGTAAAATGCACGGACATGCTTGATTGCTTTGTCAAATTCAATGAATCAAATAAGAGAGTCCTTTTTATTATTATTCCTCTTTCAGCATTTTAATATTTCCAAATTTTCACTTGATACTTTCTCCTTTAGAAATTTTTTTAACTTCTATCCCTAATATTGAATTTTTTTTTCTAGGCCAATGTTTGCATTTCCTGGAGGGACTCAACCCTGATTTACAGTTTACAATTTTGCTAGTCATATAAGTTTCTAATATTCTTAATGGTGGTTTTTTCATTTTCCCATACCTTAACCTATCAAACACGTGCTGAACTAATTGAATGTAAAATACGTCATTTAATATTATAAACCTGTAAATGGTGGTTTTCGCTTTTCCCTACCTGTCATATTCTAAATTTTCAACTGAGTGTCAAATACATCACTTAACAAGGAAAAAATGTTCTATAGGCCATCAAATTCTATGATTCAATGAACCTAAATCGAGTCAGATTTTGATGGCATTAATAATGATTGCATCACCCAGACGTGAACTCAACATTTCCTCGTGATAACCTTTTTTTCCCACCTTTCAATTATTCAAAGGACCAACACAATACACATATCCAGATTTGGCCTGACCCCATGGAATCCTTCTGAGCAGTTGCAGTCAATTACCAATCATGCTACTTCTTATCTAAGATTTATAAATAGGGCTCACTATTATCAGTACACTATGTATTGGCTCCATACTCTATGTTTGTTAATTTTTGTCGAGTATGGACGCAAATGTACGTGAATTTGAGTTCACTGATAGTATGAGTGAAATTGGTGGAGTTGGAAAGAATTGAAGATAGTCTCATCTAGGTTCGAAGGCTATAACTGATAGTTCCTTGCCATCTTATCATTTTTATGTTGGTTTTCTTGTCCTTTCCCATCACTCACTGAAGTCTTTCATGAAGTGATTCAGCACCTTGTTGTAAATTTGAGCATATAGATCTGTAGACAAAAACAAAACTCACAAAGAAGATCTCACAATTTACTCAGCAATTGAAGAATGAAACAGTGCAAAAGGC
>LPNX010954168.1:41342-57110 GCA_001517045.1 Pseudotsuga menziesii
TCCCTCTTCAACAACCCAAGAATTCCCTCTTGGTGGCATCATAGGATTTATTTCTTCAATTCCAGATATTAATGTGTCCATATTAGAGGGGTATTGCATGTTTTTTTTCACTGAGCCATTTTGTCTCAGCAATTTTTCTCTTCCTTGTCATTTTCTTCTTTCATTGGCATTTCCCTTTTCTCCTTACAATGCCTCTCATTTAATTTGTATCACTGTTATAATTCTTCTATGCTTGCATCTCCCAACTAGATAACTGGAATGCAACTTTCTCTTCCACTCCCTTTCTACCCCAAAATTTAAACATGTCCACTTCAGCCTTGTTTTCTCCCCTGTGTTGCACTATCATGTTAGCCTTGTTCCACAATAGTTGGTATCTTCGTTTGAATCCATGAAAGTATAATAGAGGGCGGGTTGGATCGAGGGTGAATCAACATTTTAGTTTCACTCTAATGAAATCCACGTGTAACATGGACCCTTGAGGTCTATAAATAGAATGTAATAGGTAGTAGGGATAGTTATTATTGAAGGAGTTATTTGATGTTACTGATTCAACTGTAAACTAGCCGTATGCTCTGTAATGAAATCATAATATAATAAAAAATGGTTTTGGGCCCCTTTTAAAACTTTCTTGAGTATCGATCTGGTTATAATTTTGTATTATCTTGGTTTTTTCCTGGGAATGTATTATAGATATTATGTTCTCCTTTATTTATTTCTGTAAGGAAGGATGATGATTTATATTATAATAAAAAAGATACAGATGGTACAAACTTGCAGAGGCATGAGACTGGTTTCCAAACAACTATCCAATTCAACCTCTTTTCTAAGTTGTCCCTGTCATGCCAAAATTCTATAAATACAAGCTTTACTAGAGAAAATATGTTGTTCATGAACAAGAAACCAACATTTACAGTTATTTTGTTCTCATTTCAAATGTTGGATGCATTCTTATTTCACAATAGAAGTTTTTATTTCTGAAATTAAAACTATACTAGTCTAATTTAGGTTTTTTTCACGGGGCCTTCACTTAGTGAACCTCTCACATAGCATGTACGATCGCGGGATATTAAAGAATACCCTTAATTTCCAGAGATATCGACCCAAACTCTTTTTGTTGAAACCCCCTCCCAATACTTAAAACCTCCTACCCACCCCTTTTTATACCTCAATCCTTATAAACCACCCTAACCACCCCTACCTTAAACCCCTCATCCCCCCAATACCTACATTATATTGGTTCAATTTTTGATAATTTTAAAACCCACAATATGATCTAACATGATAGGATATTGGTCAACAAGTGAAGACCTCATGTTTTTTGTATGCCAACTTCCAAATTTCATACCTAGAGTGTACTTCGATTGGCATTGGTGTGCATTTTTAGTTCTAGCCATGAAACATTGGCAAATAATATCAATTTTTGTTTTGGATGACTTGTATTTACTGTAGATCATAGAATTTACAAAAAATGAGTACACGAGTTTGTAGAAAAAGTTGGTATGTCTATGTTATAGTGCAATTTTATCAATATAACATGAAATGCAAGCCAATATGTGCATTTCCTCGAGGGACTCAACCCTATTTTTTACCATGTGGGCATCAACCTTAATGCAGGCATCACTTGGCCCCTTTACAACACTTAGCCATTTTTTCTGTCTTTAGTATGCAAAATAACATTTTTCTTCTATTTTGGCAGGTTGATATTTTCATTATCTGATCACCATAATAAAAACCAAGAGAATGGCTAGATAACCATTTCAAAAATTAAAATGACCATACCATTTGATGAATTTTATCATCAAAGGAACACCCCCTTGTGGGCATTTCCAAATGGTCTTTCAAACTCTTTGTTTAACACTTAAGTAGTTCTCTTCAAACCCTAGGTCACCAAGGTGATTTCATTTTTCCTTCAAATTTGGCAAGTGAGATACCCAATCGATAGAGGACAACAAGGTGAATCCATCAAGAACACTTTCATATTCTGGAGCTTCTTTCTCTCTCCTCAACGGACATTTTTCTGGAGCAGTGCAAATATGGCTGAGAGGCACTTTTGGCAGATTGATATCTTCTACTGAAAGAATTTTTGGTCAGGCTAATTTTTGGCAGGTCCATAAATTATTCTTCAGGGTCTCTTTGGAAAAACTGAGACCATGGTAGATTAGAAAAAACAATAGCCTACAATATCCCCATGTGCTGCAAGCATGGCTACTTGGACCAATTTTCCCATACTTAACCAATTTCCTAATTTCCACTAATTTTCCATATTTCACCATAATGATGTCATAATGCAACAATGATTTCAAGCTCATTCCACATCATCATCTATATCATTCCATTCCATGTGGGCATCATCCTTAGTGTGATCATCAACCGTAATGCGGGTATCACTTAGCCCCTTTGCAACACTTCCCATTTTTCCTTTGTCTTTACTATGCAAAACAACATTTTTCTTCTATTTTGGCAGGTTGATATTTTCCTTAACTGATCACCATAAGAAAAACTAAGAGCATGGCTAGATATCCATTTCAAAAATTAACAGGACCATATCATCTGATGAATTTCATCATCAAAGGAACACCCACTTGCGGCCATTTCCAAATGTTCTCTCAAACTCTTTGTCTAACACTTAACCAGTTCTCTTCAAACCCTAGGTCACCAAGGTGATTTCAATTTTCCTTCAAACTTGGCAATTGAGATAGCCAATGGGTAGATGCCAGGTGAATCCGTCAAGACCACTTTCATCTTATGGATCTTATTTCTCTCTCCTCGGCGGGCATTTTTCTGGAGCAATGCAAATATGGCTAAGAGGCACTTTTGGTAGATTGATATCTTCTTTCTGAAATAATTTTTAGTCAGGATAATGATATGGTTAGATGCACCATACAACACTCTATAGATCCACACTTTCAGAATATTTTTATCATCATCCTATGAGCTGTGGCGGGAATTTCCCTAAGGCCAGTTAGGCAGGTTTTTTATGCCTGAACATACACTCTATGGTTTGAATCGGTGAATTTGGATCTATAATACATGTTGGGCGTTCATTTGAGTAAAGCAATCCAAAATTGACTTGCTTCAGTAAAATGCATGCACATGCTTGATTTCTTTGTCAAATTCAAAGAATAAAATAGGAGCGTCTTTTGTATTATTATTCCTCTTTTAGCATTTTAATATTTCCAATTTTTTACTTGATACTTTCTCCTTTAGAACTTTTTTTAACTTATATCCCTAATATTGAAATTTTTTTCTAGGACAAGGTGTGCATTTCCTCGAGGGACTCAACCCTGAGTTACAGTTTACAGTTTTTCTAGTCATCCAATTTTCTAAAATTCTAAATGGTGGTTTTTCATTTTCCCATACCTCAACCTGTCAAACACGTGCTAAACAAATTGAGTGTCAAATATGTCATTTAATCTTATCAACCTGTAAATGGTGGTTTTCGCTTTTCCATACCTGTCATATTCTGAATTTTCAACTGAGTGTCAAATACGTCACTTAACAAGGAAAAACTGTTCTACAGACCATCAAATTCTTTGATTCGATGAAACTGAATTGAGTCGGATTCTGACGGCATTGAGAATGATTGCATCACTCATATGTGAACTCAACATTTCCTTGTGATTAATATTTTTTCCCACCTTTCAATTATTTTAAGGGACAACACAGTACACATATCCAGATTTGTCCTGACCCCATGGATTCCTTCCTAGTAGCTACAGTCAATTACCAATCATGCTGCTTCTAATGGAAGATTGATAAATAGGGGTCACTGTTATCAATAGGCTATGTATTGACTCCATGCTCTATGTTCATTAATTTTTGTCCAGTATGGCCGCATATGTGTGCAAGTTTGAGTTATTTGATAGCATGAGTGAAATGGGTATAATTGGAAAGAATTGAAGATAGTCTCATCTGGGTTCGATGGTTTCACTGGAAGTTCCATTCCATCTTATCGTTTTTATGCTCATTTGGAATTCCTTTCCCCTTACTCAATGAAGTCTTTCCTGCACTGATTCAACACCCTGTCCCTCTTCAACAACCCAAGAATTCCCTCTCGGTGGCATATGAGGATTGATTTCTTCAATTCCAGCTTTTAATTTCTCCATACCATATGGGTATTGCATGTTGTTTTCCGCTGAGCCATTTTTGTCTCAGCATTTCTCTCTTCCTTATCATTTTCTTATTTCATCGGAATTTACCTTTTATTTTTTTAAGACCTCTCACATAATGTGTATCACTGTTATAATTCTTCTCTGCTCACATCTCCCATCCAGGTAACTGGAATGCAACTTCCTCTTCCACTCCCTTTCTACCATTTCTATTGAAACATGTCCACTTCAGCCCTGTTTTCCCCCCTGTGTTGCACTGCCATGTTAGCCTTGCTCCATAGTAGTTGGTATTTTCATTTGAAGCTAGGAAAGTACAACATAGGATGGGTTGGCTTGAGGGTGAATCAACATTTTAGTTTCACTCTAATGAAATCCATTTGTAACATGGTCAATACAACCCTTGACGTCTATAAATAGAATGTAATAAGTAGTAGGGACAGTTATTATTGAAGGAGTTGTTTGATGTTACTGATTCAACTGTAAACTATTCCTCTGCTCTATAATGAAAGCATAATATAATAAAAAATTCTCTTGGGCCCTTTTTAAAACTTTCTTGAGTATCGATCTAGTTATATTTTTGCATTATGTCTTTTTTTTTCCTGGGAATGTATTATATCTGTTATTTTCTCATTTATTTATTTCTGTAAGGAAGGAAGATGATTTATATTATAATAAAAAAGATATAGATGATACAAACTTGCATATCCATGAGATTGGTTTCCAAACAACTATCCAATTCAACCTCTTTTCTAAGTTGTCCTTGTCATGCCAAAATTCTATAAATACAAGATTTACTAGAGAAACTATGATGCCCGTGAACAAGAAACCAACATTTACAGTTGTTTTTCTCTCATTTCAAATGTTTGATGCATTCTTATTTCACAACAGAAGTTTTTATGTCTGAAATTAAAACCGTACTAGCCTAATTAGGTTTTTGTATGCAAACTTCCAAATTTCATACCTAGAGTATACTTCTATCGGAATTGGTGTGCATTTTTAGTTTTGGCCATGAAAAATTAGAAGCTACTATCAATTGTTGTTTTAGATTACTTGGATTTTATTGTGGATCATACAATTTACAGAAATGAGTACAAGAGTTTGTATAAAAGGTTGGTATGTCTATGTTATAGTGCAATTTATTCAATATAACATGAAATGTAGTCCAATGTGGGCATTTCCTCGAGGGACTCAACCCTATTTTTTACAATGTGGAAATCACAAAAATTTGGAGTTTCCTTGTAGAGCATAAGTTTTTATGTCTAAAATTTAAACTTTGAAAGATTATTTAGGTTTTTTATGCCCTAACAGACACTCTGTGGTTTGAATGAGTGAATTTGGCTTTGTATTACAGGTTGGGCGTGCATTTGAGTGAAGCTATCCAAAATTGCCTTGCTTCAGTCAAATGCACGCACATGCCTAATTTATTTGTCAAATTAAATGAATAAAACATGAGAGTCTTTTTTATTATTATTCCTCCCCTTTTAGCATTTTAATATATTTCATATGTCAATTCATTTGTAGAATATAATACGAAGAATATATTTCAGCATTTGTAGTTTCATACACACTTCTCAGTATGTCTTGCACATTAAACTCTTGGAGATATAGGAGAAATGAACATATGGATTACACATTACACTTGTATTACACATTAGAAACACATTATCTATATCAAAATAAATGCATTGCCAAGAAATACTTACAATTTATATTACAACAATATTAGTATGTACATAGACATCAAATGTACACCATATTATTCTAGAACTTTAGGCTGCTTGGGAGGTTTTTGCAATTCCTCCTTTTTAGAATAAGAAAATTCACTATAGTTTCTCTTGCCTTTTCCAGAACCCTCCAGTTACACAAAAGCTTCATCAACCATATGTTGTAATTGCTTTTCTTGCTCTTTCACACTTTTTTGCAAGATTCATCATTTTTGTATGCAATCTATCTTTTTCTTCTAGTCATTTATTCAACATCTCTACATTATTATTTTTCTTCTTTGAGTGCTCATATTCCTTTATTTTAATATAATCCTTTGTCCACTTCAGCTCAAATTGAACTGCACTTAATTTTCTCTTGACTTGTTGTACCTCCTTCTCGAGCTCTTGTGCCCTCAAATATGTATCAGATGGAGTATACAAAATTGCTTCTGCCACAGGTTTCTCGTGCAAATCTTTAATTTGGTATTTCAAATCTAGTATCTCAATATCACATCCCAAATGTAGTGTTTTTCCCTTCTCCAATAGTTTTTGGTGAAGGTCTCTAATTTCAGCCTCCTTCTCCTATATCTTCTTCTTCAATGTTGGATCTGATGAGCCAAATGTAAACTCTACAACATGGATTGTTGAAGCAGCTTCATTCAAGGTCTTCTCTCATTGTTGCAAGGACTTCTAAAACTGGAGTCATCTCTCCATAGTTACATCACCAAGTTTTGTACTTCTAAAAAGTTTTGGTGTGCTGACCTTTTTACCCTTGACTTTGGATTCTTTTGGTGTGCTGACATTTTTACCCTTGACTGTTGATTCTTCTGGCGTGCACACCTGTTTACCCTTGACTGTTGATTGTTCTGGTGTGTAGACTTATTTAACCTTGATTGTTGATTCTTTTCCTCTTCCATCTCTTTTAGCCTCGAGAGTTGTTGAAATCCTTTCAATTCTCTTAGTTTGTAGAAACTCATTTTTTTTCTAATAGTTTTATTCAAATTTTCCAATCTTTTTTCATATTCTACAGTCTCATTTTGTTGTTTAATGATCAGTTCTCTCATTTTATTTTCAAACTTAACCTTCAAAGCGACAATAAATGTTTCTTTTTGCTTCAATTCTTGCTGAAGTTCTGCTTCCTTACCAAATACAGTCTTCAGTGGTGGCATGTTCAAAACTTCAGGCCTGTTTTTCAGCTCATTTTCAAGTCTCCCTATAGTTTTCTCATCTTTTTTCTTTTCAGCTCGAAACATATCTTTCAGTCTATCAAGGTCAGAAATCGATTCTTGTAGAACTACGCTAAATTTAGAACATTGATTTTTAATAAGTTTATCCTTCTAGCCAATTATTTTTTAGTTTCCACATTTTTTTTTTCTAAACCTATAACACGATGTACCAAATCAAGAATTTGGACATCCTTAGTTCTGTACAATTCGGTGCTAGCTGTGAAGGAATACTCCCACAAGGTATATTGTTCTTTGAAATGCACCATATTATCAAATAAAGAAGAAACAAATCTACCATCAAAAGAATATTTGGCATGAATTAGGTATTCATCACTAGTCAGTGAATGGTCCATATCATTGTTCACAAATTCCTCCCATTGATCTACATTTTCATTTCCATGCATTCCATCCGAAGTTGTGACAACAACATCTTCTTCAGGGGAAAGTGAAGGCATGTCATTTCCCATAGATTCCATATTGTCCTCGAAAGGTTGTCCATGTACTGTTGATGTAGTGATAGTAGAAAGTCATTCTACATTGTTCTTTAAATACGATTGAGATAATTCCTCATTTTTTTGTTGTTCTTTAGGCTTCCTATTGTATGTTCTAATAGAATTTGACCCTACAACACTGGGTCGACATAAATCAATAATTTTGTGCAATGTGCTTGGGTAACTAAACTTGAGCCTCTTCATTTTACTATTTTGCAATGTAGAGTGTGATTTCCTAGCCAATAGATGAGGGACATCTATGGCCATTTATTCAACCCAGTGTATGGCCAGCTTCATGCAATCACCTGAAATATCATGCCGCTTGTGGTGATTCATAATGGTCCTAAGGATAATTTCAATCAGGGTTTTGTATATTCCTTGAGGAACATATGCCAGTTTTAGACCATTCCTAGGAACAACAACTCATTTCCCACAAACTTTACTGGCCATCTGAATATTTTCTAGCTTGGGGGTTTTCCATGAGTTTAACATTTCCCTCTCTCTTCATGGAATTTTGGTTTCTCTGGAAACCAAATAGGTGTCTAGCTGAACCCTCTTCCCAAAAATATGCAATTCCATATCCCCATGATCATAATTATAGATGGCATCATCGATCTTGTCATTTTGGAAATTAAAAGGTCCAAAAATAAACCTATGCAGTCCTGCTCTTAAAAGGATATGCAACATACCAATTGGCCATATGCTTGTATCACTGCATTCATTAGCATTCTCTTGGAATTTTTTCACCATGAACTATTCAACCTGGGAACCCCGCGCTTCTCCTGATGTCATGGTAGAGAAGGCCCCTGTTTTTGTTTCCATGGTGCAAGACTCCCCTGTTTCATCTGTTCCCATAGTATGCGACGACCCAATTTCAATTGTGGTCGTGGTTGGTTTGATATGCACACTGAGGAATGCATGTTGGGGAATGCAAGATTAGGAATGCACGCTGTAGAATGAATGCTGAGGAATGCATGCTGAGGAATAAAAGATTAGGAATGCATGTTGAGGAATGAAAGATTAGGAATGCAGATTGAGGAATGCACACAAATCAGTTTTTTTAATTGATTTCACGTATATTGTTTTTTTTCACAAATTCAGGTATATTGGGTTATGACGTTAATGTCCCTATATCATATGAAATAAATATTTTTCGTAAAATACATAAACTTATCCTAGCCTTAATTGAGTTATGAAATCAGCTTACTATTATTGTTATTTATTTCATATGAATTTATTTCTTGATGCAAGCTTATTCCTTTAAATATTTAATTTTGGTCATTTTGTTATTCTTGCTACAATGTGGAAAATAAATTATATTAATGTTAAAGATGATCAAAAGTGATCATTGGAACTGCCAATTACATCATGTAGAAAACCTTAATGGAATGCCTTAAGCAACTCCAGGCTATTGCCATTAAAAGCCAAAGTATCTAAATAGAAGATATTACCGACTCATACGGTTGTCAGAAGATGAAGTTATCAAAACCCCCAATCAATCACTATAAAGCTCCTGAAACCTATCTGACTTATCATATAGAGTACAGATTATATCCATGAAGGTATCATTTGTAATATTCGTTCATTGTTGGTTTATAGAGATTGAAAGATAATTTGTATGTGATGCTCTCCCATCTGATCATGTGGGGATGAATTCCAAGCTTATGAGTTAGTACATTGACTTTGTTGCTAATAGATTGTTGGTGAGTATGCTTCGAGTTTTTATATTTTGTACTAATCAAAATCATTGCATTCTTATGATTCATCTATTGATTCAGCAGTGTTATTGTGGGGTTGGTCAGGGCTTGATTTGTAAATTATTTTTGTGATGCATTCAAGTTGCCTTGTGCTGTGCTAAAGTTTTTCATGTGCTACAAAGTTGTCTTTTTCCAAGGGAAAAAAAGAAAAATGTAGGATTTAGATACCCAATGGGTAGAGGCCAACGAGTCGAATCCATCAAGACTAGTTTCATCTTCTGGAGCTTCTTTCTCTCTCCTCAGTGGGCATTTTTCTAGAGCAGTGAAAATATGGTTGAGAGGGACTTTTGGCATATTGGTATCTTCTCCCTGAAATACATTTTGCTTAGGCTAATGAATTGGTTGGATGCACCATACAAAACTGTAGATATCCACACTCTCAAAATATTTTTATCATCATCCAATGAGCTGTGGCAGGCATTTCCCTAAGGCTAGTTAGGCAGATTTTACCAATAATTCGACTATACTTAGACAATTTTTTTATCTTCTCCTAGGCTTGGTATAATTTCCCTAAACCATAGTTGTGGAAGGTCCATAAATTATTCTTCAGGGTATATTTGGACAAACTGAGACCATGGTTGAGTAGAGAAAACAACAGCCTACAATATCCCCATGTGGTGTGAGAATTTTCTTCAACACACAATTTATGGCGGGCATCCTCTTAAGGCTACTTGGACCATTTTCTTGATTTTCACTAATTTGTCGTATTTCTCCAGAATGATGTCATAATGCAACAATGATTTCATATTAATGCCACATCATCATCTATTCCATTCCATGCCATCCTGACATCATCCTTAGTGCAGGCATCAGTTATCCCCTTTACAACACTTAGCCATTTTTCCTTTGTCTTTAGTATGCAAAATAAGATTTTTCTTCTATTTTGGCAGGTTGATATTTTCCTTATCTGATCACAATAAGAAAAACCAAGAGCATAGATAGATAGCCATTTAAACAATGTACAGGACCATATCATCTGATGAATTTTATTATCAAAGGAACACCCACTTGTGGGAATTTCCAAATGGTCTCTCAAACTCTTTGTCTAACACTTAACCAGTTCTCTTCAAACCCTAGGTCACTAAGTTGATTTCATTTTTCCTTCAAATTTGGAAAGTGATATGCCCAAGGGGTAGAGGCCAACAAGATGAATCCATAAAGACCACATTAATATTCTGGAGCTTGTTTCTCTCTCCTTGGAGGGCATTTTTCTGGAGTAGTGCAAATATGGCAGAGAGGCACTTTTGGTAGATTGATATCTTCTTCCTGGAATATTTTTTGGTCAGGCTAATGATATGGTTGGATGCACCATACAACACTCTAGAGATCCACACTCTCAAAATATTTTTATCATCATCCTATGAGATTAGGCAGGCATTTCCTTAAGTCTAGTTAGGCAGATTTTACCAATAATTCCATAACACTTTTTGATCTTTTCCTAGGCTTGGTCTAATTTCCCTAAACCACAGTTGTGGAAGGTCCATAAATTCTTCTTCAGGGTCTCTTTGGACAAAATGAGACCATGTTTGAGTATACAAAACAAAATCCTACAATATCCCCATGTGTTGGGAGCATTTTATTCAACAAACCATTTGTGGCGGGCATCCTCTTAAGGCTACTTGGACCAATTTCCCATAATTAACCAATTTCCTGATTTTAACTAGTTTTCCTTATTTCTCCAGAATGATGTCATAACGCAACAATGATTTCATATTCATGCCACATCATCATCTATGTCATTCCATGCCGACATCATCCTTAGTGCAAGCATCAAGCTTAATGCGGGCATCGCTTAGCCCCTTTACAACATCATCATCTATGCCATTCCATGCCGACATCATCCTTAGTGCAAGCATCAAGCTTAATGCGGGCATCGCTTAGCCCCTTTACAACACTTAGCCATTTTTTCTTTGTCTTTAGTATGCAAAATAAGATTTTTCTTCTATTTTGTCAGTTTGATATTTTCCTTATCTGATCACCATAATAAAAACCAAGAGAACGGCTAAATATCCATTTCAACAATGAACAAAACCATATCATTTGATGAATTTTATCATCAAAGGAACACTCTTTTGCGGTCATTTCCAAATGGTCTCTCAAACTCTTTGTCTAACACTTAACTGGTTCTCTTCAAACCCTAGGTCACCAAGGTGATTTTATTTTTCCTTCAAACTTGGCAAGTGAGATACCCAATGGGTATAGGCCAACAAGGTGAATCCATCAAGACCACTTTCATCTTTTGGAGCTTGTTTCTCTCTCCTTGGAGGGCATTTTTCTGGAGCAGTGCAAATATGGCTAAGAGGCACTTTGGGCAGATTGATATCTTCTTCTTGAAATAATTTTTGGTTAGGATAATGGTATGGTTGGATGCACCATACAACACTCTAGAGATCCACACTCTCAGAATATTTTTATCATCATCCTATGAATTGTGGCGGGAAATTCCCTAAGTCTAGTTAGGCAGATCTTACCAATAATTCCATACTTGGACAATTTTTGATCTTCTCCTAGGCTTGGTCTAATTTCCCTAAACCACAGTTTTGGTAGGTCCATAAATTCTTGTTCAAGGTTTCTTCTTGATGTTATTAAATTTTCTATTGAACTCATATTGGATGAATTCTGAATGTGACTGTAATCAACCTATAATTTTCCACTAGAGTTTTAGCATTTCAAGTGATGCAATTTATGGAATGAAAGCCAAGGAATATAACTAAATGAGTGTATGAAAGGGCACATTCCCTTGCAGCTGATGAATTATCTTGATTTCATATGTAAGTAGAGGATTATCATTCTTACTCATTTTGGTATTACTTGTTGTTACTGTTTAGTTATACCCAAATTGTTGGCTGACAAGTCTGCATTATGCTCATTTTTTTAAGTTGAAAAAAATGTGTCCATAGTTTTGAGGAGTGTGTTATACACAATGAGAATGTTGGACAAGCTAAAAATCAACAAAAATTTCCTCAATCATCAATATTTTCATAATACAAGCAAGGTAGAAAACAAGAGATGAAATGACAAAATGTGAAATTGCTCATTCCTTCATATTCCAAACTCTGAAGCACCAATTACCGATATACCATCATGAGGCCCTTCAATGAAGTGACATATGCTAATTCCACACATCGTATGGTAACTCGAAGCCAATTTCAAGTGAGGCTGGGGGTCACCTCCGCCATTGATACCATGACATCACCACCGAAGGGGTGGTATAGTTGGCATCACCACACAAGAAATCGGATCAAGATCCCACATGATCATTTGTGTTGTCATCATGCTACTTGATAATGGCGTGTGCGAGGATTTGATGGACTCGTGGTGAACTGGAATGCTAGTGATGATTCAGTAATCACCTGACTCATTATAAGGACATGATCAGAGTTGTCCTAAGATACCGAGCGAGTGAATACTGGTAAAGAATAGGGATGCCTAACTGTTTTTCTGCTAAGGATCCTGGGGGTCCTGATATGGGATCTGTAATGTCTGTTCTGCTTGGGAATCCTATTGTTCGATGTGTTTTATTGACCGCTGGGTGCTGCTTGAAATATAGGAATTTCTAGACCTTCATGCAAAAGCAGCTCCAACCATCGAGGTAGAGATGTTCATTGCATTAGGAATACCTTCTGATGACGGTAAGGGAAATGTAAAGATGTTCATTACATTAGAAATACTTTCTGATGATAGTAAGGGAAACATTGTGCTGATAAGATGCAACATCATTACAGAAGTAGTGCCTAGATTTTTGGGTCCTAAGAACATCCCGCTGAAGCCTCCAGACAAGGTCGTGGAATCCATTACCACGGTGCATAGTATCCATTGCTAGGAATGGTCAGTCTGAACGAATGTTTGGATTGGGGGAAAAATATCATAGGTCTTTGTCATCATTTTCTTTGCTGCAAATTTCCAACTCTAATGAAGGTGATGACAAATCCAAAGAGGTGTTGCGCTGGCATATCCTATAGGAAGGATCTGGTCCCAGTA
The DNA here is from genome assembly GCA_001517045.1 of Pseudotsuga menziesii. Lineage (NCBI taxonomy): Eukaryota > Viridiplantae > Streptophyta > Pinopsida > Pinales > Pinaceae > Pseudotsuga > Pseudotsuga menziesii. The sequence continues at coordinate 54,610 of LPNX010954168.1, forward strand.
GAAGAAGCAGAGAAGAATTAAAATCCCATCAAGGATTTAGTACTGTTGATAAATGTGGCTGTCTTTTCCAAGTCTGCGTAAATAATAGTGTTACTAGGAGATATAGATATTGGACAGAAAGGAAAAAAAAAAGGAGCATAAACCTTCTTGCCAGTTGTGAACACAGGAATAACGTGACTATCAAACACAAAATGAACAATGTAATAACATGGTGACTTCAATGTACAAATTGACTAGTCTGCATTTAAACTTAGTTTTGATTTTCAAATTCAAAATGATTTGTAGATTGACTATTTTGTACAACATAAAAGGTCATGGCCTCAATTGATTTAAGAAATCATCTTACTATTATTTTAAATCATTGCATATGAATTTGTTTCTGGATGCAAGCTTATTCCTTTAAATATTTAATTTTGGTCATTTTCTTATTCTTGCTACAATGTAGAAAATAAATTATATTAATGTGGTTTTTTGTTTGTTGTAAATGTATGTTTTTGGCAATAGAAGGCAATAGAAGGATAAACTAATTTACAAAAAATAATTAATGAAAATATGATAAACACACTGCTCATTCCACATATTCACAACACGATAGCTCATTTCACATGCAACGAAGATTATATAAGATTGATGTATTACAAAATTAGAAATTGTTCCCATGGCATATAATTGCAACTTGTGCCCAAAATTTTAATTAAATGTATAGATTAATCCTAAAATAGAAAAAAATTATAAACTATGTCTTGATCTAAGTATAAATATTCAATAAATCAACTATTCTTAGTTGATACAACATCACTGAAATAACTAGTCACATAGTATAAGCACTACTTACATAGTTCATTGTCATCCTTATGTGAAGGAATGGACCTCAACAAAGCATCTTCTAGATTACATAATGTGCTACTGGGACGTGGTAGAGATATATTTTGAAATAGAGGATCTAAAATATCTGTCGGATTCACAATATATTAGCCTTTTCCAACAAAGACACAGTGTACCATTGCATTTGGGCCAGTCTTATGTATTGTCTCCCTTGCAACTTTAACCCTTGAGTTTAATGCAATGAGAAAGCGTTTCTTTCCTTCCAGCCCTAATTGGGAAGTTGGTGTCAACCCATTAGCATTATCTTGACCCTGCAAATAAATGAGACAAAGTAAGATGCATGGAAATAAGAATTTAAACATTGAGGATCCTAGATTAAATAAGTACAATCTTACCTAGATTGGTGTTTTCATTTTGTCAGTTTGCAGTTTGGATGGAACCATTGGTGTTTTCTGCACCAAATGTTCATCATATTTTGATGCATGACTTTGCACCCAACCGAAAATGATTTGTATTATATTGATAAAATAAAATAAAATTGAACTAAATTACAAAAAATTTCAATCTTACTAGGGATGATGGAGTATGCATTGAAGTTAATTTCTTTTGTACTAGTATGTTCATAGGTTGTTATCTCCCATGTATTACTTTGTCAAGGCAAAAAATGTAATATATATATATATATATATATATATATTCAAAAGATGAAAAAAAATATTATTTAAAATAATAATTAAACAACTAACCTCCATCACATGTGTGATTTCAGCATGAGAATTTTGTATAGTAGGACACTGTTTATATGAGCAATCAGATATTAGAATTTAGATCATTAGTGTGAAAATATGTATATTGAGACAAAAGAAAAGAATTGGACATTGACACTTTCTTTGTTGACCACATGTTCTCTCTCCATATCTTCTACTCTTTTCAGTGGTTCAGTTATTGATGTTTTCAAAGATGTGATTTCTCTGTTTTTTCTTTCACTATAGCTTGTCTTATAGCTAGCACCTCCTTGTATGGAATTTTTCCAAACAAGTTAGCTGGAATAACTCCTAATCCAACGCCATGACATCATCCTCTTGCATCAACGCCTAGTACCTTGGCAAGGGCATCATCCATAGCTGCAAAGTCTTGATATACAACTTCTACTTGTGCTTGTTCAATTTTTTGCTAACATTGACATACAATAAAATCATATCATAGAAGAAAACATTTCTAACATGTAAAATGAAATTTTAATCAATATCTAAATTAAAAGGTCTAGAACATACTATTGTTTCTCCTACATCTGGTGTAATTAGAGTGCCATCCTCCTTTTGTTGGCTTTTCTTCCATAAGTCTACCCTAGTAATGCTTATAGTTGTATCATCAGAGTCTATATATATTTTTTAATTGCAACAAGTAAAATAGTATGGTTAAATTGTGACATTATAATGAAACTAAAATTTGCTAATTAATCTCATATTGGATAAAATACCATCACAATTGTTTACCATATCATCTTTGACCCGTTGATAACCTCGATGTCTAGAGGTGTGCAAGTCCCTCTCCTTTTCTCTATTTTCCTTGTCTTTTTTCCTTATATCCTAGAAATCAATTGAAAATAACATATATAAGTCAACATTACAAGCCAATAGACATTCTAAAAAACTTGATTATATAATATGTGAACT
>LPNX010954168.1:57173-86493 GCA_001517045.1 Pseudotsuga menziesii
AGACCCAACTAGATCGAGAGACCCATCTTTCCTGGAAAGATTCAACTTTTCTGCAAAACCCAGTTTGCATACATGCCCCAGCATGTAGAGAGGAATCCAATCCTCATCGAGGCTCCAACCTCATTACATAAACCAATCTGTTTGTATGAACACAAGGTCCATATCGATGGTAGAATATCTACCAAAATATTACATTTTATCCACTGAGATACACATTGATCTCTTCATGTCTTCGTTTTTATACTCTTTCTTCATACCTCTTCATGAATCAAGGTGTCTTCTCATGTACTTCACAACTCTTCATAGAATAATGTATCTTTTCATATAATAAGAAAATAAGTTTAAACTAATGACTTAATCATAACTATATTTAGTTTATTCTCTATTTGTTATTCTTTTATACAAGTTACTTTTAATTCTTAATTAATATCAAAGAACTACTATTTTTCTTCTGCAACGTTTATGTTTTCTATGATAAACAACAATTGCTCGTTGTTAATCTCGCCTTTGTCCAACGCCTCGAAAAGATGGTCTACAACAAATTTCTTAACAACACCACCTTTCTCGACGAGCTTCCTTCGTGGCTCCACAAAATCATATTTGAACAGCTGGATTCTCTCATCTTTGACTTGTTGACAGGTATCAAGGTACCGTTTGAGGAAAGGTTTGAGCAAGGGAATAAAATCACTGTAATTATACTCAAAACTTTGAGCTAAACGACTGTGTTGAGCTTCTCAAAGAGCGGATCATCCTCGTGTTGGAATCTGGTGCTGAACATCATCCGATACATGATGTTGTACATCATCATCTATAGTCTACATCTGATCACAACGCCATGAGAGGCATAAGAATTGGGGTCAGCTATGAGATCTTTGACCACCTCTTCGACCTTGTCCTCCCACGCAACTCGGGACTGCTACATGACCTTGCTAGTGAAAAGTGGGAGCGTCATGATTCTCCTCATTCATCTCCAGTGATCACCATACACAGTAAACACCATATCCTACCCTTTGTTAGTGAAGATATCGAACACCACGTTCCGGGTTCAAGATCCGAACTCGACACCTTGAGTGTGAAGAACCTCTTTGGCCAACTCGGGGGATGAAAAAACCACCAGATTTCTCTGACCCATTCTCAGCTGAAAAATGTCTCCATAATTGTTTTCCATCTCAAAGAGATTTTTATGATTCAGATCATCTCCCACCTACAGCCAGTTACTGAATATGGGTACTGCTACAGGACCCAGAGGAAGCTTCAGCTTCTTTCTCCGGAGATTGAGAAAGATGATGGTTCCCAACGATACCACAACCAAAGATGCATTTAGCCACTGCAAATTCCATATCACTCTCGCTGCCTCCACAATCTCCATTGCAATACTGTGCGATCTGCACTAAGAAGAAAAGAATAGTTTCTTCTTCGATTTATACAATTCCTTTCACTTAAAGGGAGAAAGTTGTGCGTTGAATGTTTTGCTGGAATCGTGGTAAGAGCTGGCTACTTGTTTGGAAGAGTAGGTACAATGATGCATCCAAATAGGAATTAATATATTTTGGAATGCTTGTAGAATGTTTGCAGAGTGCAAGTACTGGAGCCCACGTAGAAGCTGATTCAAAATTAGTTTGCATTCATCATTCTTCTTTTCTTTTTTTTCTTCTTGGTTTCTTCATCATCATCACTGCTCTTGATACCATTGCAAGAAGATTTCTTTGCGTTATATAGTAAATGATACAAATATGTATTCATTTTTTCCAAAACAACGGCAAGATTTCCAAACCTCCCTACTCTTAAGAGCTCCACAATATCAATGATTCTGATGATAAAAGGATGGTTGACTTGCCGAAGAATTCAAACCTCTCGCAATAGTCTCTTGGTGATCAAACTATTTTGAAATATGTCGTAGAATACCTTGATGGCAACTGGGTGGGCAGGATCTTTGGAAATGTCCTGACCCAACAACCAATATACGTAAAATCCCTTGCCTATGATGGACTCAACCACGTAGCATTCAGCCATAACAAAGAAGAATACATCACCTAAACAAAACCGTATAATGTATGTCTTTTTCCCTAGACACGAATTGTGTAGATCGACTGTAGCCATATTTAATCTCTGTGACAATATGTAATTATATCATAACAACCTCATTATTAGTAAAAGCTAAGGGCAAGGAGCGGGAAGAATCCTTTCCATTAGAGTTCACTAGTATCTTAATTTTTTTTTTTGGCATTTTAACATTTCACTTGGAACACTTTATATGTGCACTTTAATGTTTTCACTTTAAATCTATTTGCATTTTAATCCATTTAATGCCACTTTAATAATTTTATAGTTTCACTTGAGTATGTCATTTTATAACAACATTTTAATTCTCTTTTGATCCATTTAATAGTGGCACTTGAATATGTCTTCATTGTTATCACATATACTTTTTCTTGCTTCTCTCACATCTCAATCATGCCACATATGATTGCCATCAATGACAATATACACAATATACACCTGTCATATTGCCAACATGTTGAAATTAAATACATGTAATGTCTAATACTCATATTAATAATGTTCCACAAGTCCTCCTTTAATTGATCTGAAACCTTCCTCCAATCAGAATAAGTGATTGGAACCATTTCTCTTGAGAGCACACCTGGTAATGAAGATAGCTTCACAGAGTTTGGACCAATTGGTTGGTTCATTTCATTGATGTGAATTTTGATATTTTCCTCCAAGTTATTTATTTCTGCACATTTAGTTACTCTTCTACCTTTCTTCTTGACTTTCTCTATCTATGCTTCTGTAGAGGGATCTTCACCTTGTATACTAATATCTTGTTGGCATTGTTATTTGTGAACATCTTCTATAAAAGAAGGGCACGTAAAGGTGTTATGGATTTCTAAGTCATAAAATTTTATTTATGAAGAACTACAAAATTATACATTAATGAGCTTACCTTGTTCATTATGTCACTCCACCTCTTTTTGTGTCGAGGGATCTTCCCCTTCTACACTGTTATCCATATGTCATGGTTGTTTGTGAACATCTTCTATAAAAGAAGGCACATAAAGGTGTTATGGATTTCTTAATCATAATATTTATATTTATAAAGATCTAGAAAAATCTGAATTAATGGGCTTACCTTGTTCATGTTGCTCCCGATCCTCTTGAAAAAGAGGAAAATGTATATTTGTTATTTTCTTCTTTGTTAGGACTAGTAGAGTCATTCAAAGGCATAGAAGGTGTAATCTTCTTTGCTATTGTTTGTTTTTTCCTCTTCTTTGTAAATGTATCCAAGAATGTGATTAAACATATGCCTAACGTCATCATAGAATAAAGATAAGCATTATATAACTACATAAGGAAATACATTGTTCTATTTCTAAATATTTACCTTGTGAGATGCATGTCCCTTTCTTTCCCATTTGATCATTTTGATGCATTCTTTTTGAAAATTTCATAATCATATTTTTTTGATTTCATGTCATAACCTGCTTTGCTTGTTTTTTTTTAAATGATTAGAGTATTGATTAGCCATATCCTATTAGATTGTTTTTAAAGCACAACGTAATATGTTCTAACAATTTAAATTAAATAAAAGTAGTATTTCCATTTGCTCCAATGATGAATTTTGTTTTTTGCAAAGAACTCACAGATGTAACCTCTTGGGTGGCTCAACCACAATTTTTTAAATATAAAACCTACTCATTTCTGTAAAAAAAAAAAAATTAAATTAAATAAAAATAATGATATACTTCAATAAAAAACAATCACTTACCTCCATGTCTCCACTTTTACAAAGCCTGCATAACCAAAAAAGTAAAGTCCATCATCACTCAATTGCTAACTGAAGTTGTTTAAATGATTAAACTATCTAACAAGTTTCAAAAGTGAAAGGGAAGACCATCTGCTAAAAGGAACATATGTTATAACTTAAGAGAGAGAGAATTATAGTTTGTAGGTTTAGGTTAGACATGTACAATAGCCAACAAGATATCTCAGTCTCCAAGAGTGAAGACCCCTCAGCCTTAGAGGCTGGAAGTAGGACAAGGTTTACAGAGGCATCCCCAAAGATGAACACGGTAACGGTCTTGCAGTAGTGGGAAAGTGCAGTCCAACTCTAGTGGTCACAAAAAAATCAGAACCTAGCAAAATGAATGTCAAACAGTCCACGACTTAGCTAGGAAGAGCCACCACAATCCACCATCACCCATAGAGGAAACCAAAATTTTTACAGAATTTTTAAAATTTTGTAGCATAGGAACCACTATTTTGATTTCTGTCAATAAAGAAACCACAAAATGCGTATTACACTTACTACGCATATGATAAACTTTTGTACAAAATGCAGCACATAATGCGTATTACACTTAAAATTTTGTAGCAAAGGAACCACTATTTTGATTTATGTCAATAAAGAAACCACAAAATGTTTTCAGTGTTTGTTGTTTTCAGTTTTTATGTTGTTTTCATGAAAGCATTGATAAAATACCTGCAATAATGCAGAACGCAGAACAAGAATGCAGTGAAACTTAAGTTACACCTCATGCAGTTCACCTCGCGTAGTTCACCTCAATCTATCCCTAGAGCTTAGCTTCAGATTTCATGGTGTTGAATACCAGAATCAAAGGAAGTAAACCCTGGCCTGTGCGAAAAGAAAGTTCCTCCCTTTCCCGACAAAACTATTCGTGGGAGATAAAATGTGAAAATTTATGTGAGGGGTCCCAATTTTTTTTTAATTTCGTCTTTTTGTTTTTTTGGTAAATTTAATTTCGTTTTTTTGTATAGATAGAAAAAACACCCGAGTTTTCTCCTAATGTTTTCAATGAAAAGGGGAAGGACACTCGTAATGGGAGTCATGTAGGTGGACCAAAGGAAGGAAGGAGGGGACCAAATAAATGCATCAAAAGGAAATGAAATATTAGCCTATTGTGGTGGATGACATGAAGTTAAATAATGTAATAAGCATGGCTTCTAAGGCATTGGTGTGAGGTTTATTTTTCGAAGGATGAGGACAATGAGTCTGTTTCAATGGATTCAAGTGCACTAGTAATCAGTTTTAGCTTACCACATAGGGTATTTCATTTTCATCTCAGGTTAGATGTTGAGGTTACATCCAAACATAGTATTATTTCTAGTAGGTATCCACTACATTTATACCTAGGGAATATAGAATAATGAGAAGAGATATATGATGTTACATTTAATCTATATCTTCTCCATAAGTTTGAAAATTCAACAAATTGCTTAAGGTCCTACGTGGAGAAAACCTACAATAACATATATAATCCTTTTAAATATTAAGAATTTTTATCATTAGTACCTCTTCCAACCATATGCAATTCCTATAAAGATAAAAGGAATTTGAACCATTAACCTATGTTTTTTAGACCAGTATTATACTAGTGAAACTATTCTCCTAATGAAAATTTGATAACTTGCTTGATGGACCATATGAATATGATGTGACCCCCATCTCCTTATAAGTATAGTTTTTAACCTACAATGTCAACTCTCCATCTCTTGATATTAATTATCAAACAAATTATAGGTATATACCTAGTATTGTAGGTGTTAACAATGGAAATGAAACCTTTCTAATTCCTACAACACTTGTTATATGAATTAGTGAACCATGACAATATTGTAGCTGGAGCAGAGAAACAGATGGCTATATAGATCCAAAATTTCATCTAATCATTATTGTTTCTTTCCTTCCTAAGAGATCTATCATATGCATTCAAACAATTATTTATTGTTTTTTCTTGGCTGTGTTAGCACCTGGCTCGCACCAGTGCTAAGATTTTGAAGCAAACTGGCACAGGGGAACTGCCCCATGCCAAGCTGGCAGGATGACAAGGTGGATAGGAAGAATCAGAGAGAAAATCCCATAGATGCGTCTAGACCCCACAGATCTTAGAAAGAAACGACGTCAGCGCACGGCCAAGTTAGATCGACGGCGGGATAATTTTACCATAGGGAAGAAGCGTGACCTATTTAACTGTGAAGGATCGAAAAATTCATACCTCCCTTCAAAACCATTGACAACCACAATCCTTTGACACTCACAATCTACGGCAAAAACACATATCGCGGTGACAACACACACGATGGTTAGCAGGATAGAGAGTTGTAATGAGATCATAGGGCATGCGCATATGGACAACCAATATCTTACGACGCGTTGGATCCATGGTGGTGGAGGTTTTCGCGCGGTGAAATTTCATGTTGGTTAGCCAAGGGAGCTGTTGTGACTTGCTCAAGGGTCCCTCATCTATTAACGACCGAGATCTGATGCAGTTGGGATCAATGGTGTGCAACTCCTTCATCGATGAAAGGTGTAGGGAGGCTAACCAAGGTAAAGACCATGAAATCGAGCAAATGTCCGCCACAAGCGATGAATGATCTCTGCGCAGGGGAAATCTATAGCCAAAAAGCAACCCTGCACTACTCAAGGTGCTCGAGGGAAAGGGCTCTGCACGAATGTGATGCTCAGCTAGAGTATTGGCAAGGTTCAGTGAAGTAGGTCATGCCTGAGTAACTGAAACTATTAGGGAGATCTTAGGGTGTCTCCATCAGGGAAAGTGAGCGTGTGTCTTATACTCTGTGTTGTTGTTTTGGGTCTGGAGTGGATGTTGTACTGAAAGGCCGATTTCAGGAAAAGAATTATGGCTGACTTGCCACCTTAGAAAAATGTTAGGATTGAAATGATGATCTAGGATTTGATTCCCAATTTTTGTAATAGAATCAGGCTTTGTTTCGGGGTTGGTCCCAGGAGCCGCGACATTATAAATAAGACCTCAATTGATGAGGAAAGGGTCGGAATTTTCATTTAGAAATCATTCTTATTTTGTTTTGTCTCTGCAACTCTCTTGGATGTATTAATGAGAGATATGCTCCTGTGTTTCTGAGATTAATCACAGTGGTTGCATTCAGTCTGTGTTTCCTATTATCGCTTTCATTTTTTTTTGTATTTCTGCCAATGCACTCTAGATTAGTATACAAGGAATTCACTCTTATTTAAGTGCTCCTGTATCAGATGCTGCATTTGTTATTTTGTTCTGGTAAATGCTTTGGAATTCATCTCCTATGCTCCACTACAGATACTAGCCTTTATTGTTCATTCTACTAAAGGTGGTGCAAGATATTTGTCCTCAGATAGGTGCCTGTTGTTTGGTTGGGCTTCTTCCCCTTTCCGGTCTCTACTCTTTCAATATATTTGACTATTTGCGCCGCTTACTTTACTTTAGGATACAAAGGAAATTCCCTGTCTTATTTTTTCTATAACACCCTTGATTGATTCGGGATTTGACTCCATTTCCCAATCATTTCCTTGTATGTCTGTTTTGCCATTTTTTAAACCTATCAACAACTTGTTACCAACATAAATATAGCCTTATGCGAGCTGTCCAAATATTTATGCATATGTGTTTCTTTCCTCTGTGACAAAGAGAGATCCCTCTCTAACCGTATCGGCTAGAATACATTCTAAAGTTGGTTGAAATAGTTACCCATGTGACTTCCTACAGCAACCACTGGAAAATTACAAGGTTCTAACATCTTGGCGTTGTTGCCGGGGAGCCTAATTGCTATTATCTCCACTGGGAAATACTGGCTACCAAAAGAACCCATACGAGAATCAATCCTAATGCAAAGTCCTTCCAAGAAGTTTTTGGTCCTGAAATTTTGATCCAAAGGGCGAACATGCTACAGAGGTTAGTCAGGAATTTGTCTTTTTCGGCTGATAGTGCTATTTCTGTTGGTGATATATCTGAATGTTGCAATGAAGAGTGTGGGTTATCCATACCTGGAACCAAATCCGAATCTAGCCTCTCTGACTTGGCATCCAACACCTTTGCATTTGACTTTCCCCGCATTTCTTGGTCACCTCATACCTCAGAGCCTCTAGGTAGAGGTTTCTTGTACCTACTAGACCCTGAGTGCCTCACGTTCACCATTGATCAATCCTTGTCGAATCCTGATGGCATAAGGAAATTTCCCTTCACACCTCCATCTCCCACTACTTCCAAATGAAATCAGCCTTCATCTATGAATTTCACCACTCCCCACCACCTTTCTGTACCTCACAGTTTATCGATTCCTGTCACCCCAGTTCCAACCCCTTTAGTAAACCCTATTATACCCATAAGGATGGCCAACATATTTTCACCTATACACCTTCCTATGGTTCTACATGAACTCCCCTTGGGATATGCCACTAGGATCAGGAATTTCTACGGAGAAAGAGGGTACTCGGCTGAAGAGAATCTAGGGTGGTTTTTGGACTAGGTCGACCTGCAAGAGGTAGACCACGACGATGTTAAGGTCATGCTCTTTTCCTAGACCCTTGCTGGAGAAGGGAGGAAATGGTATAAAAACCTCGTAGATGACTTTATCTGAGCTATCAAGCCTTTGAGGATGCTTTCAAAGACAAATGGGAAGATCAAAAGAACCCCAAGTAGTATCTCTCTCAGTATCATTCCATGAGGAGGAAGGAGAGCGAGTCCATCCAAGAATTCTCATATAGGTTCATGAAAGTGTATAATTCTATCCTTGATCAAATCAAACCTCCTATAGGTTCCTCCTAGCTCCAATACATAGAATCTTTCAATGGTGAATTCTCCTTATAGCTAAGTGAAATAAGATCGACCTCCTTGGAAACTATGATGAAAGGAACCATAGAAGTGGACGTGAACCTAGTCACTGGAAGAAAGAAGAAAATAGATGAAGGGGAATGGAGAATAGAGGAAGGGGAGTGAAAGGATGACAAAGAACTAGAGAAACCCTCCACCTCGACATCGCAAGCGGCCAGAATTGACACAATGTTGAGAACCATGGAAAGAATGATGGAGAGGCTCTTAGCAGATGGTAGAACCCCTCCCAGGGAAAACCAAGAACAACAAAATAGGAATCTAAATTCCAGAAGGCCTCAAATTTCCCAAAATAGGCAGAGGAATCCTCCTGACCCACTTGTTAGACCTATATTCCAAGAGAATTCTGTGGACCGGGATAGGGAGAATCAAACTAAGGATGAAATCCGTCAGTTATATACTAAGCCCCCTATCACCTTACTCAACAAAGAATAACATGACAATTCTTTCCTGGAAATAAGAGAGACTTCCAGCGAGATAGATGACTTTAGAAGAGGGTACTAGCTCGCTGTCATGGATGGACAAAGACAAATCATCCTGAGAAACAAAGATGTCCTGGTCATGAAAAATATAGAGGTAGGGAACAAGGCCTCCACTAGCAATCCTAAAATTAACCCACCTCCTAGAGATAACCTCAAGAATGTTCCAGATCCCAAAGGGAAGAAAATCCCCGGAACTCTGACCAAGGACATGCTTCTTTCAACCTGGAGGATGAAATTGTGAAGATTATAATCTTTGTACCCCTCACTGAACTGTTGAAGAATTCAGAATATCATTCCAAAATTGCCACGATTTTGCAACCTCCTGGGGAAATCTCCACCATATCGGATAGCCTGAATTTGCAAGGTGATAGGCCCACCATCCTATTCGGCCCCCATGTAGATGAACCCTCTGATGAAGAAATTCCCCCCTTCTATGTCAACCTAAACATACACAATTCCATCCTACACAATGCCATGCTCGATTCAGGATCTTCCCACAACTTGATGCCTAGAAGGATCATGGATAAACTAGGATTGGACGTGACTAGACCCTACAAGGATATTTTCTCTTTCGATTCTAATAAAGTCAAATTCTCGGGTCTCATCAAATACTTGGTCATCCCCCTTGCTTAAATCCCTTCTAAAACCCTGGTCATGGATGTGGTGGTGGTTGACATTCCCCTGAAGTTCGGGATGCTGTTATCTAGATATTGGGAGGCCAATATCAAAGGCGCCCTCCAGATGGACATGTTGTATGCCACCATTCCCATTTTTGTGATACAGAGAAGAATTTTCAGAGAGAAAAAATTGGCATATATGGTAAACAGTGCTGAAAGGCCACAAAACCACCCCATATACTCGCTAGACATAGAGATGGGTTCCGCTATTTTCTTCACGAATGGAGATGAAGATATTTCCCATTTCCAGAATGTTTCCTTGGTACCTATTGAAGAGGAGTTAGGTAGGATATGGGACATGGATTTTGATGGGTCAACCCGCAGAGGAGGAGTAGGGGTAGGGATATGGATGAGCCCCCCTGGAATCCGTGCTTTGAGGTATTCCTACAAGCTTGCTTTTGACTGTACAAATAATGAAGCAGAATATGAAGCGATTATACTGGCAATCCTGGATTTGAAGAAACTCTAGGTCAATAGGGTGGTGTTATGTGGAAATTCTGAGATGGTAATCAAGCAAATGAACTATGAATATCAGACCAGAAATCCCTAGATGAGGAGCTACCAAAATTCCACCCAAGCCCTCATAGAAGGATTCGAGGAATGCTACTTCAAATTGATTCCTACAGTACAGAACTATGTGGCAGATTCCTTATCTACCTCGGCATCATCTTTCAATGTCCCTGCACTTCCTAAAGGGAAATATGAAATTGAAATAAGGCATAAACCTTCCATCTTGGATAATGTGAAGAGCTGGAAAGTGTTCGAAGATGATAAACAAATCCACCAGTTCCTCATTCTCATTAGGGAGTTCGAGGGAGAAACTATCGAAGAAGAAAATGAATTTTAGGAGGAAGTTTCCCCCACTCAAGGTCCTTTGCAAAACCAAATGGTGGATCTGAAGGAATCGATTTGGGAAGAGAATTCCATTGTTGTTGATTACACCAAAGAAGATGATGAGGAAGGGGTTCGGGGGTCTGAATTGTAGGAGCCCAAGGTTCAGCAGGGGTATGAGAATAACCTATGTGGCAAATAAATTCTACATCTAAAGGGAAATTTCATCCCCAGGGGTCTGGTCCCTCTAGAGAAGCTCCTCTCTTCAGATGATGTAGTGAGGGAGCCCCAATTGGTCCCAAAATATGAATATGTGGAAGAGGTGAATATTGGGAAAGAAGAACAACTAAAGATCATAAAAATAGCAAGGACACTGTCACCTGAAGCCAAACAGAGTTATATATCACTGATAAAATAATATTCGGATGTGTTTTCTTGGAGTTACAAGGACCTCAAGGCTTACAACACTAATATCATCCAGCATACCATACCAATCAAGAAGGATGAGATGATGTTCAAACAAAAGCTTAGAAGGATGAATTCCAAGATGTTTCCCCTGGTGGAAAATGAGATAAATAAGTTGTTCAAAAACAAAATCATTATAGCCCTTCGATTCTCGCATTGGGTGGAGAATCTGATTCCTGTTAGAAAGAAGAACGAGGAAGTAAGAATTTGTATCGACTTTAGAAACTTGAATAGAGGTTCCTTGAAGGATCATTACCCTCTTCCCAAAATGGACCATATCTTATAGAGAGTAGTGGCTTCTCAAAGGATCTCAACATTGGATGGTTTCTCGGGCTATAACTAGATTGTGGTTCATCCAGATGACCAAGAGAAGATGACCTTCACCACTCCTTGAGGCACCTTCATGTATGCTAAAATTCTGCTTGGGCTGATAAACGTAGAAGAAACATTCGAGTGGGCCATGGACATAGCATTCACCGATGAAAAGGATAAAATCCTGTTTATTTATTTGGATGAAATCATTGTTTTCTCCAAGTATGACGAAGAACATGTCGCCCACCTGTTGAGAACATTCAAAAAGTGTAGGAAATTTATTATCTCCCTGAATCCTAAAAATTCGTTATTTGCTATGAAGGAAGGAAATATGCTTGGGCATATAATCTATCAATAAGGAATCAAGATATATCCCAAGAGGGTTGAGGCTATCAGTAAAATCGAGCTCCCTCAGAACAAGGTAAAGGTTCAATCGTTCCTGGGAAAGGTAAATTTCCTCAAAAGATTTATTGCTGCATTTTCTGAAATAGTCAAATATATAACTAACATGCTAGGGAAAGACCAAGAGATCAGGTGGACGCCCGAAGCTTGACAATCATTCGAGGGCATAAATAATTCCATAGCCAAGGCACCTGTCCTCACAAGCCCATATTTCTCCAAATATTTCCTCATATTCTTGTATGCCTCCGAGCACTCAGTGGCAAAAGTGCTGCTGCAAAAGAACCACAAAGGATATGAGCAACCCACCGCCTTCTACAACAAGACTTTGAGGGATTCCCCTTGAAGTATAAAATTCTAGAAAATCAAGAATATGCTCTAGTGCAGGATCTAAAGGATTTTAGAGTGTACATCCTACATTCCCATATTATAGCCCACATGCCCACCAGCATTGTGAAAGACATCCCGACTCAACCAGATCCGGAGGGACATAGGGGAAAATGGATTGCAATTTTGTTCGAGTATGATATGGAAATCGAAGCCACAAGGTTGGTAAAAGGCTAGGGGATAGCTAAAATTATGGCCCAACCCAACTGTGATGCTCTGATCCTGCATATGATCATTGAGTTGTCAACTGAAGAGTAGGAACCTCAGGGACATTCGGGTCCCTCGATAGGTGAATACTTTCTATTGTCACCATGGTACACTGATGTCATTTTTGTCCAACAACATTTGCAGGCTCCGCAAGGCATGGATAAAACCAGAGATAGATTCCTCAAACAAAAAGTGACAAGGTTATGCATTTTAATTGAGAAGCTGTATTGGAAGGAGCCCAGGGGAATTTCACTGAATTGCATGGACGAGCATGAGGCTAAGAAACTTATGGAGTAGTTCCATGCAGGGGAATGTGGAGGGAATCATTATTGAAAAAACATGGTAAAAACAATTATGAGGGTGGTATTCTATTTTCCTATGATATTCTATGACACCCATAAGAAAGTAGTGGCCTACCATAAATGTCAGATTATTTGAAGGTAGGAGAAAGTTGGTATCATTTCCCTTAAATCCTATCCATGTCAAAGCCCCTTTTCAACAATGGGGACTAGATTTCATTGAGGAGATTAATCCTCATTCTTCAGGGCACCACAAATGGATCCTGACTGCCATTGATTACTTCACAAAATGGATTGAGGACATCCCCACAAGGAAATCCCCCGAAACAATAATCATGCAATTTTTGGAGGAGCATATCCTGTCTAGGTTTGGTGTTCCCAAGAAAATAATTAATGATAATGCTCCAACTTTTAAGTCAAATAAAATGATCGTCTTTTGTTTCAAACACCAAATACAGTTGGGGCATTCTACAGCCTACTGCTACCAAGGGAATGGACTGGTGGAATCCTCCAAACAAGAGCCTCATGAGGATCATAAAGAATCTACAACAAGGAAATAAGAAGGCTTGGCACACTGAACTAATGCATGCCTTGTGGGATGATAGAATTAGCTTAAAGAGGTCTATAGGCACCTCACGGGAAAGAATGTTTATGTGTTGGAGGAGATGGAAGGTGGATTGGTATTCGGAGCTCTGGTTAATGGGAGGCTCCTCAAACATTACTTTTTTTAGGAGGACTTAGTGCCACTGTCATTGTATAAACAGTTTTCTTTTGTTTTAAAATATACTATGTGTTTGGATGGATCTTTGAAATAATTTAAAGCCCGAGGTGAAGGAAGTAATATCTTCAAGAGATGCCATCATTAGTTTTGTTTTTTAGGTAAATTTTGAATTTGCAGGAGAGGTTGGGGTGATCCAATGGATAATACACATGGCCTATGTAGTTCTTTGCTACCTCATAGGGAGGATAGCATCCCCGAGTTGGAGCCGTTGTTAGCACCTGGCTCACACCAGTGCTAATATTTTGAAGTGAAATGGCACAGGGGAACATCCGCATCCTGAGTTGATGGGATGACAAAGTGGATAGCCAGAATCAGAGAGAAAATCCAGCAGACACATCTAGACCCCACAAATCCTAGAAAGCAATGATGCGAGCGCACAACCAAGTCAGATCGATGGCGAGAGAATTTCACCGTATGGAAGAATCATGACCTATTTAACTGTGAAGGATCGTGAAATTGATACCTCCCTTCAAAACCATCGACGACAACGATCCTTTGACACTCACGATATACGGTGGGAACATAACTCGCAATGACAACATGCACAACAGTTAGAAGGATAGAGCATTGCGATGGGATAGTAGGGCCTGTGCATATGGATAACCAAGATATTATGACGCATTGGATTGAAGGCGGCGGTGGTTTTTGCACGGTGAAGGTGCACGATGGTTAGCAAAGGGAGCCATTGCGACTTGCTCAAAGGTCCCTCATCTATCAATGGCTGAGATCTGATTCAGTTTAGATCAGTGGTGTGCAGTGCCTTCGTCGATGAAAGGTGTAGGGAGGATAACCAAGGTAAAGACCTTGAAATCGAGCAAATGGACGCAGCAAGAAACATATGATATCTGCACAGGGGAGATCTATGACCAAAAATCAATGTCCCACTACTCAAGGTGCATGAGGGAAAGGGCTTTGCACGAATGCGATGCTTAGCTGAAGTACTGGAAAGGTTCAATGAAGAAGGTCATGCCTGAGTAACTGAAACCATTAGGGAGATATTGGGGCATCACCATTAGGGTAAGTGAGCACGCGTCTTATACTCTGCGTTGCCATTTTGGGTCCAGAGTGGATGTTGTACTGAAAGGCCAATTTTGGGAAAAGAATTATGGCTGGCCTACCACCTCAAAAAACTATTAGGTTTTGAAATGATGATCCAGGATTTGATTCCCAATTTTTGTAACACAATTGGGCTTTGTTTCAGGGTTGGTCCCGGGAGCCACAACATTATAAGTAAGACCTCAATTGATGAGGCAAGGGTTGGAATTTTCATTTAGAAATCATTCTGCTCTCATTTTGTCTTTGTAACTCTCTTGGAAGTATTAATGAGAAATATGATCCTACATTTTTGAGATTCATCATGATGGTTGCATTCAGTCTGTGTTTCCCATTTATCTCTTTCATTTTTGTGTATATTTGGCAATGCACTCTAGATTAGTATACAAGGAATTCTCTCTCAGTTAAGCGCTTCTGTATCAAATGCTGCATTTGTTATCGTGTTCTGGTAAATGCTTTGGAATTCATCTCCTATGCTCCACTACAGATACTAGCCTTTACTGTTCATTATACTAAAGGTGGTGCAAGATACTTGCCCTTAGATAGACACCTCTTGTTTCATTGGGATTCTTCCCCTTTCTACTCTCCACTCTTTCAAGATATTTGACTATTTGCGCTGCTTACTTTGCCTCAGGATACAAAGGAAATTCTCTGTCTCATTTTTTCTATAACACCGTTGATTTATTTGGGATTTGACTCCATTTCCCACTGATTTCACTGTATATCTATTCTGCCATTTTTTAAACCTATCAACACCTTGCTACCAACATAAATATATCCTTCTGTGAGCTGTCCAAATATTTATGCATGTGTTCTTTCCTCTGTGACAAAGAGAGAGCCCTCTCTAACTGTATCGGCTAGAATACAGTCTAAAGTTGGTTGAAATTGTTACCCCTGTGACTTCCTGCAGTAGCCACTGGAAAGTTACAGGGTGCTAACATGTTGGATTTATGATCTCTCTTATCATGGAGATCATATGAGCTAAAATTTCAATGGTGTTATGCCTTACATATCTACTTTATTAATTGGCATATCAATTAGGTAACCTGGGATATTAGAATAATGATAAGAGATATACAATGTTACATTTAATCTATATGCTCTCCATAACTTTGACAAATATTCATTAATACATTGGTTAAGGTTGTACCTGAAGAAAACCTACAAGAACCTATATAATCCTTTTAAATATTAAGAATTTTTATCATTAGTACGTCTTCCAACCATATGCAATTCTTATAAGATAAAAGAATTTGAACCATTAACCTATGTTTTTTAGACCAGTATTATACCATTGAAACTATTCTCCTAATGAAAATCTGATAACTTGCTTGATGGACCATACGAATATGATGTGACCCCCATATCCTTATAAGTATAATTTTTAACCTGCAATGTCAACCCTCCATCTCTTTATGATTATCAAACAAATTATAGGTATATCCCTGTATTGTAGGTGTTAATGATGGAAATTAAGGACACCTTTCTAATTCCTACAACACTTATATGAATTAGTGAACCATGACAATCTTATAGCTAGATCAGAAAAAAAGATGGCTACATAGATCCAAAATTTCATCTAATCTATCCTTAAGTATTCCCTTAACCATCATCCCTAACTGAAAATTATTGACACCAAATGAAGTAACATATACTACCTTGAATAATGGACATTGCAAAGGAGGAAAAGTTGTCATTTATATTGGACTAGTGGAGCATATGAAGGAAAATGGTTGTGATCAACCAAATTTATACTTACAATTCTTTGTGGGATTGATTTCACAAGGAAAATGTCTTGATACAAATAAGGAGGTTGAGAGGGTATACCATGAAATCGACCATGTATATCAGCCTATTGTGGTGGATGGCATGAAGTTAAATAATGTAATAACCATGGATTATAATGCATTGATTGTGAGGTTTATTTGTAGAAGTATGGAGGCAGTGAGTTTCTTTCAATGGATTCAAGTGCACTAGTAATCAATTTTAGCTTACCACCTAAGGGATTCCATTTTCATCTGAGTTTAGATGTTGAGGTTACAATATCCAAACATAGTATTATTTCTAGTCGGTATCTACTGCATTTATACCTAGGTGGAATTACCGCTTACTTGATTAAATTACTTATATATCATTCAAGGTCCCATGTAAATAAGTAAGGATACTATAAGGATAAAATAATTGTACTAAATTAGTTTATTTCCATAGACACTCTTATGATTATACACAAGATATTTTATCTTTTATTTGTTATTTGTAACTAGTGGTATGATATAACTCATTATTGTTTCTTGCCTTACTAAGAGATCTATCATATGCATTCAAACAATTATTTCTTGTTTTTTTCTTGGTTGGATTTATGATCTCTCTTCTTATGGAAATCATATGACCTAAAAATTCTATGGTGGTATGAATTACAAATCTACTTTATTAATTGACATATCAATTAGGTAATCAGGAGTATTAGAATAATGAGGAGAGATATACGGTGTTACATTTAATCATGCGATGCCAATCTATAGTCTCCAACTCATTTATGTATTTGCATTGTTCAATGAACCATTTTAGTGGTGGAAGTGTAGTAGTTTTTACAGATGCCTGCATGGGAATTTATATTTAATTAGGTCATTGGAGAGTAAACGACTGGTGGCATATGAAATTATTGAACCAAGTGATCTCTAATAATGTTATGGCCATTGCACTGCACCTTTGACTAATTTACTCACTCCCAAGTGAGATTTCTTGAGCTCTAAAGGAAATGAAGTTTCCCATACCTTCCAAGCCATTAAATGAGGTGATTGAAGCCAGTTCTAACTCCTAAAAGTACATTGATATGTTAAAATGGTGGTGACAACTTTAACATATTGATCTCCTATCATACTAATAACATATATTAGTTAGTATATAGGTTGGGATATATCCACATTAGAAAGATATTTATATTTAACCCATAGATCCTCCCTACGATGTAAGTTATAAATATCCTTAACAAGCAATAAAATAGAAGCTAGAAATGCTTATGCAATAATTATAATAAGAATATAATAAACTAGGACTCCCTAGCACCATCCCCATACAATATTCTATAATAAGGTTTAGCCCAAGGGGGTATTCCTATGAGTCTAATAAGTAACAATATTATATTATACCTAGGATTATAGGCTCATGCTGTGGTTATACATACAACAAATTTTCAACCCATCTAGATATAAGATGCTATAGATTCATGCATATTCTCTTTTTCATCTTTTTTGGTTTTTATGTTTTTGAAAAAAAGGGAGTAACAAAGGGGCCGATTTCATCTTGTCGAGGTCATATTCTTCATTTGTTGGTTGAGTTTGGACTGCGTGGGGAAGTAACAGAGGGGCCGATTTCATCTTGTGGAGGTTGTATTCTTCATTTGTTGGATGATTTTGGACTACGTGGGCCGTGACATCGTCTGGAGAGGACATAGTCTTGTTTGTGAGGATGATTTTCTTTCTATTGGTTGCATATCCTTACAGTTCCACATCTATAGTGATCCCCATGCTTCATCTGGGACAATATAAAGGTTTTTTACAACCAAAAAGGGAGCTACAATCCATATTCACACCTATAGGAATCTACTATAGCGTTGTTGGGTAATCTCATTGTATTCTTCCTTCTTGCTACGACTGAGCATAAGGTTTCTGGGTAGTGAAGGAGGGAATTGTAGCATAATAAGGGAGTCTTAGAAGAATATAATTTGGGTTGTTTTGAGGAGCTGGCAGGGTAGGGAAGACACCAAAGAAAAATCAAGAGACTAAAGCTCACTTCCATAAATCATTGTGCACGCCTAGGAAGCTACATGTTAGAGTTAAAGTAATTTCAGATTTGCTTGTCCACCTTAAAAATGCTATTATAATCATTGTAAACTCAAATTTATATGAATATGATATTTAGGGTTTATTTTCCTTCTTATTTATGCAAATAAATCTCTATTGCATTTACTATTCACTGTTAGCGCTACGAAAATCAAGATATGAAAATTATAGTCAATATACAAGCCAAACATTAAACATATGATGGTGCTGATTTGCGTATAGACTTAAAAACCCTTGAGATCCGAAACAAACTCTCTGTGTTAAACAAATTTCTGCACTGTCTCACTTTATTCCGCAGCGGAATTCTAGGTTTATGCGTGTTCCCTTCCACAGCGGAATTCTTTCCAGAAGGCAATAATCGAAAGTCGGCTTTTCGACTTTCGACACTTCTGAAACAAGATTTTCTACACAACACTTCTTCCCCATCATCAATCTCTATCGTTGATATATCAATTGCGCGTCCATCCTGAGTGTTAGTACACCTTAATTTTTCATGCAACGAAATGGATTTCTGATCGTTCGATTAGTATCCCCACCAAATCAATGGTGGATTCCAATACTTATTAAGTGCATTCCATAGAATATCGCACACATGAAATTTTTTTCAAAGCTAGCAACTTCTCCAAGTGATATCACTATAAACTGTCGATCTTCCCCACAATCGATCCCCACTCTATGATATTGTTTTATTTGAGCGAATGGTTAAGGTATAACCCTCTACGAAGCTTCACTTAATTGGTCACTAACAGGATCAATTCTTCTCTTCAATTCGGAAACTATGCCCAATCCAAAGCCACAAATTTTATACACAGGGTTATATGGAGTGAATGTGAGATGAATTCATACTTCTACAGAACTATATGAAGACATGAAATCCATCAAAACCACATGTAGATTCTAATCCTCTATTCTTTATTCAATTCACTAGAAATTCAAATACACACAGAGAATTCTACTTGTTCACTCCTCGCTCACTCTTATGTGCACCTCTCATTCCTCCATCCATGCTATGTGTAATTTCTCTCCCTCTCAAGCTCTATGAGCTAATCAAAGCTTCTTTGAGCTATCCTCAAATCTCTATGAGCTAACCTAATATTCCGCAAGCAAACAAGCTCTATAAGCTAACTAAGCTGCTAAGAAAATAACTCGAACTGATTTAAATACAAGATGATTCTGTTTCCATATCCTATAACAAAGGAGTATAGTCCTTATTGATCTCTGCTAACCCTATGACTCACAACTAACTCAATCCTAACTATTACATGTGGAAAAGGATTTAAATTCTTTATCCATTTTATTTATCTTTTACAAAATAAAGCAAATTACAAATGTACGAGACCCTAGGTCTCTTAAGAATTCCCTTGACCTTGTGTAGTCATGAATTCCTTCGCCCTCTTAAGCCTATGCTCCTACTTCAACATATCAGTAGTACATTGAATACAAAAACCAACTAAGACTATTTGACACAACTTAGTGGTATTTTTGACAAGTTTTTTATGAAATCCCTTAACCAAATTACATAAGCAAATAAGCCAAAAAAATCAGCAGGATCTGATGGGGGTCATTACAATTTACTATTCGAAGCATATTCCCCTTGTATAAAAATTGAACCCTCTCACTTCCTTTAGATAAATCTTATTCATTGGTCACTATCTCATCATGTTGAGTGGAGATGAGAACTGTGTGAATGCGCAAAGGAACCATGCACCACTCTCATTTTTGTACTGAATGGTTACTTGTGTTTTTCCATCAGACTTCAACCAGGAGTAGGTTCCATTCTTTCTGACCTCTGTGATCTTTTCTCCCGGCTTGGTATCCAACACATGGGTGAGAGGAATCAACTCAGGGGTTTCATTAGTTGCATAACAAGTCCAATAAAGGGTAGTGACCCATGTGCTAGATGTCATACAGAATGCCATCCATACTAACATATCACGACCTAGTCAATAAGTACACAATTAGGCTGCCAACAAATTTACACACCCTCATGACACCCTTAGTTACCCACAATAGGTCATGGTACATTCATACATAGGCTTGGGACTGTTAACAGTCATCAAGGAACTTTCATCTAGTCACGGCATTCCTAACAAGATTAATACATGTCACAACAACCCTTGGTAGGATCAAGATAGGTCACGCTTTTCTCTAGAAAGCATTAGCAGAATTTACACATATGAAAATGACGCAAACAAGAAACACAAACTGAATATGAACACTGTGATAAATCTCAGAAACTCAAAAAACCACTTTTCATTAGCACTTCCAAGAAATTTTATAGAGCAACAATCAAAGCATAGAGGATTCAAAAATCAAAATCAAACCCTTCCTCCTCCATAGAGGTTACATTTATTGTGCAATTTAACCCCGAGACGTATCTCGAAACAGGGCATCAAAATTAGTTACATTGTAGGAATCAAACCCAAAAGTACGTCCTAAATCCTAACAAACTCTGATGTGGAAGATGCGTTGTTCCCACAAAACATTTTGGGAAGGAATGCTGTGATGTGTGTGACCAATAAAAAAGGGAAATATCGACATCTGGGGATTTATGGATCACTTGATGAAAACGACAACTCCGAGCATATTTTTAACAAACTACGGCTGAATCAGATGCTGGTGGGCCTTCCAAGATGATGATTCCTCACTCTATGTATATCTTTCCACTACTGATCTATAGGGGTGGCCATCTCAAATAGCTCCTTTAGGATAACATCTAGGTCAATCAGGGGGCTATGGCCAATAGTAGCGAGATCTAATTTGAGAGTCATGAATTGAGCCAGCAGCTCAAAGTCCTTGCTGATTTTATCGATGATTACCTCTCCCTTTAGCCCACCATTCATACTCTCAAACTTTACATGGTTTAGTCTTTCCTAGTGCAGCAGTTCGACATATTTGCTGTGAGGGATCAATTTCCCCTCTATACCCCCAAAAATCAGGAAACCATTTCTGAAACAGGGGCTAGAATAATTTGTTGAACTTTTCTACCCCTTGCTAAATAATGTTAATCCTAGTAAGTGCATTATGTAACATGTTGTGCTTTGTGGTCATCCTCCTTGCTGGCACCAGAACTGATATCCTGTTAGTAATCCATAGGGAAATTAGTTCTTCCCCAGAGGCAGAATTCAAAACACCAATCTCCTTCTCGACCTACTCCCTAGGACTTTGTGCTAGACTTTCCTGTAGGTATTTACATCTTCTGCTTGCTATCATAGTAGCCTATTTATACTCATACACCATGACCAAATTATTTTCTAATGATGGAATCTCCTTTATCACTGCATCCCAGAGAAAATGTTTAGCCCCTTGCAGGGGAATTCGACCTATGACCCTTTCCTAAAAGCTGGTTACCTTCTCTTTGAGTGTCTGGATCTCTTCAACAAAGTCTTCACTTTCCTTAGTAGTGATCTTGTCCTTGAGCTCTTGATTGGCCTCCTTCAATTGAGTGATTTCTAGGTCCTTTGGGGACATTTCAGACATATCTTTGATCGCTAGAGCAATGGGTGATTTGTCCTTAGGGGTGCTATAGTCATTTAATTCATCAATTATTTTTTTCATCTTTTACTTCTCTTCTTCCCATGTGTGCTTTTCAGCCTCCAGCACAACAAGGTGGCCTTTCAGATCCAAAACTTCATGTTGCAATGTCTCAATCTCCCCTTTTAACTGCAAGTCTCGAGGAGGTAGCTGGATTTCTTTCATAGGTTTCTTTCTTTTCTTTTAGTAAGACTATATCTTGTCCAGTGGCTTAGCTGGTAAAATAGCATGCTCTATTTTCATTGGTTGCTTAGATGTAAGGGGATGATGTCAAGCATTATGTGTTGTTATGTCTACCACTTGGTCCTTCAAGCGTTTCACCTGTAGGTTCTAGGCCTTGTTTGTTTCCTTTTCCTGCTTCAATTGGGTCTCTAGTTTAACCACCCTTTGCTGGGACTTGAGATGGGCTAATGCCTCCTTAGTTATATCAGCATAGATGATATTTATAACTCCCTTATGGAACACAATCTTATCTATTATTGAGAACTGATCCATCTTGAACTCGACCTATGAAACTCCTCCCTCATTGGCGATGGCTAGGTTCAAGGAGTTTGTTGTAATATTCCTGGCAATAGTGAAAGAGACTTTGCTGCTTGATAGCTTTCTTAGCTCCTTGGACTGCTTCTGAGTCTCAACCTTGGATTTCTCTTTGAGATTCCCAAAGGTGGTCAACATTTTATTTCCACTCTTAGATTTCCCTTCAACAGCAGAGGAAAAATAATACTTCTGATAATTGAGTAGAGACTCCTCACCCCCTTTGTTCATTTCTTGTGTTGGTCTTTGGGGCTTTCTCTCTGAGTGTGTAGTGACTGGAATTACAACCAATAGTTGTTGCATGATCACCATATGATTTGCAACCTTCCCCCCAATAGGGTTTATTGAATCAAGCTCCTCCTCTATCACTATCTTGAGGGAATCATATTACAAAAAGACTCCTGCTCCAGGTTGATTACGTCCTCCTCTACATATATCCTAGGATTATTTATAGGGTTTTTTTCATCACATTCCATATCCTCCACCTCTTACCGATACCTTCTGCTACAACCATCATAATTTAGGGGCAAGGGAGTAGCTGTGATTGTACCTTGCACTTCTTTAGGAGCCTGAATTTTCTCTGCAGGAGTCCAATCAAAATCACAGGCAAAAGAGTTTTCCTCCTGGGACAAGTCAGAGATCATCGAGTAAATAAAGAATGACCTCTGCACCTGGACCCTCCTCTTGGAAATGATCCCCTTAGGATCGTAATTCTATGCATGAGTCACCTGAAACTTCATGGCCTTCAAAACTTTCTCCACCATTGGTAACGTTGCTGACTTCTTAACAACGAAGGGTCCGCAATTAATAGGGTATTTGATCTAAGAGTCCTTCTCGTGAGCAGTAAAATGATCCTCATCATCATAAATCCTCTACTTGATTGATTCTAGTATGAATACTGAGGGAGTTATGAAAACTGGTAGCATGGAAGGGGCAGCCGAAAAACCATATACCTTGATAACTAAATACTTCATCATCAGGAACCAATCTCTAATACAATCTTGTTGCAAGGCAGCCTTCATATATTCTGATATCCTCTTCTCTTTAGGGTTGAATAGTCTAGAGATGCTGAGGATAATTTTGTTAATGAACAGGGTGTAAGACTAGTCCTTGATCTTCTGGATAGACTAGGGCCATGCTTTGAACAAATCTTGATCCATGACCTCAAGGGTCTGCCGGTTGGAACTGACTATGATGGAAAATAGGTACACATGGTATCTAAAGTGCTTATCCAAATCAAAATTGTCAAACCAAGAATTGATTTCTCTGACCAAGAACTCATTGAACTTAATTCCTGCTTCAGGTTGACTCAGGTGAAGGAGAATGCCTAGCATTACTTCAGAGACCATGTTATCTCTATCAAGACCTAATATTTGACTCAAGAGGGATATGGTTGATACAATAGGATTTATGAACAATTCGGAGGAGAGTGAGTGATAATGGTCAATGAGGGAACTAGGGTGTTCAAAATGGCCTAGAACAATTTATTCTTGGATTCTAGGTTGGCTTTCCTGAACACTTGCAGAACCTCTGATTCGGTGAAGGGGATCAGGGCCTGACATTGGGCTTCAGAGAGACCCAAGGAAGCCCTGATAGCTTCTGGTGTAATTTTGAAAATTACATGGAAGTAGGTATCATCTAAGATGGCCTTCCCAATGGGGTAATAATTGGAGGCTACCCTTTGAAAAATATCTAGGAAATTGGCCAATTGTTCTAATGTGAACCCTATTAAGGATGACTTTAAATTTACCAAAAGTTTCGACTAGTATCCGGAAGGTGACAAAAAATTGTTCTAGGCATCACTGACACTGGAAAACCACAAACGAGTATCGTAAGTGTCATAAATTCGATCGCAAATGATATCCAAGGACATGTGAAGGTTTTTTACATATGAGGCCATGGATAAATTGTCGAAAGGGTTGATAAATGATGAACGAGTATCTGGTGGTGACAGTCGACACTTCTGGAGGTTGTAGTTGTATCAAGCTGACTCATTCTTGGCGGACGTCAGATTTGTAGGGTGGTGGCAGTATTAACGGACTGTTATATTCAAGCTGATTAGCCTTATAAACCATCGCACTCCTTGAAAGTGACCTTTGTACCTCCAATCTTTGAGCACAATATCCAATGGGGAAGGGCCCATCAGATTTCTCAAATTTGTTTTTTTATCTTAAGAGTTATATTAATGGGTTAAAATCTTAAATATCTTGGCTTAATATAAAAGCAAAATATTATGTAATTGATGTTTGGATTTGGTTATTATAAGGTGGAAACTTGTATGGTGTAATATATGGTTTTCATGTGTTGGTAAAGGCTATTTTGGAAAGCATATGGGTGTAATACATGAATATTCCTAACTGTATATTGGAAGGAAGTTGAGAGGCCAACTCCCGAGGAGCCATTTCAAGAAATTGGGTTGGTTTTATTTTCAAATGGCCAAAAACAGGGATCGGATAGTTTTGAAAATGAGGTATACCTTTTATATTTGATTCTTCAATATGATATTTTATAACATATGTCTTCATTGTAATTTGTAGTGGTTTTTTCTT
The DNA here is from genome assembly GCA_001517045.1 of Pseudotsuga menziesii. Lineage (NCBI taxonomy): Eukaryota > Viridiplantae > Streptophyta > Pinopsida > Pinales > Pinaceae > Pseudotsuga > Pseudotsuga menziesii. The sequence continues at coordinate 82,168 of LPNX010954168.1, forward strand.
ACGTGATGTGCAAATTGGTTCTATGTAGGATGTCAAAGGAATATCAAGTCGAGGTTGAATAATTCATAGAGTTTGCAAAAAGGAATTGAGAGGATAATAACACCACAAGATTCCCTTGTAAAAAATGTTGCAATGTTGCAGTATTGACGTTTGAGGAAGTATAATACCACTTTATGATTCATGGTATAATAAGTTCATATAAAACTTGTTTTTTCCATGGAGAGAGAGTTCCTACTCAAGACTATATATTTGACAAGAGCAAGAAATTCCACACAACAGAGATGCATGATTTTCCTCGAGAAATTACACATCATGATGAACACATAGTCAGACATTAATATGATAATCATAATGAAAAGTTTGCAACATTGCTTACAAATGATTTTGAAGTTATTAAGAATGACGGTCGTAACAAGGAAACCAAAGTTGATGATCATATGGTTGAAATGGTGAATGATGCTTGTCAATATTTTAATGAAAATCTAGATGTGAATTGTGAAAATGACCAAGTGCAATCAATGGAAGAAAAAAATGATATCAATCAATATCTAAAGTTAATTGAATATTCCAAGGCAACATTGTACCTAGGTTGCACTAGTTTCACTAAGCTATCGACCACTGTGGAATTGTACAATATTAAAGTGAGAAATGGATGGTATGATACAAGTTTTACCCAATTGTTGAAGTTACAAAGAGAAATGATTCCAATAGGAAATACATCTCCAGAATCTACATATGTTGCAAAAAGTTTGATTAAATCATTGGGGTTGGACTATGAAATCATACATGAATGCCACAATGATTGCATTTTATATTGGGGAAAATATAAAAAAAATGAATTCCCAACATGTGGTGAATCAAGATGGAAGGTTGATGCTTGTTCTGAAAAGGTGCATACATGTTTCCTGGCCAAAGTGTTGAGGTATTTCCCTATAATGCCGAGGTTGAAGAGAATGTACATATATTATTTTGAACTCTTATAATTCCATTATATCATACACCTTCATGTACTACCGACCTACTAAAAATTAATCTTCTTTAATCTACTAAGTATTGCAATTTATATATGACTCTTTATGTTTTTGTTACAAATCTACATATATTTCATAGAAAATGAGGTGGCATCATGGGGATGCAAGTAAGGATGGAATAATGTGCCACCTAGTTGATAGCCCGATGTGGAAAACAATAGATTCTAAATGGCTTGATTTTTCCAACGATCCTCGCAATGTACGACTTTCAATGGCAGTGGATGGATTTAATCCTTTTGGAAGCTTGAGAAGTAGTCACAGTGTATGGACAGTACTACTAGTCACATATAACCTTCCGCCATGGTTATGCATGAAAAAGAGATTTTGTTTGTTGTCATTGTTAATACATGGTCCCAAGCAACCAGGAAACGAGATAGATGTTTATTTGGAACCATTGGTAAATGAACTAAAACTAACATGGGATGAAGGGGAAATGACATATGATGCTCATTCAAGGTCATTCTTTAATATGAATGCTATATTGATGTGGTTAATCCATGAATTTCCTGCTTATGGAAATATGTTGGTTACACGACTAAAGGGTTTTGCACATGCCCTATATGTGGAAGGAACACATATTCAATGCATCTCAAATGTAGTAGGAAGTGTGTGTACATAGGACATAGGAGATATCTTCTAATAAATCATAAGTATCGTTCTCAAAAAGGACTATTTAATGGGAAGTCTGAGCATCTCATTGCACCTACAATTGTATAAGTGTCAGATATTTTTACAGAAACAGAAGGAAGGGAAGAGAAATAGGGAAATTCTAAAAGTACAAAAAGAAAGAGAAATTTAAAAAAAGGTGAAAATTCGAATACTAAAGTGTGGAAGAAACGGTCAATTCTATTCAATTTACCATATTGGGAGGTATGTGCACACATTAACTTAAGGCCTAAAATGTACGATGCTTGAAGGATTTCATTGTGTCTAATTGGAATATATTGTTTAGTTTTTCTTTGATGTTATAATTCATTGATTTTTTATATGGTTGGATGCAGAAACTCCTAGTGCATCACATTTTAGATTTACTGCATATAGAAAAAAATGTCTGCGAAAGTATTTTTGGAACCCTTTTGGATATAAAAGATCAATCAAAGGATGGGAAAAATTATCATGATGACTTACAATAGTTGGGCATAAGGATGTCACTGTGGCCACAACAAAAAGGCAAAAAAATATTTCTTCCACCCGCACCACATACTCTTTCAAAAATGTAGAAAGAGATTCTTTGTCGTGTTTTGTTCACATTAAAAGTTCCAGATGGATATATTTCAAACCCTAGAAATAATGTATATATGAAAGATATCAAGCTTAATAGTATGAAATAACATGATTGACATGTTCTCATAAAACAAATCCTTCCAGTAGCATTGCACCATGTGCTACCAAAAGCATTTTGAAACACTATTTGTAGGCTCTGCTTAATTTATAGGCGAATTTGTGCAAAAATGGTCGATCCAACAGATCTTGATAACTTACAAGATGATGTTTTGGAAACTTTGTAATTAATCAAAAAATATCCCCCCCCCTTCATTCTTTGATATAATGATACATTTGACTGTACACTTGGTGCAGGAGCTATGTTAATGTGGACCAGTTGCATATCTATGGATGTACCCTTTTGAAAGGACAGTGAAATTTTATTAAGTGAAAATCCACATATATTCCAACATTTTATGTGCATATAATAATAATACATTACTAGCAACTCTTTAATCATACTTTTGATTTCACTACAAATTGTGTGTTTTTTTCTAGGAACATCAAAGTTTTCAAAAGTTATGTGAAAAATAAGAATAGGCTCGAAGGCTGCATAGGTAAGAACTACACTGTGGAGGAATCCATAAAATTTTGTGCTCGTTATGTTGAAGGTATGGAATATATTGAAAGCATGCCTAGTATAAATGAATCTTGGGACAATGAAGAAGGAGAGGTTGGACAATATGGGAAGGCCTTATCTAGTGGAACTTCTATTGAGTTAGATAAAACTAGTTTGTTACAAGCCCATAGATGGGTCTTGCACAACATAGATGAAATTCAACCTTGGATAGAGTAGGTAATAAGCACATCCTTATGAAATCATTTTTTATTATAATATATCACAATATTTTCATAAATTGTTTATTGAGGTTACTTGAAAATAGGATGCACTTGATAGAAATTGCCAATAGTAACATCCAAGCCCAAAAATATGAAGGCTTATTACAAAAGCTCCACAACCAACAATTTAGTGATTGGTTAAGAAAACAGGCAATGCTATGTTCTTAATATTAGATTTAATTGAACTTCATTGATCAAGACTATTATGATGTATGAAGGTGAGATTATTTTAATATATTTTGAAATTCAATGGTTTTCTAACGACATTTAAAAATTTATAGGTGGAAGGAAAATAAAATATTTCTGATACCCTTAAATGGTTGGCACGGGGCCCAAGGACATATGCAACTAAGTATCATGACTACTTAATCAATGGGTGTATATTTCATGTTAAAAGCATAGAAAATTTCAGGGTCACCCAAAATAGTGGTGTGTGCATAGATGCACAAACATTAATGAGACCAAGTGCAAAGGATAAAAACCCTATACATCAAACGACAACATATTAATGAGTGATTCAAGAAATAATGTTATTGGACTAATGTTTGGTGCAGTATCCATTGTTCAAATGTGATTGGATAGATGTACACAAGAATAATGCAATGAAAGTTGATGGAATTGGTTTCACCATGGTGAATCTGAAGAGATGCTTGAGTAAAGATAGCGTGCAAGATGATCCATTTATTCTAGCATCACAAGCGAAACATGTATTTTATGTACAAGATCTAGTATATAATGACTGGCATGTAGTTTTGACATGCCCTCCTAAGGGACCAAGAAATTGTAATAGATATGAATTAGAGTATGCAGATTTATCAAGTGTTGCATATTTTGAAGGGACGAAATGCAAAGAGGATGAAGCTATAGGTGATGGTGGCATGGATTATGTTCAACAAGATTGTGAAGGCACATGGTTGTATGTTGTTTAGTAAGCAGCATGCATGATTTATTTATTAGTTCTCATTTAACTTGTATCTGTGAAAAATTATATCTTAGATTATTACTTGGATTTACCTTTCATGCATATATTTTTTGTACTGCTAGTGTTTATGCATGGATCTTATCTGTTTTATTATATTATGTAACTTTCATTTATCTTTACAGTAGATATATTGGGTGTGGGGAATTGAGAGTGATTTGAGTGGGTGGGAGGGGCCATATGAGCTTCAGGGGGGGGGGGGGGGGGGGGGGG
>LPNX010954168.1:94201-140966 GCA_001517045.1 Pseudotsuga menziesii
CCTAATGACTATAAATAGACTGGATGGACTCCCGATTTAGACATGACTCCTGATTTAGATATATGACCAAATTTGTACAAGGGAGGATTAATAATCCTAACAGAATCAATGTTGCATATAAAACCTTTCAAGTTCGGCCAAATTATAAGGTGAAATCCATTCAGACTACTTTCTTAGGTATCTTGAGACAGAAACAATGTTTGGATTATTAGTATTTTCTTAGAATTACAAATGATGCAATCTTGTTGTTAATATTACCCCTTCCCCCAATTCTTAAAGCGTTCTAGCTCAATGGTAGATCTCCTTCTTTACACACAAGAGGTTGAAGGTTCAATTCCTTCATGCCCTAATGATATTGCAATATTAGTGTTTTAAATAAAATATATTTTATTATGATCTATTATGGCTATGAGGGGGGTTCTAAGCTGACTTCATATGTCACTACGAGGGGGGTTCTAAGATGACTTCATATGTCACTACGAGGGGGATTCATAATTTCCTCCAAAGTTTTGTAAAGCATTTTAGGGGGGGTTTCAAACTGCATCTGTAGGCACCTATGGGGGGGGGGTTTATATCTGCCGCCAAAGTTTGTGAACCCCTTCACAAAATTTCTATAATAGGTGCAAATTCCAATGAATCCTCTTAATTCAGTGAGATTTTTGGGACAAGGCCATTCTATAATGGCTCTTATTTTCTCCATATCCACCTTCATACCATATTTACCAATGATGTGTACAATATAAAAGAGCTCTGTTAAACCAAACTCACATTCTGACAGCTTAGCAAACAAAGATTGATCATGTGGATTTTTTAATACCTCTTCTAGGTGATGCAAATGTTCCTTCCATGTTTTACTGTAAATAAGAATGTCATCAAAGAAAAATAGTACTACAAACTTATGAAGTTGCTTGTGGAAGATGTTGTTCATGCATGATTGGAATATGTCAGGTGCATTTGTCAAGCCAAAGGGAATGGAAGAAAATTCAAAGTGACCATAGTGGCATCTGAAAGTAGTATTTGGTATGTCTTCTTCCCTCATTCGAATTTGATGATAACTAGGTTTAAGGCCAATATTTAAGAAGAACATGTCTCCATGGAGCTCATCCATTATCTCATAAATCCTTGGGATGGGATATCTATTCTTCACTGTCTTCTTATTTAATGCTCTAAAATGAATGAACATACTCAAAGTTCCATCCTTTTTCTTTATCATAACAAAAGAAGAAGCATATGGGCTGGAACTAGGACTTATGATACCCAAATCCAAGAGTTATTTAATGGCCTCCTCAATCTCATCTCAAATCCTTTTTGGGTTTCTATATGGATGCATTTTGATAGGTTGTTTTCTTATCTGTAATTGAATGATATGCTCCACCCCTCCGTTTGGTGGTCTTCTTGGGGGAAGGTCTCCAAAAACCTTCTCATACTTACTCAATAGTTTCTCTAACTCCTTAGGATGATTGTTAACCTTCAATTGAGGTCTAGGAGATGTAATTAAACATTCAAAAACCCATTCTATGTCTCCATGCCTCAATATAGACCTCATGTTGTTAGAGGAAACCAATTGATTTGGGTAAGTATGCATTCCCCTAAACAAGATGGGTTTCCCTACCAAAGTTTTGAACCTTATTTCAGGGACTTTATAGTTCACTGTATGCTCCCCTAAATAATACAACCATTTTACTCCCAAGACCACATTTTTATCAACCACATTCACTAGAAAACAATTGGCAGTGATCATATGATTTCCTATAGTAAATTGAAGATTTGGAATCCATTTAGTGTGTGGAAATTGAACTCAAGAGATAGAACAATTGCACTCACAAAATTGCTAATCAAACATGCAAAATTAACACCAAAGGAGACTGAAATTGGAGCATAACACTAATCTGTATTGAGTAAGTGTACAATAGACAACCTTCTGAAGTAATAGGCTGATGCAATATATAATTACATGAGAGATTCTAATGCATAAAGATTCCATTCAAAAAGGTCAAAAAGTAGGCTTACTAAATCTAGTCAAATCCCCCATAGGTGCATAAAGCAGTTTCCAAATCCACCAAGATGCTCACGAATTGTCTAAGTCAAGTAGGAAAGATAAAGAGGGATGGAAAGAAAAATCATACATTCTTTTATTAGGAGAAAAGGAGGGAGGATGATGTGGGAAAAAACAAGTCAACTACACCTAGTCTAGCTTTTCCTTTTGCCTTAAATCTCAATAAAACAGGCAACTTTTCAGAAAAAGAAGATATGCACTTTGGAGGATCTGGAATAAAGTAGACATACTAAAATGGGTTTCTAGGATGTTTCCCAAGTGCTCCATGACTCAGTTTTAGCATGTGTTGACTTCTAGGACATGTAGAAGGCAACTAGCATAGAGTGGAATCTAGGAAACTAGGTAAGAAGACAAAAATGATTTAATTAATGTCTAAGGTAGGTAACTATGGGTTGATTATTCTAACACCCCCCCTTAAGCCTGAATTTATGAGTAAATATTAGAAAACTATAGGGCCTAGAAAAAAGGCTTAGTCACCCTTTATATACTGCTTGTACATACAACCAAGGAAAGAGGCAAAAACCCAATGGGAAAATCTTCCCTTAAACATGGACAGGAAAACAAAATTTGGAAATCTTGTCATCAATCATGCTTCCACAGCATGATCAGTAGTCCCCAGCAGTGATTTGAGATTGCTGATTGTCTTCTCACAAAAAACTTTGGTCAAGATGTTTGCTACTTGTTCTGAAGATGTACAGAAGAGTAGATGAATGGTACCGTCATGCACAAGCTATCTAATGTAGTGCATATGGATCTCAATGTGCTTGGTTTGCTGTCTATGAACTAGATCATTTCATATTCAAATGGTGCTCTTATTTTCACAGTAGATAATAATTGAAAACTTTGATTCAAAGCCACATTCTCCAAGTATTCCCTGCAACCACAAACATTGAGTTGTTGCATTTACAACTCCTCTATACTCTGCTTTTGTAGATGAGAGTGCTATCGCACTCTACTTATTTCTTGAACAGCTTATTGGTCCTTCTGCAAGCATGAACACATATCCTAATGTTGAATTTCGATCTGTGTTGTCACCTTCCCAATCACTGTCAGTAAACCCAATCAAATCAAGATCAGATTTTGCTTTGTAGAAGATCCCATGTGTTCTTGTTCCTTGAACAAAGTTTAGGATCCTTTTGGCTACTCTCCAGTGGCTCTCATGAGGCTGATCCATGCATCTTGAAGCCACACTAACTGCATAAGGTAGATCAGGTCAAGTGTGTGTAAGACAAAGAAAACACCCAATCAACTGACTATACAGTGTATTATTTACCATAGGACAAGAACCTGCTTCTTCAAGCTTAACTCTTGAAAGGAAAGGAGTCTTGCTTGGCTTCCGATATTTCATGTTGAACTTGTTTAGAAACTATAAGGCATACTTGGATTGATGTAATTTTATTCCATGTTGGGATTGAGCAATTTCGAGACCCAAGAATTGGCTCAACAATCCCAAATCTGTCATGATAGAAAATGCATGGTTCATTGTATCCTTCAAGGAGGAAATCTCTTTCTTTGAACTTCCTGTAATCAGAAGGTCATCCACATACAAGAGAATTATCATCAAAGAACCATGAATCAGCTTCAAATAGACATTAGGATCAGACTTGCATCGAACAAAACTCAATGACAGTAGAAGGCCATCAATTTTGGCATACCAAGCCCTAGGGGCTTGTTTGAGCCCATGCAATGATTTCTTTAACTTGCACACTAAAGATGGATTAGAAACAAACCATTCAGGTTTCTTCATGTAAATATCTTCAGTGATATCTCCATTTAGGAAATTACACTTCACATCCATGTGATGTACCTCCCACTGCTTCGAAGTTGCAATGGCTAAAGCTAGTCTTATGGAGTCCATCTTTTCCATGGGTGCAAAGGTTTCATTGTAGTCAATACCATGTAATTGTGAGTATCCATTGGCTACCAATAGTGCCTTATATTTCAAAGGTGAACCATCAGCAACAAACTTAGTCTTGAAAACCCACTTACATTGAACTAGCTTCCTCCCTAGGGGAAGATCAACCAATTCCCAAGTGTTGTTCTTCTGGAGCAAGCTGAATCCTTCTTTCATGGCTGTTTTCAATCTTGGATCATGTGCTACATCTTCATATGTCTGTGGATATGATTCAACCATCAGATAGAACTTCTCAGCAAATAGAGGATCTTTCACACAAAGGGCACTCTCAAACTAAGATCTAGTCCTCCTAGTGTCACTAGGATTTCCAGCTAGTTCCCCAGCTCCATGAATGGTCTTTGCTTCCCATTTTGGTCTTGTAGGAATGTCAGGATCTGCAATCAAATCATCATTATTAGACATATAAGAACCAGCAAACTCATTAGTCTCTCCACTTACAATCAATGGATCTGGTGGTGAAGAAGACTCTCCAACTTCAACTGCTACTAAAGGATCTTCTTGGAATAGAACACTTCTTTCAATGAAAGATTTGTTAGTGCTCAATTTGATCAGATTGTACCCTTTTGAATATTCAGAATACCCAACAAATAGGCACTTTGGCTTTGGGGCTGAGAATCCTTTCTCTTTTCAGTTGGAATTCTAGCCCAAGCCTTTGAGCCAAAAATCCTAAAATGGGTCACATCTGGCTTGTGCCCACTCCAAGATTCGAAAGGACTCATACCATCAATATTCTTATGAGGCACCCTATTCTAGATGTAGGATGCACAATTTACAGCCTCGGCCCAAAACTTTGGTGGCAAAGTATTAGCCTCCATCATGCAGGTTGCCATCTCCTTCAGTGACATGTTCTTTCTCTTAGAAACACCATTTTGCTTTCGTGTGTAAGGGATTGAATGATGCATCTGAATACCTGCATCTTTACAATACTGAATGAACTAAGAATTGACATACTCACCACCATTGTAATATATGAGTATCTTGAGTTTCCTCCTAGATTGGTTTTCAAGCAAGGCTTTAAAGACTTGGAAGAGGTCAAAAACTTCAGACTTATGCTTTAGGAAGTGAACCCAACAATACCTAGAAAAGTCATCTATGAAGGTCAGTGCATATTTGGCTTGGATCATGGACATATGAGGAAATGGATCAGCAATGTCACTATGGATCAACTCAAGAGGTGCAGAGGTTCTCTCATGACTAGCTCTCTCATATTTGTGCTCTGGGTGTTTTCCTAGAATACAACCTTGACAGAATCCCTTAGAAAACTTGATCTTTGGTAACCATATGACTATATATTATTCACTCAAATCAGAAAGATACTTGTAGTTAAGATGGCCAAATATTTTGTGCCAAATATTGCTTGCCCCATTAGCATGAATCAAAAGAGAAGAGGGGTTTGAGTAGGGTAGAAAATGGGGAAACATGTATACCTTCGAAGTGTGATCAACAACACCTTTTTCTATGACTTTACCATTCGAAATATTAGTGATTTCAACATCAAAAAGGGAGAAGATGACCTTCTTTGGAGACCCAGTGTGAGTCATCTGATACACTGACAAGAGATTAGAGGAAAGACCTGGAACATACAACACATTATTGAACTTACCATGGTCAATATCAATCCTTCCCTTCCCCAAACTGTCAGTGAGAGAGTAATATCCCAAAACTATTGGTGGACCTTTTGACATGTCAAGAGAGGAGGATGCCTCTTTTGTCAAAACCATATGTCTAGAAGCTCCAGAGTCTATGATGAAGCTAGGTGATCTTGATGTGCCAGCAACCAAGGCATGTACTCTCTATCTGTCCTCTGAATTTGATCCTCCTTCCCTCTTCTTTGAGTAATTAGGAAGGGAGATATTATTATTTTCCAGGAGTTGGGTCAACCTATCAATTTGCTTCTTCATACAAGAGCTCTCAGGATGATAGCCCTTACTGTAGTATGCGCACTTTCTCATTTCTCCTTTGTTCTTCTTCTTCTGGGAGTTCTTCTTGGAACCTTGGGGATACTTTTGAGACTTGTTCTTGTATCTCTTTTGCTCAGGTGGATTTTTATCTTTTTTCTTGATTTTTGAATCCACCCTTGAATCTCCAGCAACCAAAGCTTGGTCTTTGGAAGGTTTGATGGTGCCCATCATCACCAACTTATATCGTTCCTATGTGAGGGATTCCATGAACTCTGCAATATTAGGCATCTTCTAGGCTCAAGCTGTCAACTTGGTGGCAAGAAAGGTCGAAACAAACACTGAATAGTTAGGGCCAAGCTTAAAGAGTATGGCCAAAAATAGTTTCTCTTCCTTGTTTTCGATCCCACACTGTTTTAGCCATAAAACAAGGGCTTTAAACTTGGAAAAATAGAGTTGCAAGGATTTGAAGCTACTAGGACTCAAGGAGACCAGCTCATTCTTAAATTGATGTCCTCTCATCTCATTTGTCTTACCAAAAATATCTACAATATTCTACCACACCTCATTAGGTGATGTCAATCCATCAAGATGGAAAAGGAGGTCTCTTGAAATGCTCAGACACAAAAGACCATAAGCCTCATCCCTCCTGTTGTGCCATTTGATTTTCTCTGCAGCTACATTGGGCTCTTCCTTAGTCTCCATAGTCACCCTGTAGAGACCCTTCTCTCTCAACAATATCTCCATCTCAGTTTTCCACTCAAAAAAATTGAATGGAGTCAATATGATCTTCTGAGATTGGTCCATAGCTCAGAAACTGTGCCCTTCAGTTAGTAGAATATGCTCCCAGTCAAGATGTCAAACCTGCAATAGCAATATGGGAGGAGATAAATCGATCTACAAAGGCTCTGATACCATGTGGAAATTGAACCCAAGAGATAGAACAATTACAATCACAAAATTGTAATCAAACATGCAAAATTAACACCAAAGGAGACTGAAATTGGAGCATAACACTAATATGTATTGAGTAAGTGTACAATATCCAACCTTATGAATTAATAGTCTACTTCAATATATAATTACATGATATATTTGAATCCATAAGGATTCCATTCGAAAAGGTCAAAAAGCAGGCTTACTAAATCTAGTCAAATCCCACACAGGTGCATAAAGCAGTTTCCAAATCCACCAAGATGCTCACGAATTGGCTAAGTAAAGTAGGAAAGATAAAGAGGGATGGAAAGACAACTCATACATGCTTTTATTAGGATAAATGGAGGGAGGATGATGTGGGAAAAAAAAACTCAACTACACCTAGTCTAGCTTTTCCTTTTTCCTTAAATCTCAATAAAATAGGCAACTTTTCAAAAAACACAGATATGTGCTTTGGAGGATTTGGAATAAAGTAGACATGATAAAGTGGGTTTTCATGATGTTTCCAAAGTGCTCCATGACTTAATTTTAGCATGTGTTGACTTCTAGGACATGTAGAAGGCAACTAGCATAGAGTGGAATCTAGGAAACTAGGTAATAAGACAAAATTGATTTAATTAATGTCTAAGGTAGGTAACTATGGGTTAATTATTATACCATAGTGAAGTACATAGAATTATTACCTAGAATGATGATTGTGAAACCATCAAAAGTTTCATTTTTTAGCTTTATTCTTTCCACCAAGGCTACATCTATGAAGTTATGAATGGCTCCACCATCCACTAGGAACATAACCTTTTGGCCTTGTATGTTACTCATGAGACTCAAGGTGTGGGACCTAGGTACGCCTGAGAGTCCTGTAATTTTTCCTGTCTCAGGAGTGGTTTTCTCTTCTTCTATTGTTTCATACCCCTCTTCTTGGTCTACAAGTTGTGCTTCAACCTCCTCCTCCCTCTCTTCATCATATTGATAGAAAACTTCAATGTAGTGTGCCTTCCCCTTGGCACATTTATTTCCTAGAACCCAAGGTTGTTGGCATGTGAAACATAGCTTCTTTCTTGTAAGTTATTTTTTTCTTTGTCCTCCTTTATTTTCATTGGTAGAGGAGTCCTTTTCCATGGTTTCTTACCTTCCTTGAACTTGTAAGGTAAATTTGTCTTGGGGGCGTATTTGGTTCTTCGCAATACATTATGCAATTCTCTTGTCAAATTCATGGAATGCTTCAATGTGGATGGCTTGTGGGATTTCATGAGCCCTATAAAAGGTTTTTTCCACCCTTCAACAAATAATAAAACCAACCTAGCCATAGATACATCATAAACCATTACTAAAATATTTTTAAATTCTAACATATATGCTTCAGGAGTTCCTACTTGCTTCAATTGTGCTAGTTCTTTGAAAGGAAGTTTGGGGTCTTTTCTCTCAAATATCTCCATTAATGCATTGGAGAAACCCTCATAAGATAAAATCTGATCATTTACCAAGGTTCTAATACCATGGAACCACCAATCACTAGCTTCCCCTTCAATATACAAAATGGCCATTTTCAATGCATCTTCTTCAACCATAAGGTTTAACTGAGAATACACACTTAATTTTTGCAACCAAGCACTAGCAGATATTTGTGAGGAACCATCAAAGGAAGGAATAGTTAATTTTCCCATGGTGTAACTTAATTCATGATTAATATTAGGTTCCCTATTCCCATTTCCTCCTTGCTTCAACTAAAGAGATTCTCTAATGAACTGATCGAAATGTAGGAATTTCCTACATTCATCTCTTAGTTGCTACCAATTATTTACAGCTTCCCTGGCATCATAAGTAGTGTAAGGGCGTTCTTTGGAATCTAAAAAATTAGGTATTCAAAGGTCCATTCTGATTCTTAAACTCATGGGGTTTTTTATGAGTTCCAGTCTTTGAAAAATGGCTTCCCCATGGGTCTTCTTCTCATCATGGGGTGTACTACTACTACTCTCGGGTGTTGACTTGCCCCTAAGTTGGCTAGAAAAATATTCAAAACCTTGCATAAAATGTTTGGTCATTCCTTCAAGATCTGCCTTAAGTAATTTTTTAATTTCCTCATTATTTTCTTTTTCATCCATATCTCCCAATCCTAGTTTTGCCTTAATCTCCTTGTAAAAAGAACAAATTTCTCCACTTCCTTCCCTTTCATTGTTAAGGTCTTCAGTCTCAGTGTCTAATGGAGGGAGTTCATAATTGGGAAACATGAATATAGAACTCTAAGAGGTGATAATATCATGCTCTGATACCACTGTAATTTCCCAATTCAAAAATTCCAAACAAGAGCGGAATTTGGGGAAAACTTGTCTTTACTAGTCTTGACCCTAGGGGATTCGAATGGAACAAGAGGGTCTTGAATTTGGTAGGGACTGATATGGTCAGTATTAGGAAAAATAAATGGAATATATGATAACTTTATGACACTTTATAGACATATGCAACTCTATTTGAGAACATTGCAAAAAATGGTAAGATTACTAGTAATTTATGGTGCAATTCCTCCTAGGGTGTGAGCAGAAATGGCTCTCCAACTCCTATGAAACCGTCCGAAATTGTAAAACAGAGTATGGGGACTGTTATTAGACTTAATTTCCTATCATTTTTTTATGGTTAATATTTATTCAAGAGAGGTGTAAAGCTTCATATTCGAATGCATAAATTCAGTGATATTTGCTTAAGGGAAATGACATATAAAAGCTCAACTTTGACGCACAAATGGTGTATATAATGGTTCAGAATAGATCATGATGAATATATACCACTAATATCATATTAATATCTCACTAAAATCATATAACACTAGATTCAAATTGCAACATACATTAGATATACAACTCCATTGAAATGTGAAATCAACAGATGTAAACTAGTCATAACAAAGCTTGGAAATGTGGACATTTTCATATGTATTTCTGTTGGTTTCGACTTACAGAGAGGATGGGAGACATATTACAGAGCCATTATTCACCCATTATTTGGCATCAACTGGAATCAATGGGGTGCAACCACCATTCACACAAGTGCACCATCATAGAGAAATATGGAAATATTGAAGTGGGGATTGAGAGAATGGGAGGAGAGATGGGCCACAAAAAGTAGCAGACTCCTATATGCAATAAAAAAATCCATTAATATCCATATGATAGGTTAGGGTGTCCTCTCTCACAACCAAGTTGGATGATAATCTCACTCTCTCGAAATTTTATCACCAGCAGGGTAAGTGAGCACTCACCGTTCAATGGACAAGCTAACGCTTTCCAAAATTCCAAAGGAAAACTATAAAATGATAAAAATTAATTATATTTACTCATGAGATATTTTTATAACCCTCCTAAGGTCCTCCAATTTCGAATTCACTCCCATAGGCTTCTCCAACTCATCCTTGATGTTTATTAACCTCCATGACACTTGTCCTTCTCCTCAACCCTTCATCTTCCTCCAAATCCGAATTGATTCCACCAAACCCCAAGTGCACCCTCTTTGAGGATATTTTTAGCCTTGACATGTCATATTTTCATATGTCTACAATTAGTTCTTCAATCAGGTCTGACTCATGATGTGTCTTGTTATAGAATCTTCCATCATTGTTGACATAAAACACAGGGAATATCTCTCCAAGTGGCACCTAGTTTCTTTACTCCTATTAACCCATTCAAATCCTTGGTCTCATGATATGCTACCTTCACCTTTCAATAATGTTCCATTACTCATAATTTCAAATTTTGGGTTAAGTCATGACATGTGTAAGGAAGAATATAACCACCCAAGGTCTCCATGAACCTCCAAATGTCCTTACGAAGAAATGCCACTTTATTTTATCCATATTTATTATTTGTATGGCACAATTTAATGTGTAAATGGTAAACTAAGGTTCTCTTTGGTCCCATATCTCCCTTATTTCAATATTTAATGCCTCCTCCCCAGCCTAGGGAACTAGTAGGTGGGTGAAACATTGTCAACTAGTAGTCTCATTAGCACGGGGACATGAAAACATTGTCAAATTCTTGTATTGTGAGGATTTTATTAGATTGTAGATCCTACCGTGAATCATAATTTAACAGGAACACTCTGTCAATGGAAAGACCACACCATTGTGTTAAACCCGATAATTTTCAAGATCTCGACACAAAATTCTCTCAAATTTAACTTTTTCGAGGTTGATTTAGGTCGGTTTTGGACAATAAAAGACTCATAAGCTAAATTAAGATGTGCAGGGAAATAAATTAAGCACGAATAGAATTATCTAAAGGAAAGAACACCATTTTTAAGCCAAAACTTCAATAAAATAAAAAGTTAAGCTAATATCCATAGTGGAGACCCCATTCTGTTGGTATAGATTATTGCATGAACTTGTCTACAACATCAACTATCCTTACTATAGGGATATAAGACCTAATTTACCTAAATACATGTAATAATTAACATTCCTTTGATATTTCTAAGCATTTTCAAATATTAGAGAGGGGAGGAAGAGAGGAAAATACCTCTTGAAGCTAGCCACTTGTAGAAGATCCCCTTGCTTGAGAATCCATGGAATTTAGGCCTCCATTAGCATCTTCACTTTGTTGGTTACTTATCTCCAACTCTACTTAACTTGATAAACTTTAAAACTAGAATTCTACCTTAAAGTTTTAAATTCAAAACAAGATTAAACCAAGAAATTCAAACACAAAATGGGGGGAAACTAGAATTACATCATATTGAAAATAAGAAGAGATTACTTACAATCCAAATGTGTACATGAATCCATTGTCCTTTTCTTTAAACCATCCTTATCCATCCATGCCTTTTATCACCAAGAGCTTGATGTGGAAAATAATTCTTCTAGTGTTCGAATTCTTCAGCATGCCTTTGCTTTCATTTTTATGTCCTTTACTTCACCTCATATGCCTTTCTTATATAGAATTTGGATTCGTGCACCCAATTACTAACCATGAATGTGGGATTAAAATTTATTATTAATTTCTTATCATTTTCATTAAAAACCCCACTTTACTTAGATTTTTAGACATTTAACTTGAATTTCCAAGATTTTAGGACAATTAATACATATGACATGTATTCTTTCCACTCTAGGAGTTGTGGAAACTCGGCTTTGGCCCTTAAGTAGTCATGATATTGATTTCTTTAGATCAGCCTTTGTCTTCATGTACTTCTTCCTTTGTGTAAACAGTGGTCCAATCAGAGATCAAATCTCTCAATTTGTTCCAAATTCTAATCTTCATGTTGCCGATGAAATAAAAATATGTTTTTAGACCATCATTCCAAAGGGTGTTAATTTGATTGTTAACAATTTGACTAATTTGAGATCACGTAATTATTTAATTTTGCCATCATAGTACCTATCAATGAGTCAATTTTGCTTGTATTAATTCCACACAATATTCCTCTCTTTGATCTCTTTCACTTAACTAAGGTGACCCCACTAAATAGATTCTCTTCCATTCATATTGAATATAACTATTCTTGATTTCATATTTCCTTAGTAGACTTGAACTTGGAAATAACTCCTCATTCGAAGAAGCTAAGCCTCAACTTATTGACCAGATTTTACCTCACCATCAAATGTATGAGGTTTGGACATCGTAAATTATCCATGTGAATTATTCTTGGAAGACCTCTTCCTCTTCTTCTTATGAGATCAAGATCTTTATCCTTTAGTGGAATCCTTAGAGTCAAATGAATCACTAGGATAGATTTATGGAGTATATGTACTACCTCTAGAAACTCTTATTGAACTATGGGACCTCTTTTGAGAATGCCTTATTGAGATACTCCCACTCTTTTCTTGATTTTCAAAGTGATGTCCGGAATGAATCTTCCTTTGAATTTATGTCAAACTTGAAGCATATTTTCATTTAGATAAGTTTGTTCTTATTGATCTCTAATCATCCTCTCATTGTCTTGTTTGCATCTCTACAATTCCACTCTTAGGATCCTCATGGCTTTTGTAATGTTTAGGGGAGTCAATTGGTTTCTTATTTCTGCAATCTCAACTTATATGTTTTCTCTCATGGAATCTGTATCAACTTCATGGGGATCTTATGCATAATCCATGATGATGAGTCGCTTGGACCAATCAAGACCAAGGGTTCCAAACCTTGATCTATATTGAATGAAACCTTAATTGTCTCTGATATAATTGTGAAAATGGAAAAGTGTTCATATAACACATTTGTTAGATTTATTACATCCTCATAAAATAAAAAATCATGTTTTTCATTATTTCTGGAAAATACCCATATTGACAATTGTTTTGTTAGGTTATGGCTATAGGAAATTTTTTTATCAAGTTATAGAAAATATGGATCAATAATTTAGAATTTTAGTTTGAAAATTGTTCCCTTTTGGAAAATATTTCCAATGAATATAAATGTTCTAAATTATGATTCATGAGCAAAAAGTTATAGCCTTCAAAAATTGTCAAATTTGTCTAGTTTTGCACTTTTCTTATAGGTTCATTTAAATCCAGAGGACAACTTTAGGAACAGGTAGAGGATCATCTATGGAGAACTAGAACAAATTCTCTATTGGACTTGATAATACATATTACCAAGATCATGGAGAACTAGAAAAAATTCTCTATTGGACCTGATAATACATATTGCCAAGATCACTAAGCATCTTTCAGTTTCCTCATTGGATGCTCCAGTAAATTTTTATAACAATATAAAATTTATTTCTTTTATATTTTTCCACTTTCTCTAGACAGGAATTTCTAGCAATTCTATAACATCCCCTCATAATCCACATTTTTCCTAATTTTTTTTATACTATTTAAGTAGTTGTGGTTAAACTCCATAACTGAATTTGTAGATTTAAAAAAATAATAATGTGGATCAAATGGGCTTATCTCCCTGCGGCCTCCCTACGCTGCTATAGGGTGGTCAAGGGTAGAACCCTCAATTTGTTTTGTAAATCATTTGATTTCACACAATCTGGCACATAAGTATAATGTCATTTTCTGCTGATGTGGCAGGGTGCTGATGTGGCTTGACACATTCCTGTCGATGTGTTAGACAAGTATTGCATGTCATCGTCCATCAACCATCGATCACCATACTGCTTGGTATTGGGATCCAACACATCGATAGTTTTCCCTTTACCAAAAGGGGTAACAACTCTCTATGAAATAAATTTTGGAAAATATTTTGGAGAGTCATTGTTAATCAACATATGACACGTTCCCAGGAAGATTCAGTCCAACAGATTGTACTCTAGATGTTAACCTATGCACATATTTTCGATGCATTATCAGCCACAATTTTTCTTGTTCCATATATTTTGATGGTCAAATATCCATTTTCCTACTATTAACCATCATGTAAGTTGTCGATGCACTATCAACCACAACCATTGATCTTCTCTGATGCACGATGGTCATATATTCGTCACCTCTGAAATCCTTCATGGGAAATCATCTATGTGTGGGATTGATGTGGTGGGTCCACATCATTCCTTCCTCCCATGTGGCTCCTCCATCTCACCCATTTATGTTGCATGGGTGGGGTCCACTTAAAAATTACAACATTTTTTAAAATTTTAAATTTGTATGAAATTTGACTTCAACAATAAGGGGTTATTTAGAAACTAATTTGAAAATACTACTACATCCCTTATTTTTCACTTAATATAACCGGATCCATTCTTGTAAGTGTGCATTTCTATCCATTACAGCTCTAGTATTGCAACTAGAAGCTCTGATACCACTCTGTAGCATCCCCTTCACCTAATCCGACCAACAGAGTTGACATTAACTAAATATGAGATTCTAAAATTTTCCCCATAACCATAATTATGTATTTATAAAATCTAAAATGCATTTATAGATATGTAAATAAAAACAAATAGCGGAAATTAACTCAATCCACACACAAACACATGCATGCATATAGAAGTTTAATCATTACAGTCATCACATAAACATTGTAGATTCAAATGCAAAAGAATGCTTATCTTTAACAAAGAAGATCCAAGAAAATGGCTATATAATATTTATTTTCCACCCAACCATATGCACTCTTTCCAACATAATATATTATTTTTGTTGAGATTCCACCAGGGAAAAGGAAACACCTACAAGGTTCTCTCACTCATCCCATAACCTATTATGCTCTCTATGCTTAGCAAAAAACTCATAAAAATATCTACAGAGATCACACTCATCCATCACATCCATGGAACTCCTTCCAACTCCCCCACACAACACAAGGAAGCAATGCCCCTTCATTGATCCACATTTTCCTTAAGAAACCCAACCCTTATAGTGCTTACCAATGTGTGCAATAAGATGTGAGAAACCTCCTACAATAAATAATGAAAATGCATGATATAACGGAAATAGTAGAGAACATAAGGAATTTTATTGATCGTGGGCCACTTTGAGGGGGAAACCTCCTTTGAGAAATCTCAATACAAAATAGCTCGTGTATTCCTTCACTGACCTCAACAAATACGTATATACTAATTCTAATCTAAAAAACTCTTACTCCCCATGAATGTGGGATACTACAATATACTCATGGGATGAATTACAAAGCATATGCATCCAACAAAAATATACCAACAAAATAAAGAGAAGGGTTGACACAGGTTCCTAACATCCCCTCCCTCTTAGAAAAAAATTTTCCTAAAATATTTAGATGTGGAAATTGTTGTTGAATTTAGAGTAGTTCCCATGTATCATCCTCTAGTTGCATGTCATGCCACTGAATTAAGACCTTTGTGATGGGTCCATAGCGAAGCTAATGAGTGTGCTTAATGAGGATGGCCTTTGGATCCAAAACGAGCATCTCAATCTCTATATTTTGGTGAAATGGGTAGCGATAGGGCCTAATGTTGGGAGGAATGCTTCTAAGAAGGAGCATAATATGATGGTCCTATGGCATTGAAGATGGAAATCCCATTTGTCCAGGAAAGACACATGTTATCGATCCAAAATTTGTTGTAGATCCAAGGGAGTATTGGAGATCATTGAAGGTTGCATCTGAATGAAATGGAGATAAGCGATGAAACCATGTGAATTCTTCTTAAGGAGATTTTCCATGTGATGTGAATAGATGATGCTAAGATGCCCTGGTTGTAATCCCTTCAATGTGTATGTGTTTTCCCATTGACTGAAAACTACACACAAAGTTGAGCAAAATCCCATAAGATGGGCCCAAGTGTGTGTAACTATTGAGTGCTCAAAACCACATCACATCTTCCTAAGGGCAAGGAAAACATGTCAGAGCGCAAGTTATAATATCCAATAGATATTCACACATTACAAAACTTCCTTTTGTAAGGTAAGGTGGCCCCATTGGAAATCATGGCTTCAAAAATGGAGCAAGGATAGACAAAAAAATAGCCTATTTGGTGATCTGAGGGTTAATGAAGTTATGAGTGCTACTAGAATCAATGAGTATTGTAAGAGGGATATTCTTGAAGAAACCATTGACCCGCATGGTTTGTGGGGTGGTGAATCCAGATAATACATGAAGAGATATCTCTAGATGTTCATCCTAAGTGGGTCAATAGACAACTACTGAATGTTGTCCTCATCATCTACTGGATCCTGAGTATTGTCAGAATTTTTTAGGTGTAGGCGAAGAATCCACATCCAAGAGATAGAGCTTTTTCTTGGCACATTGATGTCCCCAGGTGATTTTCTCATCACAATTATAACAAAGCCATTTTTCGCTATGTGCCCACATCTCGGCTTCAAACAAATGCTTGATAGGAGTGGTTTGAGGAGCTGGTGTGATTGGAGGTCTTTGGGGAACCATATTTCTGAATGGAAAAAAAGTGGATTTGGAGTGTTGTTGATCTATGATATTGTCCTCCACCAACTTATCCAACCCCAAGGATTCCATCACTGTGTTGGGATAGAACATTTTGACATTAGATCGGATTGCATCCTTCATACCACTGTTGGGCCCAAGAATGGCACTTTTTTACCATCCTTATTCACTCCTTTTTTCCCTATCCTACCCCATTGAGCATGCCACATAAATGTTTTACCCTCACTCTACTCTTCAATCCACCAAGGTATGAAAGGTTATTGTCTTATTTTATTAATACTTATGATTGTGGTAATTAAAGCTTTATATCTCTCAATATGCTAACATATGATGGTTTATAAAGGTATTTTGAGGTATATAGATTGCAGGAAGATCTGGTTGAACATGCTACAAAAACGATGGGAATTCATCGCCCAAGCTAATCGCCATCCATCCTACCATTTTCCAAGGAATACGGTCCTAGTGTATTATCCCAGGAAAAGCTGTACAAAGATAGCTGCAACAGAATGCGTCAGATTTGGAGGTCAACAGTGCATTGTTGATCGTGTATAGCTGTGATCTAAAGATATCATTAATCCTAGGTCGATTAACAGTTTCCCTATATTTCTTATCTTTCATCCTGCCACGTTTGTAACAGCTGTTGTAATTTAGGGCGCCTGAAGATCAGAGATCTTCATGGCTTCCCAATAATAGGGATAGGATGTTATGATTTACATTGTATAAATATGGAGAATTGTTCTGAGCCAGGGGTTGAACCCGTATCCAATTCATTGTATTAATTGTGCCTAAGAGTTGTGTAATCGATCTGCCTTTTTAATACAAAGAGTTACTTCATATCTAAGGGTTTTTAATGTGTGTTCATCTAGCATCTCCGTGTGAAGGCTGGGCCCGCCTTCCCACAAGGATTGCTGAGTTAGATTAGGCATTTTATTTATTCTGTCATGTGATGTTATGTTTAATTTCATTTCTCCATAGGAAGCTGTGACAATTGTGGATTGATAGTGTGTTATTTATTGCGTCTCTTGGAAAGCTGTAGTGGCATGGTAAAACAGTCGACTGTGTAGATAATATTTCTTATGCAATTGTGTGGTAGCTGAACAACCCTGTCCATCCCCAGATCCCTTAATTATTGTTTCCATAGCTCCTTGCAAGTTGTTCCTTTGTTTTCATAATCGCAGAACTTTATTCTTGTACCTTGAATTCCTAGATTAGTTGAACTCAATTTCTGTACCTTGAATTTCTAGAAAGATCTAATTCCAAATTCTGTCTTTTGAATTTCTAGAGTAATTAAGTCAAGATAGTTGGGTGAATCATTAGATGGATTGATAAACAGGACTTCATTTTCTGCAAAAGTAATTTAGATATGAATTCATGAAGCTTTCAATTTCTAGATCAAGAATAGCATAAGGTAATTGTGACTGTATCTTTTAGAAGGTATACTAGATTAAGTGGATTCTTGGGATGAGCATAGCTGGACAGAGAATAGGATTGTTCATTTGCAGCAATTAGGTGTTTAAGCATATATTGTGCATGTTATTCTTGAAATACAAGACTTCTCTGGGTTGACAATAAATATTGCACACTTTGTATGTTAGATGTAATTCACTTGCATATTGGGTGCCCAACAACCATTGATAAAACAAATTCTGTAGAATGCATAGGACAATCCTTGTGTGTGATTGGTCAGTTTCTCAAATTATGTCTAATACTCCCTAATAGTGTCAGTTTGGTGAAGTTCAGTGAGTTCTCCTATGAAGTCATCAAAAGCACTAGGGCTAGATCGTTGCAAAAGGAGTTGGAAAAAATATGTCTAGTTTGGCTCTTCATGAGCCTTTATGTACCAATGGAATCACTGAAGGGATTCATGTTCCAAATGAAAGGATTCAAGTGGGATTTTGTTGACATCAAAATTTTTATGCAGAATGAAGTATTGTTCTTCCTTGTATATACATCCAATCGGATCATCACCATTGAAGTGAGGAAAATGAAGCTTCAGCGTACGAAAATTGTTGGAAGAAGAGAACCCAATGTCCCCAGAAGACTCGGGCTATCGTCTATTGTTCATTGTTGAATGCTGAAAATGGAGGCCAATAAAATTTTCATCCAAATATTGGATTTTGGTCTTGAGGGCGACAAGTTTGTCTTTCATTTGTTTGTTTGCTCCGGCATGAGTGAAAACCATAACCAAGAGTTTTTTTTTGGGGGGAAATGGGTATAAAAATAAAAATAAAAAAGTTTTTTAGAAAAGGAAAATCTATAGTTGGAAAAAACTCAGTGGGTAATTGGGGTTTGACTAGGTTTTGGACACTTTCTAAGAGATAGGGAAGCATAAAATCAGAATTTTAGAAGTGGGGCGAAAGAATGGGAAATTTTTTCAAAGAGGGACAATGAAGAAGAATTGGGAAAGGAACACTGGGGAAAAATTTGAAGGTGATTTGGTGAGAATTGGAAAAGTTATAGCAAACTCTAAAAATAGGAAAATGTGGATTTTTGGGCTTCAGGAAGTGGAATTTGGGATAAGGCCCTCAAGGAAAAAAATATGCAGAATGGAATTACAGGGTTTCGAGTGTTTTTTCAAAGGAAATAGAGCTAAAAAAAGGAATATATGGAAAATTGATATGTGGAAGCTCTGGATAGATGCAATCTATGCTTTATCAACTGGAATTAGATATGGACCCCATGTATGTTTGGATTCCTAAAGGTTCAGGGGATTCACTCGACTACCAATGCTGTCTAACGGCTTCTGTATTGGGGAAATACCCCTCACTCCACAACTCAGGTAAAACTGATAACTGCATTGCGACAAACGACAACTCTTGGTTTACCTCATGGGGGGAACTAGTCAATAAGGTAGAGGTCATTTCCCTTTTCTCTTGGTAGGTCCTCTCAATTTCCAACTACTTCGGGGTTCCTGTGGTACTCCTCATAATGAGTTTTAGGGATATTCCCAAGTAATCTACACAGTTAAGTGGATAGAGGTTATTCCTTGATCCGAATGAATAATACATATGCAAAGAGGAAGCACTACTGCAATATTCACAATGCAGAGAAGCACCGCAAAAGAAAAAAATTGGCATAA
This sequence comes from Pseudotsuga menziesii, assembly GCA_001517045.1. Classification (NCBI taxonomy): domain Eukaryota; kingdom Viridiplantae; phylum Streptophyta; class Pinopsida; order Pinales; family Pinaceae; genus Pseudotsuga; species Pseudotsuga menziesii. Next base: position 113,889 of record LPNX010954168.1, read on the forward strand.
ATTCCACCCAACGAGCTCAAGAAAGTGCCATGATGCCATATGTGAGAAGCATCCTACAATAAATAATGAAAATGCACGATATAATAAAAATAACAGAGCACAAAAGGAATTTTATTGATAGAAGTCCACTTCGAGGGGTCAAGCTCAATACAAAATAACTCGTGCATTTCTTCATTGGCCTCAACACATAATTATATAATAAGTCTAATCTAAACAACTATAACTCCCCATGAATATGGGATAATACAATATACTCATGAGACGACTTACAAAGCATATGCATCCAGCAAAAATATACTAACAAAATAAAGAGAAGGGTTGGCATGAGTTCCTAACATAAGAGTCCAATATGTTGTATTTTATTGGATAAAATATGGTAGCATAAATTCATGGCTTCTCAATCATCCAAAAGTAGTATAACTCAATGGATAAGGGTTCCTATATTTCTTAACATCTATGCTCACCTACAACCATCTATTTTTCCTTCAAACCTACAACTCTGTCCCTGATTTCAAAATTTTGGGTTATCCATTATCTAGTAATGGTAATGAATAGCCATAGGAATCTCTGCGCAGTGTAGAAATATGCATGAGAGAATGATCAAAAGAGTGTTAAGTCCAAGGGATATGAGATGATGGTGAAAAGACAATCGACATAACTTCTTGCCATAAAAGGAAAATACTGCCGAAAACTACAGAACTATCACCACCAACATGCTTCATTAACTGCATGAAGTGACTTTTCCCACCAACCTCACACATGCATTTAATGATTTGGTGATCCAGGAGGATATTGGTGGCCACCATCCTATTCCTATTGGACCCCCACCATTGTTTCTTTTAGTTTTCCAGTTTCCTTAATTGTAGCACAATTTACTATTTTTGGCAGTTTTCGGGTCCTAAACTTCTGGAGCCGTTTTGAGGCCCTAAACGACGTTTTTTCGGCATCGAATGGTCGGGAAAATATGATTCCATTCAAGAATTGATACTCATCATTTTTGGATGCATTCCTTAAATATATCTTTCTAACGATGTATCATGCGCATCAAATGGAGGTAGTATGCTAAAGTTACGACCCCAGGACATTGATGTACCAAGTTACCCAACGGGGCCCACATTCTGGCATTTCACCTCTTAGGGTTAGGTTTTTGGATGTGTAGGGTTTCCATTGTTTCTCAATAATATATAGGCCTTCGAGCCTCATTGTAACACAGAGTTTAGAGGCATGTAGCTGCCACATCTCTTCTCAGAGATAAGATACCAACACTCTAGCTAGTTTATTTCCATTCTGTATGTAAACAAGTTTTAGTTATTGATTAATGAAATGAAGTGTTATTTCCAATGCATATTTGTTTCTATGGTTATTTGTGTATTCTGTTGCGTTCCTGCATAAAACCGGATCATTTGGTTTTATATTCAAGAGAAGGTAATTGGATCATTTAAAGAAAATGACATAATTTGGCTGAGTTCTAAGGTTGACACTTGGTAGCAAAGTATTTAGTTTCACAAAGTCCCCTTTTCCTCTTCCCCTTTAGTGGAATCATAACCCCTCTAGTTCTATTTACACAACCATCTTGGACCATTTTATTATTTTCCAAAACAATATTTACATATATTTCGAATTGGCTTGATAAGCCAACCATACGCTCCAAATAAAGTTATATACATCATACATGCCTAGCCAATCACTAGTGATTCCTTGGCCTTGAGATTTGAACTAGTAATCTAGACTAGCATATTTATATCATTTACATAATTTTGATTAAATACATTCCAAGTCAAAACTACAGGTATTACACCATCTTTTCCCCCGAGGAGAATAAATAAAATCCACCATAATCTAGTTTAGAGTGTAGTAATCTCTAGCATGAAGTATTTTTAGAAGATATTGGGAGAATTGAAAGATGATTTGATCCCAAGAAATGGATCAATCCCAACACGAATTTGATTCCCATCATCTTGATTCTAGGCCAACTAATCCCCACCAATATTATAGGAGTTAATAAAACCCCTCCATATGTTTGAAACTACTTAAACCTTATTTATCGACAACCTAAACCACTCAGAAAGAGAAATATTACAGATATATTTATCCACATACCCATATCAAACAAATATATCCAAAGGCTCTTGGTTGTTGAAGCCTTAGAGAAAAACATTTTTTTTTTTTTTATGTTCCACCCACCCAAATCTCCAGACAATCCAAATGCTTCCAACCAACAAAATGTCAAATCAATGATTACCATACCAAAGGAAGTTGAAAACTTTTTCCTTTATCCTCTTCAAAATTGATTTTGGAATATATGCCAATAAATCCCAGAATACAAGAATAGAGTGCATAAGAAAATTGACCAAAGTGAGACTTCCCCCAAAGACAACCACCTCTAGCACCAATGACTAAATCTTTGGTCAAATTTCCTTAACAACCAAAACTGGTCCTCTTTAAGAGGTGATTTGGCTTAATAAAGTAGCCCAAATATTTGAAACATTCACCAAGAGGGAAGAACTTATATGGAAGAAACTATGATATTTGAAAAATATTGTCTTCATCCACATCATTTTCCAAAAAATGAATATTTTGAATCATTGACCACCATCCTAGACGCTCTACATAAACTATCCAAATTTTCAAATTAATATAACCATTCCCTGACCAAACCTCTCCCAAATAATATCACATTATCAACAAAGAGTGAACGAGTAACACATATCGAAGGAGAAGCAATAATCCCGACTATATTACTAGCTTCCTTTTCCTTTGTAATCTTTCTACTCAATCCTTCAACAATAATAAGAAAATAAAGTGGTGATAAGGGGCATCCCTTACTCAGACCACTTGAGGCTTGGAAAAATCTAGATGAAACCCCATTAATTATCACAACAAAATTTGCATACCCTACACAAGCCATAATCTAGTTTGTAGATGCAAGCACAAGTCCAACCGACAAAAGAACTAGTATAAGAAAGACCCAATCCACATGATCATATGCTTTCACTAGATCCAATTTTAAAACCAGATCTTTTAGTTTTTTCATACTAACACTTTGTAGGAACTCTTGAGCAATACCAATGGCATCCAAGAGTTATTGATTTGTCATAAACCCAAATTGTTGAATAGAGATGAATTTCGAGAGGAAAGGCTTAATCCTAAGAGCAATAACTTTTGATATAATATTATATACCAAAGTACACAAGGAAATAAGGCAGAATCCATTGAACATACTAGGATTGGAACATTTCAAAATAAGTGCAATAAAGGTGGTATTTATTGCACGAGAAAATCTACATTCGCATCTTGATTCTTCCATAAAAGTGAATAAGTCTAGATCCATTACCTCAATGAAATCAAGAAATAGCTCAACCATCCACCCAGGGTTGGAATTTGAAATGGTGAACACCCGTCAAAATTGCCAGTAACAATCAAAATATGAAACATTTTTTGTATTCTAAGCCAGATTTTGATGGTTTCGGTAAAATCTTGGCTGTATTTGATGGGTAAATTGACCCATGATGAGCATTTACCTGTCAAATTCCATCCCTGCATCCACTAATCAAAGCTTTGGATTTTGCAAAACCATTTAATACAAATTTAATTTCATTCAAAGTAGTCGAAGTTTCCACCTTCCTACCCTCTTCATCATAGAAAAATAAGACATAATGCTTGATAACCTCCATTTGATCCAGAATGGAAGGAGTTCCAAGATCTTTAAAAAGGGGCTGAAAATTATTATAAGCTTCCAACTCAATTTGCTTTCGTTCTTGAAGAACCCTTCCATTAGATGAAAAAAAATCCAATATAGAATTTTAAATTCTTTTATTATCAACGAATTTATGAAAAAAAATGTGTTTTGGTCATCTTGAGATAGCCAAATAGCCCAACTCTTGAGCCACCAAATATCTACCTTATTCTTTAATTCACAAATAAGATAATTTCATGTTCTTCCAAATGAACCATTAATCCCCAATCTAAGAGGAATGCCAAACACAAATACAAATGTATGTGAAGATAAGAAATCCCGATGTGTGTTTTATTTTAAATATTTTCTTCATATTAATTATTGGATAATTTATATTATTTGCTATAAACACGTTGAATTAGTAAATTAAGCACAACGAATAAAATGAATTATTATATTTTTTAAATAGTATAATTTATTGTATACGGTCTAATTCTCTATAAAGTTCTTTTTTACATATTGTAAATGGTGATTCTTGGCCACCCATAATGGGAACATCAACAGAGTAGGGGCCTCGAATTACACAGATACACCCACCAAAGATACATCCTCGGTCTTCCCCAAACCAACTCATCAACATTCGTATGCTTCTAAAAAATTTTCTTATATGAAAGAAAAAAAAGTGTATATTTATATTTCATTAATGAGGAGTTGAAGTTCATCACTTGCTATTTATGGAGATATCTCTTTTATTGTGTCGAGAGGTGCTTTCTAATTCAATATAGGAGAGATTTTGTCACGTTTGTAAGTGACGCTATAATAAAATAATAATAAATTTTATATCCAACATGTGGGCCGACACAAAATTAAAGTTAATAATAAAAAATAAACATTTTAATTATTGACCAAAAACAATATCGGCCACAAAAAAAACCCAATATGGGGGATATGTTGTAATGTTCCTACCTAACAAAATAATAATAAATTAATTAATTAATTATGGACAAAAAAAAATGTTCAAACAATGTGCAAGGCCTCCTAAACAATCCATGCTTTTATTGTACATGGTTTAGTAGGGCCTTGCAAATGGTTTTAAAACCATGTGCAAGGCATCATAAACAACCCATGGTTTTATTGTACATGGTTTAGGAGGGCCTTGCACATGGTTTTACAACCCATGGTTTTATTGTACATGGTTTAGGAGGGCCTTGTACATGGTTTTAAAACCATATATGATGTAGATGTTATGAATACTAATATACTTTAATCTATGCAATACGTGAGAATCATGTTAACATTATCCTATATCCTCACTTGAAGTTATATTTAGGATAGTATAAAATTGTATGTATTCTAGAGGTTCGAAACAATTTAATGTTTTCATTTAGGATAGTATTGTAAAGTTTTAAATAAGGATTTTTAAATTATGGGACTAAGAAATATAACTATTAAAATATGTTTTTTTAATAGTTAATAATTTATATATATATATATATATTTAAAAAATGTATTTAAATAAAGTTTTTTCGATTATATTTTAAATAAAGTTTTTAAAATATAATTGAAAATATAGTCAATTTATGGAATAGTATAATATTATAATGTTTTAATAATTATAATGTATTAATAATTTGAATAGTAAAAATGTTTTTAAATAATAAGGTTTTTAAAATATAATTGAGAATATAATCTATTTATGGAATAGTATAATATTATAATGTTTTAAGAAATTTAATGTTTTAATAATTATAATGTTTTAATAGTTATAATGTTTTAATAATTTAAATAGTAAAAAATACATTTTTTCAAAATATGTTTTAAATAAGAGTTTTTGTAATTATAATTGTAAATATAGTCAAATTGAAAAGTGTCATATTTGAAAATATATTGAATTTCAGTAACAGAATTTTATTAGCATTTCATTAACATGTAGAGAGAGTTTTTTCTTTACATAGGTTTCAGTGTATGTATTAATAATAATGCATAAATTAGTAGCTACATTCATTAGTTCTAATGGTGTATTAATACTTCGAGAAGTTTTCACCTAGAGAAATGTTAGCAACTTTAGAGATTGATCCCTCTCGGCGCTTGATAGAGCCTAGGATTTGGATCTAAGCTAGTGTAGATATCAATTAAATATTAAAAAAATTGTAAACACACTGTAAAATGAGTTTATACAAATCAAAATGAAGAATATGATATGAAGATTAAAAAACTAAAATTTCAAAAAAAATATCCACTACCTGAGTAGTTCTTGCAATTACTTCTTACAGCTATAAATCCTAACATATTTTGTTAGCACGGAAGCTACCTTGCATAACATAAAAAAAAAGTTGAGCTTTAAAAGAAGGTTGACTCATTAATGAGTTCGTTCTGTACATATTCCTAAATATTAAGATCTCGGAGTTTGTATTTTCGTATACCCTGTTTCCATGAAATTTCTATTTCTAGATGGTTACTTCATTTTTGAATATTACTCTGATAGACTCAATATAAACTTTTGGAAAATATCCCAAGGAATTAGAGCTCCTATAAAGACTAAACACCAGTTCATAAAGCATGCTATAATCTATAACCAACTTTTCAATCTCCCTCTTACGTTAGTCATTGTTGCTTCTAATTTTGCACTCCTAAGTCGTTGAGATTCCATTTGAGGGGTTGTCATGTTTTAAAATATAGAAAGTGTTCTAGGTAAGTCCTTAATTTGACAAGCATTTTACCTTTAAACTTAATGACTTATGCGAATAAATAATTGGTTGCGTTGAGAGGCACTCTCTAGCCCAGTATGAGAGCATGGTTTAAGAGGGCCTTGCACATGATTTTACAACCCATGGTTTTATTGTACATGGTTTAAGAGGGCCTTGTACATGGTTTTAAAACCATGTATGAGGTAGATGTTCTGAATACTAATATACTTTTAATCTATGCAATATGTGAGAATCATATTAACATTATCCTATATCCTCACTTGAAGCTATATTTAGGATAGTATAAAAATCTATGTATTCTAGAGGTTTGAAATAATTTAATGTTTTCATTTAGGATAGTATTGCAAGGTTTTAAATAAGGGTTTTTAAATTATCGACTAAGAAATATAATTATTAAAATATGTTTTTTTAATAGTTTATATATATATATATATATAAGAAATGTATTTATATAAGGTTTTTTCAATTATATTTTAAATAGGGTTTTTAAAATATAATTGAAAATATAGTCAATTTATGGAATAGTATAATATTATAATGTTTTAATAATTATAATGTAATAATAATTTGAATAGTAAAAATGTTTAAAAAAAATAAGGTTTCTAAAATATAATTGAAAATATATTCTATTTATGGAATAGTATAATATTATAATGTTTTAAGAAATTTAACGTTTTAATAATTATAATGTTCTAATAGTTATAATGTTTTAATAAATTAAATAGTAAAACAGTTTTTAGATCACATTTTTTCGAAATATGTTTTAAATAATATTTTTTGTAATCATAATTGCAAATATAGTCAAATTGAAAAGTGTCATATTTGAAAATATATTGAATTTCAGTAATAGAATTTCATTATCATTTCATTAACATGTACAGTGAGTTTTTTGTTTGCATAGGTTTCAGTGTATGTATTAATATTAATGCATAAATAAGTAGCTACACTTATTAGTTCTAATGGTGTATTAATACCTCGAGAAGGTTGCACCTGGAGATATGTTAGAAACTCTAGAGATTGATCCTTCTCGGCGCTTGATTGAGCCTAGGATTTGGATCTAGGCTCGTGTATATATCAATTAAATATTAAAAAAAAAAAATTGTAGACACACCGTAAAATGAGTTTATACAAATCAAAATGAAGAATATGATATCAACATTCAAAAAATAAAATTTCAAGAAAAGTATCCACTACATGAGTAGTTCTTGCAATTACTTCTTACAGCTATAAATCCTAACATATTTTCTTGGCATGGAAGCTACCTTGCCTAACATAAAAAAAAGTTGAGCTTTAAAAGAAGGTTGGCTCATTAATGGGTTTGTTCTGTACATATTCCTAAATATTAAGATCTCGTAGTTGTATTTTCGTATACCATCTCTCCATGAAATTTCTAGATGGTTACTTCATCTTTGAATATTACTGTGACAGACTCAATATAAACTTTTGGAAAATATCCCAAGGAATTAGAGTTCCTATAAAGACCAAACACCAGTTCATAAAGCATGCTATAATCTATAACCAACTTTTCAATCTCCCTCTAAGGTTAGCCATTGTTGGTACTAATTTTGCATTCCTAAGTCATTGAGATTCCATTTGAGGGGTTATCATGTTTTAAAATTAAAAAAAGTGTTCTATGTAAGTCCTTAATTTGACGAGCATTTTTTTCCATGTGGTTTTTTCCCCAGCTCCTTGTGTTGAGTAGTTACTTCACTTTACTTACTGTAATCATGTGACCTGTGGTCTTAGTTACCAGGGCCCACCAATTGTCCAAGTTAGAATTCAGGGTGTGTTAGGATTATTAATCCTCCCTTGTCCATTTTGTTCATTATTTCTAAATTAGGAGTCATGTCTAAATTAGGAGTCCTTTTAGTCTATTTTTAGTCACTAGCACCATTTGGTCCACTTGGCCCAATTGGGGCACATGTACCAGTTACTAAAGTGTGGGGAACACTAATTGAGGCCAACTTCCACTGATTGCACTTCGATGCATCAGTTTAGGAGCCTCCTATATCAATCCCTACAAATTAGGAGCCACTAGGAGTGCCGATATCAACCTCCATCAGTTGAGTTCAGTTGGTGACTAGTCAAGCTCAGTTAGGTGTCAGTTAATTTCAGTTCTAGTACCCTACACTCAGTTCTATTCAGTTAGTGCTAGGATTGCATGGTTGCATGTAGGTGAGGCACGTTTACTCACCTACCTTAGTTAGTTAGACTAGTCAACACTGAATTAGACACCTAATTTTCGATTTTGAACTCCGATGAACTCCGATAATGATTTAGACAAGGTCAGTTAACCATTCAGTCAAGTAGAGTCCAATCAATTCGAATTTCCTCACATGGATTCGAATTGCAAGTGGCTATTTAGCCATTGTACTTCATTGTAATTATTATTCAATCACTTTTGATTAATGAAAGCATTCACAGTTGAAAGCCATTTTTGCACTGTTTCATTCTTCAATTGCTGAGTAAATTGTGTGATCTATTTTGTGAGTTGTATGTTGATCCATAGATCTATGTGCTCAATTTAATATGGTATCAGAGCCTCGACGGGACAAGGCACTTCTCCTACTATAGGTCCATACTTGGATTATTTTTTTTTTTTGAGAAATATTTTTCCTTCCAGTACTGCACCAGAAGCGAAGAATTTACCACTTAATATCCCAAGTTAAGGAATTGTTGATCAGGCTTGCTTGATCAACTATGTTGGGTGTGAAGGAGATTCCAAAAGTGCAGACTGTTGACCTTATTTTGTCTGTTTGATTGTGTGATTTACTGGTTTATCAGTCTCCTTCATTGCATTCGTTACAAGCATCTCAGTATCCTTCACTGCATTCGCTACAACAACTCAGTCCTCTTCTTTTCATTCTAAATGGCTCCTCCAATGGACCTTCTTAGTCCTTTCAACTACCACCAGTGGAAGGAGGAAATGGAGATGCAACTATGCTCCAAAAGACTCTTCAGACTCACAATGGAGACATAGAAAGAGCCAATTCATTATGTTGACAAAGAAAAGTACTAGAATAGGCTTGATGAAGCCTACATATGCTTGTGCCTTTAAATATCTCGAGACCTTCTCTTCCACATAAATGGATTTTAAACTCCCAAGGAGGTTTGGGATAAGCTTGATTCCTTATCTGAAAAGCAGGATGATCTAGGGATCTATCAGCTGGAGAATGAGTTGATCTCCCTTCATCAAGCCAATTTTGAAACACTAAATGACTTCTTAACAAAATTCAAGCATCTAGTGTTCCAATTGAAGCCGCGCAAGGTTGAGAAGGAGGATGATCAACTCATCCTTGCCTTTCTCTCCAAACTTGGTGCATACAATTTAGTATTTGTATCAACATTTCATTCTATGAAGCTTTCTACTCCAAACTAGAAGATTCCTACTCTTAACTCCTTCATTGAATCCCTCACTCAGGAGCATGACAAGTTGATCCAAATGGGGATCATTCGATCTTCCAGAGATCAAGCACTGGCTACAGGAGGACCTAATGTAGCGAATGACATGTTGATGTATTTGTAACTTCAAAATGTATTCACGTATGCATTTCATATATTGTATTTCATTAGTCCCTGATGTTTCTATCAGGAGAATCAGTAATGTAAAAAATTCATGTAAACTCATAGAGGTTAACCCTCCTTATTGATCAGGGGTTAAAGTCCCCGCAGTTGTGGGGAAATAGGGTTATTATACTCTCCTAGAGAAGCTGGCCCTGGTAAGTTATTGTCAAGTTGAAAACTAGTATAAATAGAGAGTGAGCCTATATATTCATCACACAGTCACTCACACTCAGTTGTAGTGCATGAGTGAGAGAGAAGAGCTGGGATAAGAGAGAGAACAACTGGTGGAGATCATTTTTTTTTGTCTTTCTATTTTACTGCTGCCATTGGTGCTTATTCTATCTCTGAGGAAGTTGCGGGGTTTTCTCCTTTATGGTTTCCTCGAGGAAAATGTTTGTGTCTATTGTCTCTTGTGATTGATTGTTATGCATGTTACTCTCTTAGATAACATCCTAAGATAATACTATCTAATTGATGAAAATCTAACTGGGTATCAGAGCTAACCCGAGAAGAAGACACTGTGCAGCTACGGAAGCTAGGGCTTCTTAATTTTTAGGTCTCTCTCCACAATGCATGAGAAAAAGGAGGCTAGGATGAATCTCCATTGAAGGGCGCATCTTTCTATCGAAGCAAAATCTGATTCTGAGCACTTTCAATTTTTGACCTACCACTACATCAGGAAATTAGGGCTTTTCACTGAAGAGGAATTTTTGAGTGAGCCTAGGCTAGGATTTCTCTCCTCCTCGCAATCAAAGTGTAGAGAAAAAAATCAAGGTTTTTTGTTGGGTAGAACGCTGGGAAAGTCAAACCATAATTTTCCCTAGAACCAGAAAACCAACACTGTAGAAGATTAGCTCTAGATCCAGTTTTCAGCTTCTCAAATTGGTAAGATCTAAATATTTTGTATTTCCATTTGAGGTTCTTAGTTAAGATGTCTCATCAAACCAAGCTTTATGAAAAGATTGAGGGAGCTGATAACTTTCGAGCCTGGAAGTATAAGATCTCCCTGGTCCTCGAAGAAAATGAGTTGGACTCTTACATCAGTGAAGAGGTTCCAGTTCCATGGGAGATAAGGCTAAGGCCTTACACAAAAAGAAATTGGTCATGGCTAAGAGGATTATTGCTGATTCAATCAAGGATCACCTCATACCACAGGTGTCCTCCCTAAAGACACCTAAAGAAATGTTTGATTCCCTGACCAAGCTATTTGAAGGAAAGAACATAAATCAGAAGATGACTTTGAGGAACCAACTGAGGAGTGTGAAGATACAGAATGCAGAGACCATACAGTCATACTTTACAAGGGTCTCTCAGATCAAAGAACAACTTGAATCATTGGATGAAGAAGTGGAGAATGCAGAAATTGTGATGACCGCCTTGAATAGTCTCCCTAGGTCATGGGACTCTTTCATTCAAGGGATTTGTGCGAGAAGAAAACTAGTCACCTTCAATAGACTATGGGAGGAATGCTCACAAGAAGAAGCTCGAATAGTAGCCGTAGAAGAAACTATGGGAAGTGAAGATCAAGCTCTCACAGTACACTCCAAGAAAATCAAGAGGGACTATCATCATACCAAAGGTAAGCATTCTCACTAGAAATATAACCCTAAAAGATATAGCAAAGATCTGTCCAAAATCAGATGCTATACATGTGACGAGAAAGGACACTTTGACAGAGAATGTCCTTGAAACAAAGGTGGCTCTCACAAGAAGAAGGGAAACAAGAGAAGTCATCATGCTCACACTATAGAGGATGATGAACCTCCCAGAAAGAGATCTAAAGAAGAAAGTGAAGATTCTTCTAGTGATGAAGAATATGTTTTGATTTCTTCCCTCACAAGAACTATCACACATGGAAGCAATGATTGGCTTATAGACAGTGGGGCTTCCAACCATATGAAGGGATTTAAATAATCCTTTGTGAAACTGTTCGAACATGAGTCACCTCACAAGGTGAAACTTGGGTATGACTACCAGTATCCAATAAAAGGTAGCGGTGAATTCTCGTATAAGCTAGACTTTGGAAAGTCTATGAAAATCAAGGATGTCTTGTTTGTACCAGGATTAAAGAAGAATCTCCTCTCCATATCTGCATTAGATGCAAAAGGCATAAGGGTTGCATTTGTAGATGGCCAAGTCCTCATGTGTCCAAAAGGAAAGACTATAGATGATGTAGTAGTGATTGGGAAGCGAGAGGGAGGACTATACAAATTGAAGGGCCAACCAGAAATTTTTTTGGTCCATGACTTAGTAGAGCCAAATGAACTTTGACATAGAAGGCTTGCACATGTGCACTATAGGGCACTACCAATTTCAAGCAAAGCTATTGAAGGTATTCCATAAATACAGACAAAACATGATGGTGTCTGCAAAGGATGTACGAAAGGAAAGAAAACAAAGAATACATTTCCAAGTAGCGAAAGCAAGGCAAAAGGAATCTTGGAAATCATCCACTCTGATGTATGCGGTCCGATGTCATCTAGTTCATTGAGTGGGTATGTATACTATATTTCTTTCATTAATGATTTTTCTAGGAAAACATGGATTACTTCTTGAAGAACAAAGATGAATTATTCAGTAAGTTTGAAGAATTCAAAGCATTGATCGAGAACCACATAGAAAAGAAAATCAAGACCTTTCGATTAGACAACGGTGGAGAATTCACATCAAATGAATTCAAAGAGTTATGCAGAGATTCAAAGATTAAGAGGATGTTGACCAATCCATATAATACACAACCTAATGGGGTTGCAGAAAGGAAGAATAGAATGATCATGGAAGCTGCAGGGGAAATGCTTCATGATTAATATCTTCCCATGCATCTATGGGAAAAAGCTTCAAGGACAGCTGTGTATGTACATAACCGTACTCCACACAGAGTACTCAAGAACAAGACACCTGAAGAAGTCTTTTCCAGCAAGAAACTAGAAGTCAGGCATCTCAAAATATTTGGCTATCCATTGTACATACACATTCCAAAAGAAAAGACAACAAAGTTAGATCCTTATGGAAAGAAAGGTATATTTGTGGGATATAGTGAAAGTTTGAAAGCTTACAGAATATAATTCCCAGGATTCAAGAAGATCGACATTAGGAGAGACGTAACATTCGATGAAGACTCAACTTACAACAAATCTAGAAAGAGACCAGCTGAAGACCCTAAAGAAACAGAAGTACCCAGGATTCGAGATACAACTATGAACGATGCAACTCAAGAATAAGATTGAGAAATAGAAGAACCCCAAGAACCTATAGATCCACCCCAAGAGAAGAATACTCACAAGAGGAAAACTACATGGGTATGAGAGTCTATACAAGGTGTAGAAAGATATGGGGCTCCAGAAGAAATGCACAGTGTTAGCTCTCCAGGAAACTCCTCTAGGTTGTAGCTCGAGGATGCCTGGTAACTTCAATATTTTTAATGGTTTTCTAAATGGATCAAGTCAGATGACCAATAAGACCTCACTCACTCAACACATGCATAATACTCAATCAAATAGATAATGCTTCTAACTATCAATGTTTAAAGGGTTTGTATTAAAGGTGAATAAATGAAGAACTCACTATGCTAGCGGATTCATATATAAGGCACTCACATATGAATGGCTAATCATTACAAAGAAATATAATTGCAATTCAACTCATCAACAAAGAGATATGATGACAACTATCTCGTATTAGACAAAAAGAATAAAACTAAATTAAACATCCAAGCACAAGTACAGAATAGAAAGAAGATGGAACCTAAACATGTAATGGCAAAAGAGCTTATATTAAATGATAAAGCACATGAGAAGATTGAATACAATAAGTGTCTCAAAAGTCTTCGAAGTTGAACCTTTGCTTCAACATTAGTCACAGAATTTATAGCCTTTACAAAATTTATTTCGACTCCTGAAAAATTGGATCGAATTTACTAAAAATAGATAATCATAACTGTTTTGCAAAAATTAGGTAAAAAAACCTAACTTAAGTGCTAATCTACCTAACTCCAAAACTCTCTTACTCCTCGAACTCTTTAATAATTGCAGTGAACACTGAAGTAGAACTCGGACTTGCTATCTGACAGACAAGTCACACTTTGTCAGAGTAGGTAGGGTTTGTGACCTAATTCACCTCGCTGGCACCTTCAAAACTGAAATAGAACCAAAATACTGGTGCCTTTAATTAATTTTAAACCTTATAAATCATCCATGAGGTATTTGGATCAACCAAAGTTGGTTCTATGTGGAACTATGCCTTTCTGCACTGTTCTGCACTTTCAGTGGCTAAGAAAGCAAAATTCTGGTTCTGTAAGCTATTGAAAGCTCTGTTTTCGGTGGCTAATGGAAAGCTGCGGCATTCGCCTAAGCCACCGAAAGTTCTGTTTTAAAATTTTAATAAAAAACTGTTATCACACTTTACCCTGCTATTTTAGAGGTTTTAGTGCTGTCCCTTTGATGTCTCTGCAACTTCCTTAGGGTTTGGATTAGCAGAAGTATCACAAGCTGCTTCTGGGCCAAAAAGGCTCATTGATACTTCTGCTAGGGTTTCCATCTTTTGGTGAGCTTGAGGTTGGGGGCTAGAATTCCTTGTTTGCAACTTGGACAGCCTGATTTTCTTGCAAAGCCTTACTTTCTCTTTCCTTAACCTAATATTACCCTCCTCCAGCTTGGTATACTTTCATTTTCATCTCCTGTAGAGAATCATACAACTCTGCATTCCTCTTGGTTAACCTACCATTTGTTCTTTTGATTTCCCTCTCCAGGAATTCTATCTCATACACCTGCCTCAACAACTGATTGATTTTTTGGGATTTAGGCTGATCTTCAAACTCTTCAATACTTGTAGAAAATCTTCCTAGATTGATAGATGAGGTCAAAAATGCCACCTAGAGGAATGACATGTCATCTTTTGCCCCAAAAATTTGGCAAAACTGTTGAAAACTGGGGCTCAAAGATAAATTTGGTTCTCCAAATATGTGACACCTCTGTATAAGCTGAAAGTGGGTTTTGTATATTGCTTTGTTTTGAGAAAAAATCTCTCTCAGTTTTTTGAATTTTTTTTTCATTTTGCTGAGATTTGTATTTCAAAAATATATGTCTTCCCACGGAGATTCTGAGATCCGAAAATTAGGGATCAAAGATGTATTTGATTCTCCCAATATGCAATATATGTAGGAAAACTAAGAGAGTTTATTGTTCTCTGACATGTTAGAAAAACAAACCTCTGATAGTTTTGAAAAGTGATTCTCTAGTCACTCAGAATCATCATTTTAAAATGATGAATTTTCACAGAAAAAATGCCGATTTCAGTGGCTTGGAGCACCCTGAAATTTTGGTCTTAGCTGCCGAAAGTCCGCTTTTGGTGGCTTAGAGACCGTTTTGAAACAATGCTTAGCCATGAAAACCTGTGTATTGAGCTCTTGAAATAAATACTAACTCCAAAAATTTTTTAAAAATATTTACAAGTTAGAACTCATTAAAATGAGCCTGAAAAAATTTAATAAATTTTTTTTCTAATGACTTTCTACCTCTTAATAAAATAAATTTGACTAATTTATTTGAGGAGATAAAATCTGGCTCCTACTCGAGGATGGAATCCTCCCTGTGAGGTTCCAAGAACCACATATCCGATGCCTTTTGTGTAAAACAAAAATTCAAACCTATCTTCTAGTGTTCCATTGGGCATGGAGTCAATTGGCCTGTGCAACCGATCTCTGAAAATTCTCGAGACTTGTGTAACTGATCTCTGTAAATATTCAAAAAATTCCATCCTCAAGACCTTCCTTTATTTATATAAGTTGACTGATATTTCTGCTACAAATTGAAAGAAAAGAAATGCTCGGGCAGTAAGCTTATTTCCTACACTACTCTACTCTAACCTTTTCTACATTTGGGTTAGGTAAAGGTTGATTTCCATAACAGCCATCCAAGTAATTTAAATATTGAAGAAATTTCATCTTTATCACTGATCAACAAATGATGTTTGACATGTAACAATAGTGATAAGAAGCTTTTCCAGGAAACCATACTTACCCATAAAAAATGGAAATCTAAGGAAATCTGAAATATTCAGGTTCTCTGAAAAGTATGAGTCCATGAAGGTTGCCACCGGGTCTTTGAAACTATTAAAACTCCATTTTTAACAGCCTGTTTTGAGCCTGACAGAATTTTGAGGAGGGTTCCATTCCTTTAAAGCATTGTGTAAACTCCATTCAGGTTGGTAGAGGCTCCTGGTCCATGATTTAGAATAGTCAGACAATGAAAAAGAGCAACGATCGGTCGTGGTTTTGGCCCAAGATACGGGAGGATGGTCAAAGTCTAGCTTTCATAGAGTCCGTTAAAGCAAGAAAATAAATGAAAGGCTGAGATCAAAGCAAAGCCCGATCAACGGCCCAAAACAGTTTCGCTGAGCAAACATGCTCGATGGAAGAAGCTTTTCCAAATTGCGAAAAAGTTAAAGGTCGGAGACATCTAACAGTCGAGAATGGGATCCAAGAAGATCTACGGTCTCAGTCAATTTTGCAAAACGGACTTGTGCGAGTAAAGTTGTGATTTCAAATTGCAAAAGGTGGTCCCGGCTGTGAATATCAACGGTCATGGTGAAGAAGGGAAGAGATCTACAGTCATGATTTATTTCGCAATGCAAACCAGCAAGGTTGAAGACCAGGATTTCACACTGCGAAAAGTAGTAGGGCCCACTTGGATTGATGGTTACTTGAAGAGGTCAATCGCGATCAACGATTGAGAGAAAGCCTTGGTCTAAAACTATTCATTGAATCCAGAGAAGAAATTTGGCAGCAGAAATGATGGAATGTGGACGGTGGGCGTAAAAGATTCCTCAAATCTGAGGGCTGAGATGATTTCCAGGGTACAATATTCACATCCAGTGTGGAGTTGACAGTGGAAGGGACATTCATACATGTAGTCATCCTCTTGGCGGATGGATTGATACCCCCAAGCACCGTCTTTGATAAACCTGAGGCGAAGGTCCTGTCCAATAACGCTAACTTCCTTGACTCCACAGGTCTGGCACGTGGTTCGCATGGGAAAAGCAGTGGGGAAACAGAAGGAGCAGGTTTTGAAATGGCGAATCAAACATCCACACAAAGTTAAGGGAAGCCACTAACTGAGTCTGCTCAGCGCCACCGTCACAGTAAGTGAAAAGGCAATAAAGGTCAAATCCACAATCCTTGAAGACATCTTGACGGCCACACGAGAAGTGTTTAGAATCCTATCCATCATCAGATAATATAATCAAACATCAGAAGAGGAGATCCCCACCCTAGCGTCACATGGGCTATTGTCACATCAGCCGGTGTTCAAGACTATAACCACCCCCAGGCTATTTCAAATTTCCCTATATAGCTCAATCTTTTGAGGTTGATGAGGTATGAAAATGTACAAACGATGAGAGCTAAAGGTTGAACTCCAAAGAGTGTTGAGTCCCTTCACAGAAATCCATGGCTGTGTGGTTTGAGAAATTAGTTCGACAAGGGGTATTGATGGTTGGTGAACATGAAATTATGTTCCTTCTTCATCCTGTTTATCAAGACTATGAAGTCACCAACCACCGGGGCACAGATGTTAAATATCGAGGGAGGTTCACCCACTTCCACACAGCCCGGGCCTTGGAGGTGTTATGCATGGGATTTTACATCCCAGTAACCTCTCTTCGACGCTCCCAGTTGCAGTCACGACCTCCAAAATCCCATCCCACAGTGGTGGAAGAACTATTGGAGAAAATGCTTGCCCTGGGACCATATAGGTCCGAAGCCTTCGACACCGCCCCTAGAATCTCCACTTGAATACTTTTTCATGGGAGAGGAGAAGGTCAAACATACACCCAGCTGCATGGCCTACAAGAAAACCCTCCTCATAGGAGGAAGAAAGCAGTACAAGGATGATAAGATTATTAAGTTGTTTATCATCACCAAGTGTGTGACCACCTTTTTCCCAGCCTCCTATAACGGTGTTACCAGATGAAAAAGGGGTCGGGAAAATGATCGGGTGGCGGGACTTGAGTCTTCTTGTCAGCCTTTGAGCGACTTATTCTAGAAGAAGTGAGCTAGTCAAAGAGATAGAAAGGTATATCTGAAGTGGCCTGAGTAGACAACGGACCATCGACATGCAACATGGAGGATCACTTTCACGAAGTGGGGAGGAATAAAACTCTGTGTTGTTAGTCCACATTTTCACGCATTGTAGCTCCATAATGCTTGTTTATATTTGTAAATCATGGCAATAGTCCCACTCTTTATACTGTTAATGCATGATTGCGACTGGAAAAAATCTTTAGGTTTGTTTTGGAGAATATTCTCAACACTAGAATAGTATAAATACACTCCCAAAATATGGAGAAGGGAGTTGGAATGTTGGGGAAAAACATTCAATGGCTGAGGCTCTCCATTGTAAATAAGATCTGATACCTATGTTATGAATAAGATTGCATATAGGAAGAGTTGTTTCTTAAGACAGAGATTCATGTGTCATTGCTTCTTTCAATATGTATTTTCTTTACGTGAAATGTATATTCTGTTTCCATTCCAGTTTGTTGATTGCTTTCATGTCTGTAACTTAGTGTATCATAGTTTGGAATTCATACTTTCTATGCTCCGCCTGTTGTTTCAGACATTATCAAGTTTTCTTCTAAACTTACATGGAATTCATCTTGCTGGTGCTCCACGTGATGGGTTGTTCTCTCTTATCTTCTAAACGCCCGTTAAATATCTCTTGATTGCGAAATCGACGACTATCTTTCCTCTGTTCGTAACCTCATGCCATTCTTTTCCTCATGGAAATGTTCCCTAATCAGGGTTTTGACTCCATTTCCAATGGTCCCTTTCTTTGATAATCCCACCTGCATCTCACGTCACTCTACTTTGTCCCATTTCGGGAGTCTGGTCTCCTAACCATCCTTGGGTGAATATCTTATTCGGAGTAAAATCTGAAGACAAGTGAGAGATCCCTCTCTGACTGCGCAAGGTTATAGGCACATCCAAAAGTAGTTCTGCTGTTACACCGGGAGCGGGTCCTCCCCTCAACCTTGGGGCTCAAATCCTAGTGCTAACAGAAACCAAGATCACAAACATGTTGATCCATGAGGAACCCTTGCTAAAAAATGACTGCTTCTCTGCTGAAAAACTGATGACCTTCTTGTTCTCTTATGAGCAGATCTTGATCATCAATCATTAAAATTTCCTTTCGAGAATAATGCTCATAATAGGATAAAACAGGGTTTACATCATATGAATAAAGATCAGTTGAAAACATATAATTTCTAATACAATGATCAGTTATCATAGGATCATCCTGGTTTGCAAATTGATCATAAAATCCAGATTCATACCTGTCTTGGGAGTACTTTGCAATCACTAAAGAATCTGATTCTAAATCTGAAATGAGCTCACATGCTTGCTGCTGTTCCAAATATGCTTCAGTCTCGTAATCTTCCTAGTCAAAATATGAATCATACTGATATTTATCTGGCTCAGGTAGATGATGGTTTTCAAAATCAAACTGCAAACTGCTTTGGGATTCTCCTTGAAGCACAAATGTTTTCCTCCACCTCTAAAGCATCTTCAAACAGAATGCTTAATGATGAAGATTTTCTTTCTAGGAGAAGAAGGGCAAGTTTTGAATGTAGTCCCATTACATAATATATCATGGTAGTTGTCTCTATGGGCCATATCTCCAAAGGCATATCATGATAAGTGTTGTAGAATGTTCAATTGAAGATAGACAAAGTTTTGTCTTCCTCTCTCTTCAAAGCATAGAAATTAGCGAGATACAAATCATGAGATTTGTTCTCACCCCAATGCTTCAAAAAGGCATCAGTGATTTCTATCCAAGAGCCAATGGAGTCAGCTCTTAAACTCTTGAACCATATAGTAGCATCTCTAATCAATGATTTAGAGAAAAATATCATGATTACATCCTCATGAACAATTTGAAAATGGTCAATAAAATATTTGAAAGATTCCAAGTGCCTTTCAGTTGAAGCTTGATTCTCTCCATAAAACCAAGGGAGATATTCATAACAGTCAAGAGGATAAGGATGAAGATGAGAGGGCATATTTAATGGCTTAAAAATCTTCATCCTGATTTTGATTTGAAAGGATGTGGGCTGATCATGAGGGATAACAATCTGCTAACAAGGTTCAAAGGTTATGGCAACGAGTGCAGAGCTCTACATAGGTTTTGAATCAGTTTTGGTTTCTTCAAGGTTACATGGCTGATCAGATTTAGAAGGAATTTGGAAACATAGGTAATTTTTATAAATGAGCTACAACACAAAGACTGATTAAACTTCTACAATACAAGCAGGATGAAAATATTCTTCTAAAGATGGATTTATAAAACATGGCTAATAATATTTAGAATGTATAAAACAGAGGATAATTCTTATAACATGTGAAGGGAAAAGTATAAAGGAGTTGATAAAAAATAATAGCAGTTCATAAAGTAAAATGATGAATTGGTACCTGGATTTTGAATTCAGCCTCTTCATCTTCTATCAATCGGGTCCTCCCCAATGGAGACTTGTTAAATTAGGATGGATCATGGAAATAGAAGTCTTTTTAAATCTTCCCTAGAAATAGGGCCAAGCTTACTTCTCCCTCTACAAACAAATCTTGAAGAACAGACTCTACTGTAGGCAAACTAGTATGAATATAAGAGTAGAGCTTTTTTTTTTGTTCTGTTTGCAAAGATTTAATAAAAGAGGAGCAGTCCTCTTTAGGGGTAGATTGTTCAACCTATTTCCCTAAAACTATGTGCAGAAAAATTCTCAGGAAAAGGATTTATAACAGTAGACTCTAATGAAGGCTCATCACCCTTTGGATTCTATGATTCAACTATAGTTTTTTGAGAACAAGAAGCTTCAACAGAAGTCGATTTAATGGAAGGTGTTCCGGGTATAGATAAAGAAGCAATACCTCTTAAGATACCTGATCTAGATGTCCTTGCTACTTTGGAAGTTTTCCTTTGTAGAGATTTTCCTCTTCTGATGATCTTCTTTGGGTCTGCAACAGGTGTTGCTGGTGGCCTCTCTTGATTTGCTCTAGTATGAGCCCTTCTCGGAGCCACAGTTCTTCAATGGAGTTTCTAGATAGAAAATTACAACCAAGTAAATGTCTAGGCTTTGTCTATCATCAAAGATGGATCCATGTCGTGTCCCAATGAAGCTGAGCTTCAATATCCTCTCCTCGGCAATGATGCCAATTTGTTAGCTCTCTAGGAAACTCCTCTAGGTTGTAGCTTGAGGATGCCTAGTAACTTCAATATTTTTAATGGTTTTCTAAATGGATCAAGTTAGATGACCAATAAGACCTCACTCACTCAAGACATGCATAATACTCAATCAAATAGATAAGGCTTCTAACTATCAATGTTTAGAGGGTTTGTATTAAAGGTGAATAAATGAAGAACTCACTACGCTGGTAGATTCATATATACGGCACTCACATATGAATGACTAATCATAACAAGGAAAGATACTTGCAATTCAACTCATCAACACAAAGATATGATGATAGCTATCTAGTATTAGACAAAAAGAATAAACCTGAATTAAACATCTAAGCACAAGTACAGAACAAAAAGAAGCTGGAACCTGAACATGTAATGACAAAAGACCTTATATTAAATGATAAAGCACGTGAGAAGCTTGAATACAATAAGTGTCTCAAAAGTCTCTGAAGTCGAACCTTTGCTTCAACATTAGTCATAGGATTTATAGCCTTTACAAAATTTATTTTAGATCCTGAAAAATTGGATCAAATTTACTAAAAATAGATAATAATAACTGTTTTACAAAACTTAGGTAAAAAACCCTAACTTAAGTGCTAATCTACCTAACTCAAACACTCTCTTACTACTCAAACTCTTTAATAACTGCAGTGAACATTGAAGTAGAACTCGGACTTTCTATTTGGCAGACAAGTCATACTTTGTCAGACTAGGTAGGGTTTGTGACGTAATTCACCTCTCTGGAACCTTCAAAACTAAAACAGAACCAAAATACTGGTGCCTTTAATTAATTTTCAACCTTATAAATCATCCATGAGGTATTTGGATCAACCAAAGTTGGTTCTGTGTGGAACTATGCCTTTCTGCACTATTCTGCGCTTCCGGTGGCTAAGAAAGCAAAATTCTGGTTCTGTAAGCTATCGAAAGCTCTGTTTTCAGTGGCTAATGGACAGCTGTGATGTTCGCATAAGCCACCGAAAGCTCTGTTTTAAAATTTTAATAAAAAACTATTATCACACTTTACCCTGCTATTTTAGAGGTTTTAGTGTTGTCCCTTTGATGTCTCTGCAGCCTGCCTAGGGTTTCGATTGGCAGCAGTATCACAAGCTGCTTCTAGGACAAAAAGGCTCATTGCTACTTCTTCCAGGGTTTCCAGCTTCTGGTGAGATTGAGGCTGGGAGATAGAATTCCTTGTTTGCAACTTCAATAGCCTTATTTTCTTACAGAGCCTTACTTTCTCTTTCTTTAACTTGATATTACCCTCCTCCAGCTTGGTATACTTTCATTTTCATCTCCTGTAGAGAATCATACAACTCTGCATTCCTCTTGGTTAACCTACCATTTGTTCTTTTTATTTCCCTCTCCAAGACTTCTAACTCATACACCTACCTCAGCAACTGATTGATTCTTTGGGATCTAGGCTGATCTTCGATCTCTTCAACATCTGCAGCAAATATTCTTGGATTGATAGATGAGTCAAAAATGCCACCTGGAGGACTGACAAGTCATCTTTTGCCCAAAAAATTTGGCCAAACTGCTGAAAACTAGGGCTTAGAGATGGATTTGGTTCTCCAAATATGTGACACCTATGTATAAACCAAAAGAAATTTTTGTTAATTGGTTTGTTGTGAGCAAAAATATCTCTCAGGTTTTTGAAATTCGTTTTCATTTTCCCAAGATCTGTATTTCAAAAACATATGTCAAATAGGGAGTGTTAAGTCAGAATTTTGTTTCTTCATTTTTGGTAATTTTGGTTTGAGTGATATTTTCTTTCAAGGCTTTCATTTACTTTATTTTGATTTTGCCCTCCTTTTGGAAAATTTTGTTTAGTGTTTATTTGAAACTTTGAGCTTGCTTTAGAAATTTTGAACTTTATGCTATAGGTTTGTTTTTCATTAAGGGTTTTTAAAAGTTATTTTACCAAATGGTGGACTCATAAGGCATATTTTGAGCATACCTACACTCAAGCAACTTTTAAAACCTTATACAAAGTATCAAAAAACTGAAAAGGAGCGAAAAAATAGCACCAAGGATATTCTTGTAGCGTTGGAGCGGAAAATTACAAAGGGCGCGCTACAAGAATATCGCGGCCCTCTTATTTTCCGATTTTCAAGCAAATTCTTGTCATGATTTCAATTTGTGGGTGACTAATCTCATATGGTGATCTGTTTGATACGTGTTAGCTTCAGTTTTAACATGATTCCAGGTGGTTTTAAGTTGTAAAACAAATCATGGCCATCATTGCTCATAATGCGGGTCGGTTTGACAGTTACCAGTAAATATCGGTCTAATGTGGCATGATTTGCCTTTCACATGCATTGTCAGAGGAAAAGAAGGTTCGTGGAGTAAACTTAACCGCTTAAAAAATGGATTCTGTCGCTGCAAAATAGAAGCAAGGTATTGAAGACTGACGGGAAACTAGGGCTTTGCAATTTCGTTACCTCCAATCAAAGTGATCATAGAAAGACATCTGTACACTCAAGTAGAAGCATTTAACAGCTCGGAATCGAAATTAAATCAACTATTGCAGAGCATAAAGCAGGTATCTCTCGGTTACCAAGAGGTGTCCATCAATTTAGGGTTTTTCCGGTGGAGTTCTTTCTATAAAATTGATTGATGGAGAGGATGGAGTATGCTTTTAAATGAGATCTTAGCCAAAGAAATAGCTGTTTGAGTCATTTTGAGGAGTTTTGTTAAAAAGAGCAATGAAAAATAGCCTTAGGTTTAAAGCATCCAGTCTTTGAAGTTCAAAATAATCTGAGGTGAAAGCTGTTAATGTTTAAGCCCTCAAATTCACACCAAAAGCTCTGATACTGATAAACATTGGGTTTAATGAGTTGACTGATCAAGATTGTTGGAAGACCTAGTTTCATTTTTGAGACTAATGCTACAGGAAGCATCATGTAGACATATTACAGAATGTTTTGGTTTTACTCACCTCTCACACAGGTGGTCTTCAGTAGACTAAGAAGCCAGTGAATTGTTGTCACATTTGCAAAGTCAATGGTTTTGAAGAATGAGGTTGGCATTGATACACGGGGTTCGAGGAGAATCTCTTGGCTGGTTGAATAATGTGTAGAATACCTAATTTCTTTAACAAGACAGAGGAAACCAAATACAAATTTGCAGCAAGACCTAGATTGATATGTGTGGAAGTTTTTTGTTTTGGAAACTGATGGAAGTTGCAAGGATTTGAATAGTACAAGAAATCCTAGTATCGGTTTGATGAATTGAGAGAGATAAATTGAGATGAACAGTCTGCAATAAATATTAAAGTGACAACAGAGTTCATTCATGAAATACTTTTATTGTGCAGAGATGTTCATGAATCATGCTGACAGGATGTAGATACTGATATATAGTCTACTTTACAGGTTGAAGATGGTCTTCTGTTAAAAAAAAATCTGATTGGTAATGAGGTTTCAAATCTTTTGCA
Source organism: Pseudotsuga menziesii (assembly GCA_001517045.1). Taxonomy (NCBI): domain Eukaryota; kingdom Viridiplantae; phylum Streptophyta; class Pinopsida; order Pinales; family Pinaceae; genus Pseudotsuga; species Pseudotsuga menziesii. The sequence goes on from LPNX010954168.1 coordinate 138,504, forward strand.
GTTAACCTATACACAGACCTAGCTTGTATTGTTAAGACAAAGCAGCATAGAAGCCCTCAGTTATGTGTATTTGTCCTCCTGTTGAGAAGTTTTACTTTACTTTTTAAAATAAATAGGTCTGTTCAGAAATGTGCAGGAAATTGTGAAGAAGTTTGAAGAAGCAGAAAACCAGTTTATAAAGCATCCTATGAACCCTAAAACCAGACAGCTTCTAGTTTCTGAAGGGAAAAGATGGGCAAGAGTGGCAAAAGTGGTAAAGTCAATAGGGCTAAGCCCACTGACTTAACCTGGATTGAGAATCTCCCTGATTGTGCTGAGTTGTTCCAACAGGCAGGTTGGCTAATTTTCTTCAGGAAGATAGATGGCTACAATGCACAAGTGTCTTGTAAGTTTTCTCAGGGACTTAAAGATGATATGGTCATTTTTGATGCTCTCAAATTCAAGTTGACTGTATAACTAATTGCAGAGGCCACTGAGATTAGTAATGAGGGTGAGCCTTGGTTCAAGAAATGACCTTTTGAATTTGAACCACGAAGATACCTGTTACCTGATGTGACTCCTGATTGGAATAAGGGTATCCCTATTAAGAATTTCAGAAAAGAGTGGTTTGAGCCAATCGGGATACTGCAGAGTTATGTGACTTGTGAGGGTAGGTATGGATATGTATTCAAGTATCACTTTAGATTCCTTCAACATATGGTGGGAGTCTCAAAAATGAACTTGCCTTTCTTTTTTTTGAAGAGCCTGCAGAAAATGTCCAGTAGGGTTAAACAGCATGAAGATCACACATCCCAGTCATTTTTTCATCATGGATTGATCAAACTAATCATCAGTACTGTGTTGCAGCATGAGGGAAGAACTTGGGACTTTTTTCTGTTTTGGTCTGGTATTCATGTCAAAAAGGAAGAACAACAACCAAAGAGGCAAACTGATAAAGGAACTGTGATGATGAAAAAGCTAGGTCATAAACCTAAGATTGAGGTCAAAACTGAGAAAATAGCTGAGCAGATGGAAGAAGAGATTAAATCTAAAGTATGTTCAGCAAGTAGTAAAGGCAAGTATTCACTCTTTGGAGACCAAAAGCAGCTACTACAACCCACAACACCTGTAGAATATTCTGAAGAAACTAAAACTGTTGTTGAAGAAAAGGCTGATATACCTGAAGATGAAGTTCAAACCAAGCTAAGAAGTCCACTCACCATCCTCTCAGATGATGAGGGATATCTACTAGAAGAAGAGCAGCCACAACCCATTGATGAACCAGAAGACATGCATGGAACTTGTGGAGAATTCCTCACCTCAGACATTAAAGCAGCTAAACCTCATAAGAAGAAAAAGAAGGCTGTAACTTCATATTGGAGGCCTAAAACTAGGCCAACCAATAAATTAAGATGGAACATGAAGAAGATACTTAATCCTAAATTGGATTCTAAACAAGGGACTGTTTTAATTGATACTACTTCAAGTGAAGAAATAGAAGTTGGTAAAATAGATAGCAAAAAAAAAGGAAAATCAGTTGTTAAACCTTCTTCTCCTCAACCTATAGTGTTAAAAAGATTGTCAGAGTCTGCAAAAGAGACAAGTCAGCCTGCATCTAAATTATCTGCAATAATTTCTGAGATAAAAGATAAACTCTTAAAACAGTAGCGAGAAGAAAAGGCAAAAAGATGTCCTGTTGAAAATCAGGAGTGGGAGGAAGAAGATGAAGCTATACTCAGACAAGCAGGAATTTTAAAAGAACCTAGTATTCCCACTGACTTCTCAGACTTTCTAATGCAGGGTGCAAATATACTTGAAATCCCTAGTTTTGATGAAGAAAATTTGCAGGAAAGTGTTCAAAAATACAAGCAACAAATGAAACATTTACAAGAGACTAATGATGGGTTATTTAAAGTCAATAGAGGGCTTATAGAGGAGTTGCAGGATTTCCATCATCATTTCCTAGAGATATCAGAGGTGTCTAAAGAGGTGCTAAACAGGAAAAGAACTTCTGATAGACACTGCAAAAAGCTAGAGAAGACAGTTGAAAGTTTACAGCAGGAGAATGAAGACCTTCAGAGAAAGATAGCTGATATGGAAAAGAAACATAAAAGAGCAAAGAGAAAGGCTCAAATCCTAGATGGTATAGCACTACTTGCTGAAGCAGCGAAGGAGCTTTGAATCAGTTATGCTTTAGTTAGTGTATCTGTTTGATAAACATTTCTTGTTAATGATTTGCTATTTTTAGCAATTTTGTAATTTTGTAAAAATGTACTTTTTACTTTAGCTTAGTAAGTCGATGGAGACAGTTAGGATTAGTGACCTAACTGATTTTGTAGAAGATGACTATTTAGGAAGGTTAGAAGGACTTTGAGGAGGTTCGATTTTTGGGAGCTTTCAGGAGGTCTTCAAGCTCAGTTGGTTTTCAGACTTGTTTATGAGTAAGGTACAAAACTCTTGTATGCAGTGGTTGATGAAACTATG
>LPNX010954168.1:141279-156628 GCA_001517045.1 Pseudotsuga menziesii
AATCCAAGATTGCTTCTCCTGGAAAAATATCTCTCTTTCAGCTAAAAATAGGAAAGAACCCTTTTCAAGCAAGTTCCAGCCAAGTTTCTTCATCTTCAAAACCTCAGTCTAAACCTCAATCCACAATGGCAAGCCAAAACCCACCCATGGATATGATGGATAGGATGGTAGCAGCCAGGTATGCTCCATTAGTCTTGCCTCAGCCTTTACATGCTTTGCCTGGACATGATTACCAAAAATATATGCCTAGATTCAATGGACAGGGGGAAACCACTGCTGAAGAACACTGGGAGGCTTTCCTCAGCTATGCTGACAATTAGAACATTGAGATAAAAGATGTATGGATGAGGATATTTGTTCAGAGCCTTGATGGGGATGTTAGAAAGTGGTTTAGAGAGTTTCCTGCCAACTCAATTACAATAATTGAAGAGCTTCGTGACCTTTTCCTGAGGCAATGGGGAGATACAAAGGACCACACCTATTATATAACTGAATCTGGAGCTCTTAGAAGAAAGAAAGATGAGACTGTTGCTGATTTTTCCAAAAGGTTTAACAAGATGTATAGTAATATTCCAGCATAAATTAAACCTACTGAAACATCAGCTAATCTTACTTATGCAAATTCCTTTGACCATGAATTTTCTTTATTACTGAGAGAAAGGAGATCTATCACTTTGCTGAACATGCAAGATGCAGCATTGGAGGTAGAGTCAAATTTGCTGGCTTCAAACAGACTCAAGAAAGAAACACCTCAACATCAGTATGAAAGAAAGGGAAAGAAGGAAGCTATTTCAACAAGTGCTGCTCCTCAGTCTGCTGAAGCCAAAATAGATGAAATGGATAAGCTTGTAAATATTCTCACTGCCAAGTTGAACAAACTAGAACTTGAAAAGAATTCTCCCAAACCCGCTCTAGAAGCTCAGAGGAATCCAAATAACCAAAATGAGTTCAAAAGGAAGTTTGCTCCTAGATTCATGCCAAGGGAGCGAAGGAATAATGACATCCAGCAGGAAAGGAGGGAGAATGAGGATCAGAGAGTGCCCCCACCTCTTCAAAATAATGTAGCTGATGAAGAAGAAGTTGATGAACAGCTGCTCTTTGAAGAGACTGAGACTAATCAAGATATGAATCACTTTGGAGATGGTTTATCCACAGGTTTTGTTACTGAAGAAGATTTTTTGAACGCTGAGTATTATGATGCTGATATGTATGAAATTGAAGATGATTTAGAAGTTGAGAAAATTGCTGTAAATGCTGCTGCTCAACAGAATGAACATAAGAAGACTATCAATCTCAGATCAGGTCCAAAGCAAGTGGTCCAAATTCCAAAGAAGAAAGCACCAGTTCCAGCTGCACCTGTTCCTGCTGTACCTATTCCTGTTGCACTTGTTCCTGCTAAACAAATACCTGATCGTGTCATACAGAAGAAGCAATCTGCAGAAAAATCTAAGAAGAATGCTGAAATTGAAGAGGTAAACAAATCTGTCCAGAGTTTTAGTTTGGAAAATGAACTAGGGAAGCTGAAAATTCCTGTTCCTTTGACTGAATTAATAAAGAATCCCTCATATAAACAGACAGTCCTGAAAGTGATGAATTCAGCCAATAATCAGCCTATTTCAGACACTGTTAATTTGCAAGAAGAAAGTCCAAAAATATTCATCGGATCAGCCCTAGCTGAAAAAACTGAAAATGAGGCTAGTGCTTCACCTCTTTTTTATGTCACCTTGACTATCCATGACCAAATGATTCACAATTGTCTATTAGACTCAGGAGCCTCTCACAATTTGATGCCCAAAGCTATTATGGAAGCCTTAGGTCTGAGTATTACCAAGCCCTACCATGACCTATATGCCTTTGACTCTCGAGCAGTTAAGTGTCTTGGCGTAATAAAAGATATGGTAGTTAGTCTTGCTCAGTTGCCTATGAAAAGTGTAATAATGGATGTTGTGGTGGCTGATATTACCCCGAAGTTTGGTCTACTTCTGTCTAGGTCATGGGCTAAGAAGGTTGGAGGAACCTTACAAATGGACCTCTCTTATGCTACCATTCCGGTGTTTGGTGGAGAAACTAGAAGACTATACAGAGAGCTACAGTTTGCTTACATAGTCACAGATGAAAAAAACCCCACTAACCATCCCTTATATGCTGTTGACAAAGATCTAGGGACCTGCATGTTGAATTTCAGTGATGAAGATAATTCTGTTGGCCTCTTATAAGTTGAAAAAGAAAAACCAGTGAGACATTGCAGAGAAGAAGAAGATCAGCTGTGGGAATTGTATTTTGATGGATCCTCATGCAAAGAGGGTGTTGGAGCTGGAGTCTTACTCATTTCTCCCGGAGGTGAGATAGTGAAACTCATGTATAAGATGGAGTTTGTTACCACTAACAATACTACTGAGTATGGAGCTCTGATACTAGGACTGAAAGCTGCTAAAGACTTAGGCATTCAGCAAATTACTACATATGGCGACTCCGAGTTGGTTGTTCAATAGGTGAAGAACAACTATCAAGTAAAGCAGGATTTGTTGAAGGTTTATCAGAATGAGGTATGGGATATGCTTGACAATTATTTTATAGCATTTAACATCACTCATATTCCAAGAAATCACAATGAGACTGTAGACTCTTTAGCTTTGGCTTCCTTATACTTCAGAATTCCTAAAACTATTCAGCTAAGGTATCCCATAGAGGTGAGGTACAGACCATGTGTACCTGACAATGTGAAGCACTGGAGGGTATTTGAAGATGACATTGAAATCAAAAAATTTCTTGAGCTTACAGATGAGTTTACTAATGCCCAAATTGATCAGGATGAGGATGAAGGAGAAGAACAAGATGATGAGTTTGCTGAAAAATAGTTTGCTACAGAAGAGATAGCAGGTCATAAAATCATTGAGTTGAAAAGCAATTTTATTCCTAAAGGTCTAGTACCTTCAGAAAGAATTTTTACAAAATATGACACACCTTCAAAACCAGTAGTTCAATCTTCAGAAGACAATGTAGTTGACTGCAATATTGGTTCAGCAGAACACCCAAAAATGGTAAAAATTTCTAAATCTCTGATAGCTGAACAAAGAAGTAGATATATCAAGCTTCTGAAGGAACATGTAGATGTGTTTTCCTGGTCTTATGAGGAGCTAAGAACCTATGATACAACAATTATTCAGCACAAGGTCCCTTTGAAGCCTAATGTCAATCCATTCCGACAGAAACTGAGAAGGATCAATCCAGCTTTATTTCCTGTGATTGAAAAGGAAGTAAAAAAGCTGCTAGATGCAAAGATAATAGTGCCTCTCAGGTATTCTTCCTGGGTTGCAAATCTGGTTCCTGTCAGAAAGAAGAATGGGGAAATAAGATTATGTGTTGACTTCAGAAATCTGAATAGGTCATCATTAAAAGACAACTATCCTCTCCCCAAGATTGAACAAGTTTTGCAGCAAGTGGTTGGAGCTCAAAGGATATCTATGGTGGATGGATTCTCAGGGTATAATCAGATTTCCATTCACCCTGATGACAAGGAAAATACAGCCTTTACAACCCCCTGGGGGACCTTCATGTATGACAAGATGCCTTTTGGCTTGATGAATGCTGGAGCAACCTTTCAGAGAGCAATGGACATTGCCTTTGTTGGGGAAAAAGATAAGTTTGTGGTTATCTATCTTGATGATATTACTGTATTCTCAAAATTTGATGATGAACACTTGAAACACTTGAGGCAAACCTTTCAAAAATGCACAAAATTTGGTCTGTCCCTGAACCCCGAAAAGTCACATTTTGCTGTGCAAGAAGGTAGACTACTTGGTCATCTGGTGTCTGCTGATGGCATCAGAATAGATCCTGAGAGAGTCAAAGCAACACTGAAGATTAGTTTGCCTAGGAGTAAGAAAGATGTTCAGTCATTCATTGGCAAGATAAATTTTCTGCAGTGGTTTATTCCAAATTTTGCTGAAACTATCAAACAAATCACAGCCATGTTGAAGAAAGATCAGGAAGTCAGGTGGACTGTTGAGGCAAAGGCTGCATTTGATTAAATCAAGGTAGCTCTTACTGAAGCACCAGTCTTGGTAAGTCCTAATTTTACCAAAGAATTCCTTACTTTTTCATTTGCTTCAGAGGATACAATTGCAGCTGTCTTACTTCAGAAAAATAAGGAAGGACTAGAACAGCCCATTTCCTTTTTCAGGAAAACCCTTAGGGATTCTGAGCTGAAGTATAGTATATTGGAAAAACAGGCCTATGCTCTGGTAAAGGCTTTTAATTTTTTCAGAATTTATGTCCTGCATTCAAAGGTTGTTTCATTTGTTCCAAATGCTGCAGTGAAGGATGTTTTGACACAGCCCGACAGTGAAGGGAAGAGAGGGAAATGGATTGCAAAGATCATGGAGTACAATGTGGAAATCAGACCTACTAAGCTTGTCAAGGGACAAGGTTTGGCCAGGCTGCTGGCTGACTCAAATTGTCAAGCTTTAGGACTTCATCTCATGGATGAAGAATCGGTTCCTGAAGAAGACCAAGCACTTCAGGAGAAAGAAAGGATCATGGATTTTTATTCATATTCAGTTTGGTATGCTGATTTTTATTCTGATGGCCACAAATTTCTTCACAAAATGGGTAGAAGCTATTCCTACAAGGAATGCTACAGATAAAGTGATTATGGAGTTCATTGAAGACAATATTTTGAGCAGGTTTGGCTGTCCACAAAGATTAATAACAGAAAATGCCAAGGCATTCAAATCCAAGGCAATGGTGGCCTTCTGTGAGAAAAATGGCATCATTCTGAAGCATTCAACTCCCTATTATCCTCAGGGAAATGGCCAGGCTGAATCATCTAACAAGAATATCATTCAAAGCATCAAGAAACTGCTGAAGCATAATAAAAGGTCTTGGGATTCAATGCTGAAATATGCTTTGTGGGTAGATAGGATCACTGTGAAGCAGGCCATTGGTACTTCTCCTTTTCAGTTGGTTTATGGTACAGAGGCAGTGTTTCCTGTTCAGCTAGGGATTCAAGTGATGAAATTCCTCCGGAACTCTCAAGAGGAACCAGATGATATGCAAAGGATAATTTTTGAAATGATTGAACTACAGCAAAATAGAGAGAAGGTGGATGAAAAGGCACAGCTGTACAGAGCCAAGGTTAAAAACAGGTTTGACAGAAATATTAAAGAAAATACTTTCATAGAAGGTGAGATGGTTTTAAGATGGAATGCAAGAAAGGAGCAGAAAGGAAAACATGGTAAGTTTGACAATCTTTGGTTTGGGCCTTTTCTGATATCAAAATTTTTAGAAAACAATACTTTTATCTTGCAGTCCCTTGAAGGTGAGGAGTTGTCCAGCCCTGTGAATGGACGATTCCTCAAACATTTTTACAGTTTATGAGGGCATTTTTTCACTGATCATTGTACATACCGGTGTGAGTGAGATAAAATAAAGACTCCATAGCCCAATGGAAATTTGCAGATAGCTAAGTTAGAGGATAGAAGGAACTGGTCTACAGGTTCTTGAAGCCTCGCAGGGAGGACTTCATCCCGCAGCTGGAGCCAGATGTTAAGTCAGAATTTTGTTTCTTCATTTTTGGTAATTTTGGTTTGAGTGATATTTTCTTTCAAGGCTTTCATTTACTTTATTTTTATTTTGCCCTCCTTTTGGAAAATTTTGTTTAGTGTTTATTTGAAACTTTGAGCTTGCTTTAGAAATTTTGAACTTTATGCTATAGGTTTGTTTTTGATTAAGGGTTTTTAAAAGTTATTTTATCAAATGGTGGACTCATAAGGCATATTTTGAGCATACCTACACTCAAGCAACTTTTAAAACCTTATACAAAGTATCATAAAACTGAAAAGGAGCGAAAAAATAGCACCAAGGATATTCTTGTAGCGCTGGAGCGGAAAATTACAAAGGGAGCGCTACAAGAATATCGCGGCCCTCTTATTTTCCGATTTTCAAGCAAATTATTGTCATGATTTCAATTTGTGGGTGACTAATCTCATATGGTGATCTGTTTGATACATGTTAGCTTCAGTTTTAACATGATTCCAGGTGGTTTTAAGTCGTAAAACAAATCATGGCCATCATTGCTCATAATGCGGGTCGGTTTGATAGTTAGCAGTAAATATCGGTCTAATGTGGCATGATTTTCCTTTCACATGCATTGTTAGAGGAAAAGAAGGTTCGTGGAGTAAACTTAACTGCTTAAAAAATGGATTCTGTCACTGCAAAATAGAAGCAAGGTATTGAAGACTGACGAGAAACTAGGGCTTTGCAATTTCGTTACCTCCAATCAAAGTGATCATAGAAAGACATCTATACACTCAAGTAGAAGCATTTAAAAGCTTGGAATCAAACTTAAATCAACTATTGCAGAGCATAAAGCAGGTATCTCTCAGTTACCAAGAGGTGTCCATCAATTTAGGGTTTTTTTCGATGGAGTTCTTTCTATAAAATTGATTGATGGAGAGGATGGAGTATGCTTTTAAATGAGATCTTATCCAAAAAAATAGTTGTTTGAGTCATTTTGAGTAGTTTTATTAAAAAGAGCAATGACAAATAGTGTTAGGTTTGAAGCATCCAGTATTTGAAGTTCGAAATAATCTGAGGTGAAAGCTGTTAATGTTTAAGCCCTCAAATTCACACCAAAAGCTCTGATACTGATAAACATTGGGTTTAATGAGTTGACTGATCAAGATTGTTGGCAGACCTAGTTTCATTTTAGAGACTAATGCTACAGGAAGCATCATCTAGACATATTGCAGAATGTTTTGGTTTTACTCACCCCTCACACAGGTGGTCTTCAGTAGACAAAGAAGCCAGTGAATTGTTGTCACATTTGCAAAGTCAGTGGTTTTGAAGAATGAGGTTGGCATTGATACACAGGGTTCGAGGAGAATCTCTTGGCTGGTTGAATAATGTGTAGAATACCTAATTTCTATAACAATACAGAGGAAACCGAATACAAATTTGCAGCAAGACCTAGATTGATATGTGTGGAAGTTTTTTGTTTTGGAAACTGATGGAAGTTGCAAGGATTTGAATAGTACAAGAAAGCCTAGTATCAGTTTGATGAACTGAGAGAGATAAATTTAGATGAACAGTCTACAATAAATCTTAAAGTGACAACAGAGTTCATTCATGAAATACTTTTATTGTGCAGAGATGTTCATGAATCATGCTGACAGGATGTAGATACTGATATATAGTCTGCTTTACAAGTTGAAGATGGTCTTCTGTTAAAAAAAAATCTGATTGGTAATGAGGTTCCAAATCTTTTGCAGTTAACCTATACACAGACCTAGCTTGTATTGTTAAGACAAAGCAACATAGAAGCCCTCGGTTATGTGTATTTGTCCTCCTGTTGAGAAGTTTTACTTTACTTTCTAAAATAAATAGGTCTGTTCAAAAATGTGCAGGAAATTGTGAAGAAGTTTGAAGAAGCAGAAAACCAGTTTATAAAGCATCCTCTGAACCCTAAAACCAGACAGCTTCTAGTTTCTGAAGGAAAAAGATGGTCAAGAGTGGCAAAAGTGGTAAATTCAATAGGGCTCAGCCCACTGACTTAACCTGGATTGAGAAGCTCCCTGATTGTGCTGAGTTGTTCCAATAGGTAGGTTGGCTGAATTTCTTCAGGAAGATAGATGGCTACAATGCACAAGTGTCTTGTAAGTTTGCTCAGGGACTTAAAGATGATATGGTCATTTTTGATGCTCTCAAATTCAAGTTGACTGTAGAACTAATTGCAGAGGCCACTGAGATTAGTAATGAGGGTGAGCCTTGGTTCATGAAATTACCTTTTGACTTTGAACCACGGAGATACCTGTTACCTGATGTGACTCCTGATTGGAATAAGGGTATCCCTATTCAGAATTTCAAAAAAGAGTGGTTTGAGCCAATCAGGATACTGTAGAGTTATGTGACTTGTGAGGGTAGGTATGGATATGTATTCAAGTATCACTTTAGATTCCTTCAACATATGGTGGGAGTCTCAAAAATGAACTTGCCTTTCTTTTTTTTGAAGAGCCTGCAGAAAATGTCCAGTAGGGTTAAACAACATGAAGATCACACATCCTAGTCAATTTTTCATCATGGATTGATCAAACTAATCATCAGTACTGTGTTGCAGCATGAGGGAAGAACTTGGGACTTTTTTCTGTTTTGTTCTGGTATTCATGTCAAAAAGGAAGAACACTAGCCAAAGAGGCAAACTGATAAAGGAACTGTGATGATGAAAAAGCTAGGTCATAAACCTAAGCTTGGGGTCAAAACTGAGAAAATAGCTGAGAACATGGAAGAAGAGATTAAATCTAAAGTATGTTCAGCAAGTAGTAAAGGCAAGTATTCACTCTTTGGAGACCAAAAGCAGCTACTACAGCCCACAGCACCTGCAGAAGATTCTGAAGAAACTAAAACTGTTGTTGAAGAAAAGGCTGATATACCTGAAGATGAATTTCAAACCAAACCAAGAATTCCACTCACCATCCTCTCAGATGATGAGGGATATCTACTAGAAGAAGAGCAGCCATAGCCCATTGATGAACCAAAAGACAGGCATGGAACTTGTGGAGAATTCCTCACCTCAGACATTAAAGCAGCTAAACCTCATAAGAAGAAAAAGAAGGTTGTAACTTCATATTGGAGGCCTAAAACTAGGCCAACCAATAAATTAAGATGGAACATGAAGAAGATACTTAATCCTAAATTGGATTCTAAACAAGGGACTGTTTTAATTGATACTACTTCAAGTGAAGAAATAGAAGTTGGTAAAATAGATAGCAAAAACAAAGGAAAATCAGTTGTTAAACCTTATTCTCCTCAACCTACAGTGTTAAAAAGATTGTCACAGTCGGCAAAAGAGACAAGTCAGCTTGCATCTAAATTATCTGCAATAATTTCTGAGATAAAAGATAAACTCTTAAAACAGTAGCAAGAAGAAAAGGCAAAAAGATGTCCTGTTGAAAATCAGGAGTGGGAGGAAGAAGATGAAGCTATACTCAGACAAGCAGGAATTTTAAAAGAACCTAGTATTCCCACTGACTTCTCAGACTTTCTAATGCAGGGGGCAAATATACTTGAGATCCCTAGTTTTGATGAAGAAAATTTGCAGGAAAGTGTTCAAAAATACAAGCAACAAATGAAACATTTACAAGAGACTAATGATGGGTTATTTAAAGTCAACAGAGGGCTTATAGAGGAGTTGTAGGATGTCCATCATCATTTTCTGGAGCTATCAGAGGTGTCTAAAGAGGTGCTAAACAGGAAAAGACCTTTTGACAGACACTGCAAAAAGCTAGAGAAGACAGTTGAAAGTCTACAGCAGGAGAATGAAGACCTTCAGAGAAAGATAGCTGATATGGAAAAGAAACATAAAAGAGAAAAGAGAAAGGCTCAAAGCCTATATGGTATAGCACTACTTGCTGAAGCAACGAAGGATCTTTGAATCAGTTATGCTTTAGTTAGTGTATCTGTTTGATATACATTTCTTGTTAATGATTTTCTATTTTTAGCAATTTTGTAATTTTGTAAAAATGTACTTTTTACTTTACCTTAGTAAGTCGATGGAGACAGTTAGGATTAGTGACCTAACTGATTTTGTAGAAGATGACTATTTATGAAGGTTAGAAGGACTTTGAGGAGGTTCGATTTTTGGGAGTTTTCAGGAGGTCTTCAAGCTCATTTGGTTTTCAGACTTGTTTATGAGTAAGGTACAAAACTCTTGTATGCAGTGGTTGATGAAACTATGAGATATTTATGACTTTTACCTTTCAGATTTATGTATTGGATTCATTTTTCATCTGTTTAGTGGCTTAAATTGATAGATTCATTGACTGGTTTATGTTATATTCTGGTAATGCCTATCATTTATGTTTCCTAAATACTGTTTCTGTTTGATCTTGTTATATATATCATGCATCTTCATCTTTTATTGCTTATGATTTAGTAGCTGCTTTACTTATGAATGTATTCCCTGACTGTTCTCAAAGTTCACAACCAAAAAACACATTGCAGAAACCCTAAACCATAATTTTATTGAGTTTTATATTTGAGTGTGTGTTGCCTTGTTTCTCTGGCCTTAGAAACAATTTCTGGTAGAAATAGGGAGATTCTGAGATCCGAAAATTAGGGGTCAGAGATGGATTTGATTCTCCGAATATGTAATACCTATAGGAAAATGAAGAGAGGTTATTGTTCTCTGACATGTTAGAAAAACAAAATTCTGATCGTTTTTCAAAATGATTCTCCTGTCGCTCAGAATCATCATTTTAAAATGACGACTTTTCACAAAAAAATGCCAATTTCGGCGGCTTGGAGCGCCCTGAAATTTCGGTCTTAGCTGCCGAAAGTCTGCTTTTGGTGGCTTAGAGACTGTTTTGAAACAATGCTTAGCCATGAAAACCTATGTTTTGAGTTCTTGAAATAAAGACTAACTCCAAAGTTTTTTTAAAAATATTTACAAGTTAGAACTCATTAAAATGAGCCTGAAAAAAATTAATAAAGTTTTTTTTTCTAATGACTTTCTACCTCCTAACAAAATAAATTTGACTAATTTATTTGAGGAGATAACACACAGAGAGAGGAAAAGAACTAGGTCTTGTTCCGGTTATGTATCCCTTTTGTGTGACATCATTGATAAAGGGCCTTTTAATTATGAAGAAGAGGCAGAGAAGAAATAATGGAAGGATGCTATGATCGAGGAGTACCAGTCGATCATGAAGAATGATGTCTGGAATGTTATCCCAAGACCAAAGGGGAAGTCCGTTGTGACTTCCAAGTGGATCTACAAGATCAAGCATGCTGTAGATGGTAGTATAGAGAAATATAAATCAATATTTGTGGCTCATGGCTTCTCTCGGAAAGAAGGAATGGACTATGAAGAGAATTTTGCACTTGTATATACATACACTTCCATCAGATTAGTACTTGCTTTGGCTGTAGTAATGAAATAGAAGATATACCAGATGGATGTCAAGGTTGCTTTCTTGAATGGTGTAGTGGAAGAGGAAGTGTATGTGGAGCAACCACTTAGTTTTGAGACACATGATAGGGAGACTCATGTGTGTAAATTGAAGAAAGCCCTATACAGTTTGAAACAGGAACCCAGGACATGGTACGCCAGAATTGACAGCTTCCTATCTAGTTTGGGATTTTCCAAGAGTAAAGCAGATTCCAACCTTTACTACAAGGTTGAAGAAGGGAACCCAATGATACTCCTACTATATGTAGATGACTTGTTTGTAACAGGTGTAGATGGGTTGATTTCCTATACAAATAGGAATCTTGCTGCTGAGTTCAAGATGAAGGACTTGGGTATAACGCACTACTTTCTATGCATGGAGGTGTGGCAGAATGCAAATGGAATATTCTTGGTACAAGGGAAGTATGCATTAGAGATCCTAAATAGGTTCGGGATGATGACCTACAAAGCCATGACCACACCTATGGCATCGAACCTGAAGCTATTGAGTGATGCTTCATTAGAGTCGGTTGATGCTACGATGTATCATTGGGTGATTGGGTCTTTGATGTACCTGACGAATACAAGACTAGATATTTTATTTAATATGAACACATTGAGCCAATTCCTAATGGATCTGAGACATGTTCACCTGATTGCTGCAAAGCATATTATGAGGTACCTAAAAGGTACAATTGATTGTGGTCTCAAGTATGAGATGAATTAGAAGATTAACCTGGAAGGTTATGTTGATTCATGTTGGGAAGGAAATTCCATTGATAGAAAGAGCACATCGAGGTGCCTTCAGTATGGGATCAGGTGTGATCTCTTGGTTTAACAGGAAGAAGCCCTATGTGGCACTAAGTACAGCCAAAGTAGAGTATGTCGCAGCTTTCTCGACTAGTTGTGAGGTAGTGTAGCCAAGGAAGCTACTATATGATTTGTTTGATCTCCAGTTGGATGCTACTTGTATATATTACGACAACTAGAGTTGTGTGAATTTGTTGGAGAACCCAGTGTTCCATGACAAGCTGAAGCATATTGAGATCAAATGTCACTATATCAGGGATATGGTGCAGAGAGGAGGAGTGAAGCTACAATATGTTGTGACAGACAAACAGATAGCTGATGTGTTGACCAAGCCATTGGCCAGAGTGAAGTTTGAGTACTTCAGGGAGAAGCTTGGTGTTCTCTAAGTCGAGGTTCCTTCCAAGGGGAAGTGATGAGTCTGTGAGCCCCTCTAACGTGGTGGTAGGATTGGTTCCTCCCATGGTTAGATGTAAGTGCTGTTCCCTTCTGACATGGTGGCAGGGTTGGTTCCTCCCATGGTCAGATGTAAGTGCTAAGAATTTCCCTAGATGATAGTAGGTGTGTCCTATCATGCCAGTGGATGTAAGTGCAGAGTCTTTCCCTAGATGATAGTAGGTGTGTCCTATCATGCCAACGGATGTAAGTGCAGATCCTTTCCACATATGGTAGTAGGTGTGTCCCACCATGCTGGTGGATGTAAGTGCAGAGCCTTTCCACAGATGGTAGTAGGTGTGTCCTACCATGCTGGTGGATGTAAGTGCAGGGCCTTTCAACAAATGGTAGTAGGTGTGTCCTACCATGCTGGTGGATGTAAGTGCTGGGGCCTTTTTCTGGATGGTAATAGGTATGTCCTACCATGCCAGTGTATGTAAGTACCAGAGCCTTTTCACAGATGGTAGTAGGCGTTTTCTACCATGCTGGTGACTATAAGTGATGAGCCTTTCCGACATGGTTCTTGGATGTGTTCCTCCCATGGTCAAAAGTGAGTGCTGGGCCTTTTTGACATGGTGGTGGATGTCTTCCTCCCATGGTCAGATGTAAGTGTTGGGCGTGCCTTTCTGACATGGTGGTGGATGTGTTCCTCCCATGGTCAGATATAAGTGTTGGGTGGGCCTTTCTGACTAGGTCAGATATAAGTGTTGAAGAAGATGAAGACTTACATGGAGGCTAGGCCTACAACCAGCATGAAAAAGGGCTGGCTCTATAGAACTTCCTATGATGAGAATAATTTGAGAGATAGAACCATTTGATCGAGATAGCGAAAGTAGTGATGATGATGATGATGATCTAATGATGATGTAGCTTTGATGATGATCCAGTGACGACGATCTAGACTTGATCCAGAGAAGAAGACTTGTACCGATGAATTGTGTCAAGAGAATACCTTCCTAGTTAAGAGGGAGTGTTGGTGTATTTGTAACTTTGGAATGTATTCACTTATATATTTCATATATTGTATTTGATTAGTCCCTGATGTTCCTATCAGGCGAATCAGTAATGTAAACAAGTCATGTAAAGTCATAGAGGTTAACCCTCCTTATTGATTAGGGGTTAAAGTCCCCACAATTGTGGGACACTAGGGTCATTAGACTCTCCTAGAGAAGTCGGCCCTGGTAAGTTATTGTCAAGTCGAAAACTAGTATAAATAGAGAGTGAGCCTCTCTATTTATCACATAGTCACTCACACTCAGTTGTAGCAGATGAGTGAGAGAGAAGGAGTTGGGATACGAGAGAGAACAACTGGTGGAGATCATTTTTTCTATCTTTGGGTTTTACTGCTGCCATTGGTGCTTATTCTATCTTTGAGGAAGTTGTGGGGTTTTCTCCTTTATGGTTCCCCGAGGAAAATATTTGTGTCTATTGTCTCTTGTGATTGATTGTTGTGCATGTTATTCTCTCATATAATATCCTTAGATAATACTATGTAATTGATGAAAATATAACATGATAAAGGGAAGAAAAAGGATGAGTCTCTTGTAGAGAAAGAGCAGTCAAAAGAGCCTTCAGGTTTGAAGAGAAGCAAGAAGAATTGCAAGGGAAAGACACTCTGTTCTTACTGTGGAAGGGGATTTCATCTAGAAAGCACCTATATGAGAAGAGAAATTGATGAGATGTCTCTTCTTCTGAAGAAACATAACATTACTGTACCTTCTAGCGCAAGGAAGGTTGATCATAGAGAAGAAACTGAAGAACATGAAGAGACATGTCATGCACTGAAGGCTAGATGCTCAACATCACTTGCCTTCCTCATTAATTCTGGATCTTCCAATCATATGGTTGCATCTAGAGAATCATTCTCTTCCTTGTAGTAGTTTGATGGTCCTAGTATTAAGATGGGCAATAGAAGTAAAGTTCAAGCCAAAGGGAAGGGTTCTATCAAGCTTGAAAATGGAAAGTTCAAAGATGTGCTTTATGTTCCCTCCCTAGCTGCAAACCTATTATCTGTATACCAGATGAATCATACTGGCTCTCCAAAGCGAGTCATATTTGGTCTTGACTCAGTGTATACCACATATATCTCTACTGGAAACATCATAGTGAAGGGTGCTGCAAATAATTCCTCCAAGGCATACGAGGTCTCACATTTCATGCCATTTTCAGAACCAGTGCACTCTCAACAACCCCTTGCAAGGGAAGGTAAAAACATTTCATCTACATCTCTTGTAGTTTACACTGATATTGTAGATCCAGCTGTATCATTTTATGATATTGACATTAAAGGTGATTTCGATTCAGATCCAGATCTAGTCCCTCCTTCCAAACTAGAAGTTAGGAAGATGACTAGAAATTCATCTGACACTCAGAAGGGTAGACCCTTGTGTTATGTCATGCAATATTACCTCCTTCAGAGAGATTCAATAGAATCCCTATAAGATGCTACATGGAAAGGGATTAGTCTCACTACAATAAGAATGATAGAGTGGATCATACACCTCTTCATACTGGCTCTCCAAAGCGAGTCATATTTGGTCTTGACTCAGTGTAGACCACATATATCTCTACTGGAAACATCATAGTGAAGGGTGCTACAAATAATTCCTCCAAGGCATACGAGTTCTCACATTTCATGCCATTTTCAGAACCAGTGCACTCTCAACAACCCCTTGCAAGGGAAGGTAAAAACATTTCATCTACATCTCTTGTAGTTTACACCGATATTGTAGATCCAGCTATATCATTTTATGATATTGACATTAAAGGTGATTCAGATCCAAATCTAGTCCCTCCTTCCAAACTAGAAGTTAGAAAGATGACTAGAAATCCATCTGACACTCAGAAGGGAATACCCTTGCGTTATGTCATGCAATATTACCTCCTTCAGAGAGATTCAATAGAAACCCTGCAAGATGCTACATGGAAAGGGATTAGTCTCACTACAATAAGAATAATAGAGTGGATCATACACCTTCCTTCCATCATCATTTTGGGAGAAGATGGAGAAGTCTACATGCCAGGCCCCAGGATACCTGTGCATAGAACATCATGCATGCTGCTCCGCTACATCATAGAGATTGCAGGAACAAATTTTCAAGTTTTGCAAACTTGAATCCTGATTCTATCTGCTTAGTTAGAGGGGGGGGGGGGTTTTTTTCC
>LPNX010954168.1:156705-265637 GCA_001517045.1 Pseudotsuga menziesii
TGGAACACTAATCGAGGGCAAATTCCACTGATTTCACTTGCATGCATTAGTTTAGGAGCCTCCTATATCAATCCCTAAAAATTAGGAGCCACTGGCAGTGCCGATACCAACCTCCATCAGTTGAGTTCAGTTGGTGACTAGTCAAGATCAGTTAGGAGTCAATTACTTTCAGTTCTAGTTCCCTACACTCAGTTCTATTCAGTTAGTGCTAGGATTGCATGGCTACATGTAGGTGATGTGCATTTACTCACCTACCTCAGTCAGTTAGACTAGTCAACACTGAATTAGACACTTGATTTTGGATTTTAAACTCCGATGAACTCCGATAATGATTTCGACAAGGTCAATTAACCATTCAGTCAAGTAGAGTCCAATGAATTCGAATTTCCTCAAATGGATTTGAATGGCATGTGGATATTTAGCCATTGTACTTCATTGTAATTATTATCTAATTACTTTTGATTAATGAAAGCATTCACAGTTGCAAGCCAGTTTTGCACTGTTTCATTCTTCAATTGCTGAGTAAATTGTGTGATCTATTTTGTGAGTTTTGTGTTGATCCATAAATCTATGTGCTCAATTTAATATGAAGTCCTACATGTTGTTTGAATTTATCAAATAGGATATTATCTACAAAATATATGTTTTCTTTGATGAGAATATCAGATGTACCATTCTATTGAATTTCTTATGTAGATAACTGAGTGGTAATCCTTTAGAAATTCTACAAAATTATAGAACAACTAACCTGCTTATTGGACTATCAACTAGTCAGCTAACTTATTTACTTCGATCAACTTGTAGTCAAACTTCCAAAATAGAGTAGACCATAATTTTTTGTAACACCCTGGTTTTGAATCCAAGGGGGAGGGGAATGTGTGCTCCAGTTTTGACCCCATGGTATTGAATTGTTCATGATGTATTTATTATACTAAGATAATGACATGGAGCTCAAGGCCAAGGCCCTGTCATTTATCTAGTTTTTTGTATAGGTTATCAAGGTTGATGCCTATGGTGATAGTGCTAAGTGAAGCACAATATATATTTGGATATATCATATAAATATACACTTAATAAAATACCACAACTAGATATGGGCATGCAACGTGAAAGAGATAGGGGCATGATTCCATAAGGGATATGGTGGGGAGTTAGTCAAACCCCCTGAGCCAATAGGGTGTGACCAGATGTCAATGTGAAACCCATGAACCCTCCGCTACATTTTTTTCCTCTGTCCTCAATCATTCATTTCTTACAGAAGTTGGTTGAGGTAGTTAATGCCTTGGGCAGAACAAGGCATGACAGTCTGAGTGTGTGTCTGAGCAAGAATGCATGTCTGTAGTTTGTAGAACTCCTATTCTTTCTTTTGCAGCAATTATAACCATGTGAATGCATTCCAAGTCCATCATTGGGATTTTACCTAAATGATGTTGATCATTATGATCATTCATGATGGATCTAAAGACGTGCATGGTGGTGGTTTGATTGTCGTGAGTCATGAAAGTGTGGTTCTGTAATGTTTGTCTGAGTGACATTGTGATATGTAATCAAACCATGTTTTCTATGTTTGAGAGAGAGTGTGAAACCCTGGTTGTTGTGTTACAATGTTATGAGCTAGCAGAGTGTTTCTATGTAGTTCTACAAGTACTCTCCCTTGATGAACCTTGGTGGTTGGATTACAGTGTTATCCTGAACTACAGAGGGGTGTGAGACCCTATTTCTTTGTGTTATAGATGGAAGCATGTGTGTTGTGTTTTCCTTGGGGGGGTGTTGTGATGTGCATCCATGTTTTGGTTTGAAGACCAAGGAGTGGAAGAGGCCTAGAATTGGTTGATAAACCTAGTGAAGAAAGGAACCTCATAGACAGGTCAAGAGGGGCTGGAAAATCCTTTTCTGCACACCCATGAGAACACTAGAAGGGAAGGTATGGCCCGAGGGAACTGTGGAGTAGTGAAGGGAATACTTCCTTGTGTTCGGTAGTGTAGGTAATAGGGAGGCCAAGCCATATCTTGTGTAGGTATCCATAGCTCTGTGGTTGAGCTCACTAGCATAGCAATTATACCTTCCCATTGCCTTAACAGTCTAGTAAACCCAACTGTGTGTTGGATTGACTATGTGTGGTATGATCTCGTTGTGTGTAGGTTTTGATGTATGCTGGCTTGGCTGAGTAGGCCCAAGAAACCCATATGTTATTTGGCTTGTATTCTTACAGCCTAATAAGCCCAATTGTGTATTGACTTGGATGAATAGTTTGAGAAACCCAACTGTAGGTTGGCTTGATTGTGTTTGATGTGTTATGGCTGTGTGTGAGTCTCTTTTTCCCTAGTTCCTTGTGGAAATCATGCCCAGCTCAGGGGTGGCAGTGATGTTGATAGAATTGGCTGATAAACCTAGTGAAGAGAGGAACCTCAGAGACAGGTCAAGAGGGGTTGGAAAATCCTTTTCTACACACCCGTGAGAACACTAGAAGGGAAGGTATGGCCTGAGGGAACTGTGGAGTAGTGAAGGGAATACTTGCTTGTGTTCAGTAGTGTAGGTACTAGGGAGGCCAAGCCATATCTTGTGTAGGTATACATAGCTCTGTGGTTGAGCTCACTAGCTTAGAAATTCTACCTTCCCATTGCCTTAACAGTCTCGTAAACCCAACTGTGTGTTGGATTGACTGTGTGTGGTATGATCTCGTTGTGTGTATGTTTTGATGTATGCTGGCCTGGATGAGTAGGCCCAAGAAACCCATCTGTTAGTTGGCTTGGGTGGATCTTAATGTGAGTGCTAGATTGGTTGAGTAAGTCCTGGTAAACCCAACTGTGTGTTGGTTAGGATGAGTAAGTCCTAATAAACCTAGTAGTATTTGGCTTGTATTCCTGCAGCCTAATAAGCCCAATTGTGTATTGACTTGGATGAATAGTTTGAGAAACCCGGCTGTAGGTTGGCTTGATTGTGTTTGATGTGTTATGGCTATGTGTGAGTCTCTTTTTCCCTAGTTCCTTGTGGAAATCATGCCCAGCTGAGGGGTTGCAGTGATGTTGAGAGATTAATGAACACATTTCCCTATGGTTGGGTGGAATGTTGCAGCGACATAGCTAGTTGCGGGACAACTTCATCATCCAAGATAAGTATTTGTTGTTACTCTTGTTTATGCAATGTGTTCGCTTATGAATTGTTATGTTCATGAGGAATGATTATTGATTAATTAAGTAGAAGTTTACTTCTATATATTTCTTGCATTTTACTTCTATTTATGTCTTGTATGTTTCATACATTTTTTTCTAAGTCCCTGAATGCTAAAGGCCTAGTTACAAAGTCAGAATTCCTTTGATTCAGTGTTTCCACCCCTTAGAATCCACCTAAGTAAGGCAGAAGGTGAAAACCTAAAAGAGCAGTTGAAAAGGGCAGCAATGTTGTGTTTTCACACCTCGGGATCCACTTGCAGGAAGCGGAGGGAGATAGCGGAAAATCACAGAAATGTTCTAAGGAAAAAGTTAACCTTTTGATTTTCAAATTCCACAGTCGCAAAGAAAAATTTAGCAACACAAAAAATAATAGGGTCAAAAGTTAATTTTTATGATTCCTGAGTTCTGTAATGAAGGGAAAAAAGGTGGAATGCAGAAGGCAGAACCATGGATAGAGTTTTCATCGTTTGACAGTTTTCTTATTTCCAAAGGTGGAAGGAGGAAGGGTGGAAGGCAGAAGGTAGAGGATTGGCTGAACACTCCGCCAAATGTTAAAGTTTTGATTTTCAAGTTTCGAGGTTGGAAGGAGGAAAGTGGAAGTTTGGAAGGAATAATATTGGTTGAACATTCCATCGAATGTTAAAGTTTCGATTCTTGAGTTCCGAGGTCGGAAAGGCAGAAGGCAGAAGTGTAGAAGTGCTGAAGGTGGAAGTTGGACAATTCACTCTGTCAGAAACTTGAGGTTTCAATTCCCAAGTTCCAAGGTCAGAAAGGAAGAAGTGGGAGTGCGAAAAGGGAAAGGTTAGTGTGGAAATGATCATTCTGGAAGCAGAATGGATCTGTCAAGGAAGAATGATTATTACAATGGTTTATAATCCTAAGAATGAATGACTAAATGATGATCAAGACCCATGACTGTGTTAAGAGAGAGAAATGATAAGTTTGAAGTTATTCTGCATATCAGTCAGGTGTATGGGAACTAGGTTCATGGACATCAAGGTATCAGAAAATGTTAAAGAGCATGTTAATTTCCATTCATTGTGGTTGAAAGGAGAACAAGTGTTCTTGAAGAATTTTTTTTAATAATGCACATTATGGGGTATGGGGATGTTACATATTGGTATCAGATCCGCAAGTTGCAACATTGTGCCTAGATGGGCCAGAATGAGTAATTAAAAGAGATAACAGTACCCTATGATACCAACATTGTAGTACACTATAGATTGGTATCATAGTTTTTGGTTGCAGCACTAGGGCCTAAATGGGCCAAGTTGAGCATTTAAAATAAGAAAAGAACACCCATATTGTGGTTTAATAGAGCTGTTGGTTGTAGCATTAGGCCTAAATGGGTCAGGGTAATCAGCTAAAGAAGAGGAAACTGCAGCAAGACAGAGTATTAATATACCGGCTAAAAACCCTTTGCAGTGCTAGGTAAAGGGGCAGACTAAATATTGACTGTAAAATCGATTTCATAAAGGATTTCACACCCAACAATTGCTGATAATGCACTTGCTAGTCAACTAGAGAAATGAACTATCAACCATTGGATCTAAATCAATGGTGTACCTCAAAGAAACTAAGCAAAATTTCATAAAGTATCACGCCCATGAAGGTTTTCTTCGACCGCGCTAGTTCACCCAGCAAAATCGTTGTCAGTCGTTGATATGTTTAAGGATCAACCTCATCCGTTGATCATAATATTCTTCATGGTGATTGGGTTCTGATTTCACAACTCAACACCCTGTTTATCCTTCTCGTTCTTTCGTTTGTGAAATGAACCTTGACAGTAGAACTGGATTCTACCATGATCTCGACCGTTCATGCCTGTAATAAACAGTTGGTAAGTGATTTTTGAATTTTGAGATTATCTAACAATGGTGTATGTTAACATGTTTTGCAGAGTCATAGTGCAGATTGAAAAAGTGGGTTTTTGGCCTGGCCAAGAGGACCTACAACATGGATGATGCATAAGATCCTTGTGGACATGGGGAATATGCTACGGGGGAAGATTTTTAGGTTGATAATACTGAAGATTATGCCCCTTTTCAACATATCTGTAGGATTCTGGCTAGTATGTATCTTTTCCAGTTTTAATAGTTCTTCATCTAGAACAGATCTTATGAAGTGGTACTTGAGCTGTATATGTTTAGTCTTCAAATGAAAGGCCAAGTTCTTTGCAAGATGAATGGCACTATGGCTATCATTGTACAGCCTGCTATTCTCCTGCTTCTTACCCAATTCCTCCATGAACCTCTACAACCAAATCATCTCCTTACTAGCCTCTGTAGTAGCAACATACTCTGCTTCCGTTGTTGAAAGTGAAACAACTTGTTGTAGTTTTGAAATCCAAATTACTGTTGTTCTACCCATAATAAACACATACCTTGTGGTGCTCCTCTTGCTGCCTTTATCACTAGCCATATTTGCATCAACATATCCTTGTAGAACAGTGTCTGAACCTCCAAAACATAATGCATGAGAAATGTTACCTCTCAAATACCCTAGAATCCACTGTACTGCTTTCCAATGCTCTTTATCTGGATTATCCATATACCTGATCACAACTCCCATTGCATGTGCAATATATGGTCTTGTGCACACCATGGAATGCATCAAGCTTCCAACCACTGATGAACAGGGACTCCTGGACATGTAATCTATCTCTTCCTGTGTCTCTGGACACATCTCCTTACTTAGTTTGAAATGGATGGCTAAAGGTGTACTAACTGGTTTTTCATTCTGCATTCTAAGCCTCTGCAACACCTTTTCTATGTACTCACCTTGAGACAACGTCAATTTGTGATTTTTTCTGTCTCTTGTTATTCTCATACCAAGGATTTGCTTTGTAGCACCCAAATCCTTCATCGCAAACAATTTAGCTAGTTTTATTTTGAGCACATTTATATCCTACATGTTAGACCCTGCAACAAGCATGTCATCCACATACAATAACAAGATAATATATCTTATGTTATCTATCCTCTTGAAATAAACATAGTGGTCATAATGACATCTATCATAACCTTGTTCTATTATAAACTTATCAAATTTTAAATACCATTTCCTTGGAGCTTGCTTCAGGCCATACAATCTCTTCTTCAACCTTCAAACCTAATTATCCTTGCCTTTGACCTCATACCCCTATGGCTGCTGCATATAAATTTCTTCCTCCAAATCCCAATGGAGAAAGTATTTTTTTACATCTAATTGTTCAAGATGAAAATCTTCTACCACCACTAGACTTAAAATAGTTCTAACTGAAGTCATTTTAACAACAGGAGAAAATATTTCATCAAAGTCCACCTTTATTTTGTGCAAACCCTTTTACAACAAGTCTACCCTTGTACTGCTTCTTACCTCCATCTTCTTCCTTCAACCTGTAAACCCATTTATTCTGCAATGCCCTTTTTCCTGCAAGAAACTAAAACAAATCCCAGGTCTGGTTTCTTACCAATGAGTCCATCTCCTGATTCATGCCTTATTCCCACTTCTTTCTAGTTTCTACTTGCATTGCCTCTTCATAACATTCTGGTTCACCAGAATCAGTCATCAATAAATAATACAGTGAAGGAGAGAATCGTTCAGGGGTTCTACTTAACCTGGTATATTTTCTTATAGTTGCAGGAGTTTCAGGTACCTGCTGCTATTCTTGATTTTCTGGTGCCTTTGGAACTTCATCTTCTTTGATTTCCTAAAGCACTGTGTACTTTATGTTTTCCTTTTCCACTTTCTTTTCCTACAACTGATCTTTGTACATGACCTTTTCATTTAATACTACATCTCTACTCCTAATGATTTTTTCGTTTTTCATAATCCCACAGACGATAACCAAAATCATCAACTCCATATCCAATAAAGTTACATTTCTTGGATTTAGCCTCAAGCTTTGTTCTATCATATTTATCAATATGGACAAATGCTTCACAACCAAAAGTTCTCAAAAATGAGTATTTTACCTGTTTACCTATCCATGCCTCCTCTGGAATCCCACCATCCAAAGTGCTTGAAGGCCCTCTGTTTATTAAATAAACAACTGTGTTTACAGCATCAGCCCAAAATTGTAAGGGAAACCTCGCATGTAATCTCATACACCTCGCATGCTCCATGACCGTTCTGTTCATCCTTTCTAACACACCATTTTCTTGTGGTGTTCTAGGGGTTGTCTTCTCTCTGTGAATCCCATTGTGTGAACAGTAACTGTCAAACTCCTTGCTGCAATATTCACCTCCATTATCATATCTGAGACATTTTAACCTTTTTCCTATCTCATTCTGAGCCAAATATTTCCACTTCTTAAAAGTATCAAACACATCATATTTCTATCTAATGCAATAAACCCAAGTTTTTCTAGTTGCATCATCAATAAAAGTAACATAATAATGAGAGCCACCAAGAGATTGTACCTGAGCTGGTTCACATACATCTATGTGGACAAGCTCTAACTTTTCACTCTTATTTTGTTTCCCAACCTTGAGAAATACAACTCTCTTCTATTTTCCATAAACATAGTTCTCACAGAATCCCAAACTTACCTGCTTAAGATCTGGAAGCAGTTTCCTTGAGTGGAGAATCTGCATCCCCTTCTCACTCATGTGGCCAAGCCTATGATGCCACAACGCTGCACCCATTTTTGTGGAAGATACAGAGATAGAATAATCAGTATTATGAGGACATAAATATAACGTACCTATCCTATCTCCTTTTTCTATTACCATTGATCCTTTAGTGATATTCTACCACATTTCTCCAAATGTAGACAAACAGCCGCTATCTCCCAAATGCCCTGTCAAGATCATATTTCTTTTCATAGTAGGAATTTGCCTCAGATCTTTTAGCATCCATTGATTTCCATTATTTAACTTAATCCACACCTTACCCTTTCCAACAATTTTACATGGTTCATCATCCCCCAATAAAACATGTCCAAAATCACCTTGAACATAATCATGAAAGAATTTCCTATGGGGTGTAGCATGACATGAAGCCCCTGAATCTACTACCCAGTAATCCCTAGTATTATCTAATGCAAGAATCAAAGCATATTGTAACACATCACCTACTACATTCACTTCCTGAGTAGTCTATTGTTGCTCCTCAGCTTTCTTCTTTGGTTCTCAGTAGTCTTTCTTTAGATGTCCTTTCTTACCATAGTTCCAACACTCTATTTTTCCGAATCTGGACTGGGTCTGCCCTTTTTAGACTTGCTCTGATTTCTTGGGCTCCTTCCTCTCTCATTTTGTCTCCCTTTGCTATCCATGGTCAATGCATTACCTGATGTCTCACCTGTGCTTTTTATTTGCATTCCTTGCTAAAAATAACACCAACAACATCATCAAACTTAAGAGTGTTTGAACTAGGGACATAGTTACTTACAACCATGACCAACTTATTCCATATTTCTAGCAATGAGCACAAGATTAGAAGAGCCCTAACCTCATCATCAAAGTTCACATTTACAGAACTTAAATGACTAGCAAGTGTATTAAACTCATTCAAATGATCAGCAATAGATCCACCTTTTGACATGTTCACATTAAATAAATGCTTCATTAAAAATACCTTGTTGGAAGTCGAGGGTTTTTTGTAGAGCTTACCCAATGCACTCATCACACCCTCTCTTGTTTTTTCTTTCGAAATATTGAAAGCCTCTGACGAATCCAGGCACATCCGTATTGTTCCTAGTGCCTTTCTATCAAGAACCTCCCATTCTTCATCCTTTATAGCCACCGACTATTTTTCTTTTCTGCCCAATGACATGTACAGATTCTTTTGGTACATATAGTCCTCCATTTGCATCTTCCATAACTGATAGTTTTGGCCGTTAAATTTCTTGACCCTAAACTTTCCCTCTTCCGCCATTTCTCCCACTTGAACTAGGAACCCTTCTTTCCTACGAGTTTACTAGCCAAATAGACCTTTTGGATCTGATACCAATTGTTAGAAAACAAGACCACAGAGCAATAACAAATATATAGTTAAATCATTAAACAAGATGCAAAACACATTAAACACATTGTAGAGAAACACAGATATAACGTGGCTCACCCAAACGATGGGTTATGTCCACAAAGAAATCACTAGTCCTTTTATTACAGTCTAGAAAGATGAAGGGATATAACCTACAACAATACCGCTACACTTCCTCTTCACACTCTCACGGTCTCTCTCACACAATCACAAATATTGTTTACAATGCTATGATACCATCCACAGTCGTATTACAATGCTATCTTTTATAGGGGAAAAATACCATGGGAAAATACTACTGTTAACCCAATACCATGGTTCCACAAAACTGTTGGCCAACACACATCCCAAATTTTTTTTTGGGGATCTGGAAGATCAGGCTCCACAACCAACACATTGGTCATGAATGCACTAGCCACTTGTGCAGATCTAAATGTTCTGCCACTTGTTTCCTATGATATTCTCATTGGAATGGATTGGTTGGAAGCTCACAGGGTTAAACTTGATTGTTACAATAATACTTTCGAATGCATGGATGAAGAAGGAAGCCTAAAGGTTGTGAAAGGAATTCCAAAAGTGATCTCTAGTAGTCGGGATTGAGCAATTCAGTGGAAGAAGTTTTGTGGGAAAGGTTATAGAGTGAATGCAGCTCATTTTTTGGAGGCAGCAGAGAATGATACTCCTAGGTTGGAGGGATTTCATTTGCTACAGGAATTCATGGATGTTTTTCTTGATTAAATTCCAGGGATTCCTCCAAACAAGGACATTGATTTCACAATTGAACTTGTTCTAGGAGCATCACCAATGTTCAAGACACCCTACAGGATGAGCACATGAGAATTGCTTGAGCTAAATATGCAACTACAAGAATTGTTGGAGAAGAAGTACATCAGGCCAAGTGTGTCTCCTTGGGGAGCACCATTTTTGTTTATGAAAAAGAAAGATGGTACACTCCTGTTGTGTATTGATTACAGGAAGCCGAACAAATTCGCTATGAAGAATAACTACCCTTTGCCTAGAATTGATGACCTCTTTGATCAAATGAGCAGAGCAAAGGTGTTTTACAAGATTGAATTAAGGTCTGGTTACCATCAGGTAAGAATCAAGGATGAAGATGTTCATAAGACAACCTTTAGAACAAGGTATGGAACTTATGATTTTGTAGTGGTACCATTTTCTTTCACAAATGCACCAACTACATTTATGTGCCTCATCAGTAGTGTTTTTAGTAAGTATATGGACAAGTTTGTATGTGTTCTCCTTGATGGGATTCTTATTTATTCTAAGAATCGAGAAGAACATGTGGAAGAGTTGAGACTGACTTTGAAATTGCTAAGGGAACATAAGTTGTATGCAAAGTTGAGAAAGGTGACAGATGTAAGATCTTTTAAGAGACTTGAAGGATATTCTGCATGTAAAGTTGAGTATATGTATAGGTTGAAGAGGCCTGCATACGAACTTGTAGTTCCATGAGGAGGTGACCCTTGTATGTATGTACAATCATACCAAAACTTCCTGAATACTGTAGGTAGAATGACTTGAATAGAGAAGTATGGTTGTACCCAATGAAACCAAGGCAAGAATCTACCATGTGCAAAGGAAAAACTCTATGAGAAGGATCTCATGACTGAAATCTAACCTTTGAACATAATAGATTTTAAATTTCAGATTTCAATTTTCCTATTGAATGCTATTGACTATTTGTTTAATCTAAAATGGTGTCAAGATGACATGTTGTATGTGGATGTACAGGTTTTGTGTACTATGTGTAAGTAGTAGACAAGTGCTCCCACTTGCAAAATCCAAACAATATATGAGGATGGCCTCCTAGTTGCAAAAATCTGATTTTTTGTAGGAAGCATAATTGTGAATCCGGATTTTGATTTGACTATCAATGTTATTGATCATTTGATGTTTGGAAATTTATTTATGCATGAAATAGATTTGAAAATATAGGATTGAAATAATGACATATCATGTGAATTGGATGCTTGTATGTAACGTAGGTGAGATGATGAAAGTACGCCCTTGGGGTACATAGCTCCTCAGAAGGATGTACTTGGGGTACATTGCTCCTTGGAAGGATGTACTTGGGGTACATAGTTCTTAGAAGGATGTACTTGGGGTACATAGCTTATTGGGAGGATGTGTTTGGAATAGATGGCTCCTCTGGAAGGATGTACTTGGGTACATAGCTTCTCCCCTCGGCCAGCTAGGAACCTGTATGCATCACTGGGGATGCCTAGGTTGTAAGACATATGGCTAGACTTCTTTCCACACCCATTCACACCATGTAAGGGGAATGTCACAAGAGTGGGGATATGTGAAGAGAATAACCCCTAGGTATTATGGTGTCTGGAAAGGAAACGCTTGAGCTTGGTGAGCACTTGGAGGAGGTGTTGGGCCCTTAAGCAGAGCTTTCATTGAGCACCCAAGGTGGTTTTAGGCTTTGAAGCAGGGATGACTAGATCCCGGTTGAGAGATGATATAAAAGTAAGTATTTGATTTACTTAGCAAATTTCTGTTGATTTCTGTAAATACAAATATGCATATGATGCATCCATGATTTTCAAAATATTGTTAAAGATTGCATCCTATAGGAATGAATCTGACATGCGAGTTAATTCATTTTCCTGTCCGGAAAGAAAGCACCTAATCTTGGGGAGCACCTATAGGAGGTGTTAGGATCTGGAGGTGCCAATGTAGCATTTGTTGAATTTTTGTAAAGCACCGAGGATAGTGATGTTGAAGGACGAGGGGAATGTAACAACCTGGTTTTGACCCCAAGGGAGAGTGGAATGTGTGCCCTAGTTTTGACCCCATGGTATCGAATTGTATAGGATGTATATATTGTATTGAGATCATGGCATGGATCTCAAGGCCAGTTCCCTGTTATTGATATGGTGTTTTGTATAAGTGATCAAGGTTGATGCCTATGGTGATAATGCTAAGTCAAGCACAATATATATTTCGATACATCATGTAAATTTACAATTACTAAAATACCACAAGTAGCTATGGTCCTGCAACATGAAAGAGATGGGGGCATGATTCCATAAGGGATAAGGTGGGGAGTTATTCAAACTACCTGAGACAATAGGGTGTGACCAAATTTCAATGGGGATACCCATGAACCCTCATCTACCTTTTTGTCCTCTATCTTCAATCATCCATTTCTTCCAGAAGTTGGTTGAGGCAGTTAATTCTTTGTGCAAAGTAAGGCATGGTAGCTTGATTGTGTGTCTGAGTAATCCTGCAAGTATGTAGTTTGCGGAACCCGTATTCTTGCTTCTACACCAAGTAAAACCACATGAATGCACGCCCAGTCCATCATCGGGGTTTTACCTAAACGTTGTTGATCATTCTGATCATTCACGATGGCTCTAGAGAAGCGTAGGCTAGTGGTTCGACTGTCCTGAGTTGCAGAAGTGTGGTTCTGTAGTGTTTGTATGAGTGACATTGTGATATGCAAGTGAACCCTATTTTATCTATGTGAAACCCCGGTTGTTGTGTTAGAGCATTCTGAGCTAACTGAGTGTTGCTATGTGGTTCTGTAAGTACCCTCCCTTGATGAACCTTGGTGGTGGGATTACAGTGTTATACTAAACTACAGAGGGCTATGAGACCCTTCTTCTCTATGTTACAGAGGGATTCCTGTGTGTTGTGTTTTCCTTGGGGGATGCTATGATGTGCATCCATATTTTGGTTTGAATACCAATGTCACATCCCCACCCTTCTAACGACGAGAGGACGCAACATTACCACTAACAGTCTGGGAAACTAGCCCCTTAGATGTAAACATAAAATTACATTGAAGTAAAAGATGCAATTATGCATTGTCTAACATCATTAATCAACATTATAGTGGAAGCAAACATACATTAAACATAAGGAGCATGTTCATCATAATTCATATAAACAATACAGTTGCATGGGTAATTACACGAGAATACTTATCTTCAAATGAAGTTTCCCACAACCAGCTATGCCACTGCAACGTTCCACCCAACCATAAGATAGTGTGCTCATCGATCTCTCAGCATCACTGCCATCCCTGAGCTAGGCATGATTCCCCAAGGAAAAGGAAACTAAGCAGGCTCACACATAGCCAAAGATATGTCAACACTTAGTCAAGCCAAAGCTATGTTTGGTTTTATCAGACTACCAAGGGGATGGAAAGGCTTGTTTCCTAAGCTAGTGAGCTCAACCATAGAGCTATGGACATCTGCACAATATCTGACTTGGATTTCCCAACACAAGAAATCATCCCCTTCTCTGTTGTAAAGCCCCTCAGGCTATGCATTCCCTTCAAGTGCTATCGGGATGTGTAATAAGGAATAATCAACCCTAAAAATCCCTTAATGAGGTTCCTCATGCACTAGATTTATCAGGCAGTTTACCTCTTCCACTCCTAACTAGATTCAGACCAAATCAAGGAGCATAACAAATCAGACCAAGGAAATGGTGCACATAGAGTAAAATACGAACTGCTGGTCTTTAGAAAAACACTGGGAAACCCAAAAACGGATTTATAGATGGAGAAAAACACCAAGGAGAGAAATACAATCTCAACAATAATTTAATGACACCATAGAGCCAAAATCAACCTCTACAAAAACCCAAATCGCATTTATGATTTCTGAAGGTGACTATGGCAATATGAGAGCCAAAGCGACTGCTATAAACCCCAAAAATGTGAATCTAGCTTCTTGGCCACTCAGCAAGGTAAAAATGGTTCCCATCCATTGAAGAATCCATGAAAATGTAGGAAAAAAGTAAATCTTCCTTTCCCACTTACTGAAAAATACCAAAACGAATTTATCGGCATGAAAAATTGAGGAAAATGACTCCCCACATGAAGGATGAACACACAAGAAACTTTAGCTGCATGAAGGACTCCCATGTGAAGAAGAATGGGTGAGGAAAATGGAAGTAATGGGTGAATAATGGCTTGGGCATGCCTTCCCAAGCATTTAATTGCCCCACAAGTTAGAAAAATGTTTTCCAAAATATAATGACTTCTTCAATTGGAATTTCTGACTGCCATACTCTTCCCCATCCTCATGCCTTAACTAACTGAACCATTTTTTGAAGAATTAAATGATTGGGTGAATGATACAAGAAAGGTAGTTGACTATTTGATGGGTTCTCCCATTGATATTTGGATTTTCCCCATTGGCCCCCAAAGGTTAAATATTCCCCCACCCTTATCCTTAGGAAAGCATGCCCCCATCTCATTATTTGTTGCATAGACATAGCTAGTTGTGGGTATTTTAATTAAAATGCATTTTTACATGATTGCAAAATTATAATGTGCAGGCTAGGACAAATATACCATCAGCAACGATTTTAATTGTCAGAACATAAAACTTTAAATCGATGGTGGGGCTTTTTCCTTTAGCTCCACACCATGATTAATTACAAGATATACATCATATACATTTTTAATGAAAATGGGGTCAAAATTGGGGTGTTGCATTCCCCTCTCCCTTCAACAACACTGTCTTCAGTGTTCTACAAAATTGAACAAAAATGCTAGACTAGTATCGCGTCAGTGCTCCGCAGAATTGAACAAAAAAGGATGTGCCAAGTGCATGGAATCCTCCAGCTCCCACGTATCCTCTTCAGGACCGTAGTGCTCCCATTTCACCTTTACCTGCCATATGGCTCGGTTCCGGAGCATTGTGACCTTCCTGTCGAGGATGCACATTGGCTCGATTTGGAACTCTCCCTCAGGTTCCACCTAAATCACATCCCAATTTATCACATGGTTAGGATCATGTACATATTTCTTAAACAAAGAAACATGAAAAACATTATGAGCTCTAGTACTAGCAGGAAATGCAAGTCTATATGAAACTGCCCCTATTCTTTCAAGCACTTCAAATGGTACACAATATCTAGGTGATAGCTTAGCACAACTTGCAAGCTTCAAGGAACTCTTCTTTTCTCTCACTCTATGGTAAACATGATCCCCAACACTGAACTCTCTGTTTACCCTATGCTTATTTGCATAGCTTTTCTGTCTATCCTGGGCTGCTTTCAGATTTTGGCTGATCTTTACAACCTCTTGCTCCATCTCCTTGAGCGATTCTAGACCAAGCACAACCCTGTTCACTGGATTATCCCAAGTCACTAGTGTCCTACACCTCCTCCCATACAAATATTCATATTGACTCATCCCCAAGGATGCTTGTTGTCCATTGTTATAAGAAAACTATACCAAGTGTAAATAATCTTCCCACTTGATTCGTTTTTCCATCACATACATGCGAAGAATGTCTTTGAGTACTTGATTCACTCTCTCTATCTTCCCATCAGTATGAGGATGGTAGGCAGTGCTGAAATT
Organism: Pseudotsuga menziesii; assembly: GCA_001517045.1. Taxonomy (NCBI): domain Eukaryota; kingdom Viridiplantae; phylum Streptophyta; class Pinopsida; order Pinales; family Pinaceae; genus Pseudotsuga; species Pseudotsuga menziesii. Next base: position 172,195 of record LPNX010954168.1, read on the forward strand.
CAAGTTTGTACCCAAATCTACAAACAACCCCTTCCAAAAATTGGAAGTGAACTAGACATCTTTGTCAGAGACTATTTCCTTAGGCAATCCATACAATTTGAAAATATCCTTCATGAAGATCTTTGCAATGTCATCAGTCTTATGCGTAGACTTAACTGGTATGAAATGTGCTTCCTTTGTCAACTTGTCCACCACAACCATGATGGAATCATGTTGTCTCCAAGTCATTGGCAATCCTGTAATAAAATCCATGGAAATAACTTCCCATTTCCATTCTGGAACTGGAAAAGGTTGCAACAAACCTACAGGTTGTTGATGCTCAACCTTTTTCCTGTTGACATTTCATGCATCTTGAAATATATTCAGCTGTGTCCTTTTTCATTCCTGGCCAAAAGTATTTCTTTCTAGCTATAGCAATTGTCTTCTGATATCCCGGGTGACCAGAATATGGAGCTTGATGTATTTCATCCATAACAACTCTCCTCAAATCTGCTACATTTGGAATATGAATTCTGCATTTATAAGTAAGAAGTCCATCTTATTCCAATTTATATACCTCATACCTCTTCTCAAGACTTTTCTGCTGCAATTTGTCTTTTACCTGCACATATATTTCATCTTCAGCAGTATGACTAACAATCTGCTGTCTCAAATCTGATTGGAAAATACTAATAGATGCCACATGCCTTTCCTGCACCTTCTTGCTGATTGCATCAACTAGCTTATTCACTTTTCCTTTTATGTGCTTGATTTCAAAATCAAACTCACATAAAACCTCCAGCCATATCGCTTGTCTAGCATTTAGAGTAGTCTGATCAAATAAAGAATTCAGACCACAATGGTCTGTCCTTAACTCAAATCTTCTTCCCATCAAGTAATGCCTCCACATATTGATATCATGTACTATGGATGCAAGTTCTAGATCATGAGTGACATAGTTATTCTCATGCTCCTTTAGCTTTCTTAACCCATAACATATCACGTGGTTGTCTTGCATAAGGAATCCTCCAAGCCCTTATCTGCATGCATTGATACACACTAAAAAATCTTTCTCTGGGTCTGCAACTTTCAATATTGGTGCACTGGTGAGAAGCTTCTTCAACTGCTAGAATATTTCTTCACACCTCGAAGTCCATTCAAACTTTATTCCCTTCTTTTGCAAAGAAGTGATGGCATGTGCCACTTTGGAGAACCTGTCAATGAATATCCTGTAGTATCCTGCAAGTCCCATAAAATATATTACATCTGTCACATAATTTCTTGGAGTAGGCCAATTCATAATGGATTCAATCTTTTCAAGGTCCACAGATATACCCTCTTTTGAGATAATGTGGCCCAAATACTGAATTCTATCTCTATAGAAGTCACACTTGCTCAACTTTGCATACAACTGATTCTCCCTGAGCAATTGCAATGTCAATGTCAAATGATCTTCATGCTCTTCCTCGTTCTTAGAATAAATAAGAATGTCATCAAGGAAAACAAGAATAAACTTGTCCAAATACCTACTGAAGACACTATTCATAAGGCACATAAATGTAGCTGGTGCATTTGTGAGACCAAATGGTACCACTACAAACTCATAATGTTCATACCTTGTTCTGAAGGTTTTCTTATGAATGTCTTCATCCTTTATTCTCACATGATGGTAACCAAACCTCAAGTCAATCTTGGAAAATACCTTTGGTCCTCTCATTTTATCAAAGAGGTCATGAATCCTACGCAAAGGATATTTTTTCTTCACCGTGACTTTGTTCAACTGTCTATAATCAATACACAACCTGAGCGTAGCATCTTTCTTCTTTGCAAACAGAACTGGTGCTCCCGAAGGAGACACACTCAGTCAGATATACTTATTTTCCAACAACTCTTGCAGTTGCATTTTCAACTCTGGCATTTCTGGTGTACTAATCCTGTAGGGTGTCTTAGACATTAGTGCTGCTCCTGTCACAAGTTCAATTGTGAAAGCAACGCCCCTCTTTGGAGGAATCCCTGGGATCTCATCAGGAAACACATCCTTGAATTACTACAACACATGAAAGTCCTCCAACCTATGAGTTTCATTCTCTATTTCCTCCAAAATATGAGCTACATACAACTGGAAACCTTTCCTACATAACTTCTTCAACTGCATTGTTGAAATTTGCCTCACAGAAATCACCTTTGAAATACCTTTTACAACTATTGGGTTCCCTTATTCATCCATGCATTCAAAATTCTTATTGTAATAGTTAAGCTTTACCCTGTGAGCTTCTAACCAATCCATTCCAATGAGAACATCATAGGAACCAAGTGGTAGAACATTCAGATCTACACAAGTGACCAATCCATTCATGACCAATGGACATTTCTCTACCACTTCACTAACCTTTCTCTAGTTCTAGTGGCTAGCTGAACTAACCAAGATTTTCTATGATTTAAGTTTTTAAAAGCACAAATCTCCACTACTCTAGGAGTAATGTAAATGTGAGTGGAACCAGGGTCAATCAAAATAGAAACAGATTTCTCAACAATCTTACCTGCAAATTCAACCACAGTTGACTGGTGATCTTCCTGGCGGTCCTCCAGTGCTGCACAAATCCTAGGGATGGCCCTTGCTACTTGACCCACTGTTTCTACCTCTTGAATGTTTTAAGCTAGCATTGCATTCTGATTCTCAAGTGGACAATTCCTGTGCATGTGGGGTCCTCCACATTTCCAACATTGTAGTGGTTCTATGTTCTGCTGTGGATCTCTTGGATTTTCTCCCACCACTCCAATTGGCTTACTCGCAGCTTGGGATGGCTGCTTCTATTGATTCCTGAAGTTAGAAGGTTTGAAACATTTCTTCCTTTGGTCAGACTTCTCATTATTTTTGTCCTTCCATGTCTTATGATAATAGCGTTTACCTTTTCTTTGCTCATAGCAATACTTAGCTTTCGTTATTGCTTCTTCAAGAGTTCTAGGTTCATAAAACTCAATTCTGTCTTTGTAAGACTGAGGCAATCCACTTAGGAAATGTTGAATCTTTACTTTTTCATGTTTTATGTACCTGACACACCTCAAAATTTCTAGGAACTTGTTTGCATATTCTTCCATAGTTTGTTGTCCCAATCTCAGCTCATGGAATTCTTAAATCTTATCATCATAGTACCTATCAGAGAGGTACTTCTACTTGAAGTATTTCTTGAATTGTTTCCACATAATTATTCTTTCATTAACGTTCTTTACTTGTCTGTGGTGTTCCCAATGAGATGGATGCTCTTCCAGTCAAATTGAATATAGCTACCCTTGCTTTCATATTTCCGGAGTAGTCTTGAACTTGGAAATAATTCCTCATCCCAAGAAGCCAAGCCTCAACTTCTTGACCAATCTTGACCTCACCATTAAAAGTAGGAGGCCTTTCCTTTTTGAATTCAGCTCGTGAATTGTTCTTGTAACGTCTCCTCCTTTATTCCTGCGAGATGGAGAGCTTGAATCCCCACTGGGTTTTTCAGAATCAGATGACCCACTGGTAGGCCATTATGGAGTATTCCTTCTATCCCTGGAAGCCCTCCTGGAGACATGGGACATTTTATGGGAATCTCCCCTAGCACTACTCTTTCTTCTTTCTAGATTAGTTGTTTGATGCCCATAGTTTATCTATCCCTGGATGTTTGTTAAAATCTGCAGTATAGCTGCATTTATCTAATTTTGATCTTCTTGAGCCTTAAGCATCCTTTCATTGTCTTCTCTGCGACTTTGCAAATCCACCCTTAGTCTCCTTATGGTGACTGCAAAATATGGGGGAGTATGTTGAAATATTCTCCCATTGGACTATGTCTCATCATTTCAAACTCTAACATTTTCTCCCATAGCATCTTCCTCGAACTCATAGGGGTCCTGTGCATCATTCATGTCATAGATTCTCATCTTGGCCCAACCAAGAATGATTTTTTGAAACTACTCTATGCAAAATGTTTCCTTTGAAGGCGACTATAATTCTACAAAATGTGTTAATAGCATAATTGTTAGCTACATACATTCACATGAATCATACATTGCATTAGAGGAAATTTGGGGTCTAAAATGGGCCTTATAAGAAAACACGCCAACAATAAATTTTGTGAGTTGGAGTTGAAGAACCAATAGAATTTCAATAAAATGAGTCAACCATAATGGTTGAATTGACATATTTGTCATGAAAAAAAACTACTTTTTTTGTTCGTATTTTTGACCTATCTCCCTGTGTTTTTACTCAAATTTTAGGTGATAGAGCTCGTTGCATGTGGAATTTAATTCCCCATCCAACGATTACCCACACAAGATAATTTCGATGGACCCCGCTACCCCAAAAACAATAAATTCTTGAAAAACACGTGATGATGATGTCATCATCACGTTTTTTCAGGCATATCTTGTTTTTGGGGTAGCAGGGTCCGTCAAAAGTATGCAATGTGGATACTCGTTGGATGAAGAATTAAAATCCGCATTCAACAAGATATTCTGCTCGAAATTTGAGTAAAAACACATGGAGATACGTCGAAAATACGAACAAAAAAGTAGTTTTTTTTATTCTTCCTCCAAAATTAATAACTATTATTTTATCATTTTCCTTAGGAGGCCCATTTTAGACCTAAAATTTCCTCTAATGCTTACCTGCATTGGAAACATCATATATTGACAACTTTGTCAAATCATAGAATTTTCTTTTCACAAAGAGTGACTATCTCAGGGGGACGACGGGGGTCAAGGGGGCTTGCCCCCTTGTGGTAGTGTCCTCATTTTTTTTCTTCTGTAAATATTTTATTTTCACGCACTTTGGTGCATAAGATCACTTCCATTTTTCATATTTTTGGTCCCTGTAATTCCACATAAAAACTTCTGAAAATATGTCTCTAGAAACTCGGCTTTTCCCATTTGATCGAAAAAAACTCAGGTTTCTCATCCGATGTGTCGGATGAACTTTAGACAACTCATCCAATCGTATCCCTTCCAATGAGTCATTTTCTTCATCGGGTCACTGTTGAAAACTCTTCCGGTGCTTCGGTAGATCGATCTTCTTTTCTCTTCCGACGCTTTATCAGATCGATCTTCTTTTCTCTTTCGACACGCATCGGAAAAATTCTTTCAAGATGCCTTAGATATATTTTCCTGAGAGACATCGAAAATTTATTTGAGATTCCTTAGAGATCTTCTCTCGAGAGCCATCGAAAATTTATCCAATATTCCTCAGAGAGCTTCACCCGAGTGACATCGAAATTTTTTTCTTGAGATTTCTTATACTTAGAAAAATTTTCAAATTTTTTCTTCTCATCTTCCTCTTTATACCGCCATGTCGGCTCCCTTCTGGTGAGCCTTGCTGACACCTTGGCTCTGCTTCAGTGACCCCTTCATATTTTCTCATCCGCAGTCATCGGCAGCTCTTCAGTAAACTGAGCCGACGTATCGGTTGGCTTCAACAAACTTCTTCCGATGGTTTTCACACTTAGAAATTTTTTCAAAATTTTTCTTTCCGTTTTCCTTGTCGTCTGGGTTTTGGGTTGTTAGCTGATGTATTGGCTCAACCCAATCGAGATCATCAACTCCACCCAGCCGAGACCATCGGCACAACTCATCGCTTCGAGCCAATGAGTAAAATATTCAAACTTAGAAAATTTTCTCTTTGCTTTGGTTTCTTTGTCGGATGGGCTTGGATAATTCATCTAACATATCAGATGGACTCAGCTAAGTCATCCAATATTTTCCATACTTCAATTTTTTTTTTAAATTCTCCCTGTTAGCCTGTGCTCAATAGGGGTTAATTCTGCCTCTGTTAGTTGATTTCCTTGACCCATAGAGGCCCAATATTGCAATCCCGAGGCTTTGATACCACACTGTCACATCCACACCCTTCTACCGGTGAGAGGATGTGACATTATCACTAACAATCCAGGAAACTAACCCCATAAACGTAAACATAAAATTACATTGAAGTAAAATATGCACTTATGCATTATCTAAAATCATTAATCAACATTACAGTGGAAGCAAACATACATTCAACATAAGGAGCATGTTCATCATAATTCATATAAAAAATATAGTTTCATGGGTAATTACACGAGAATACTTATATTCAAATGAAGCTTCCCGCAACCAGCTATGCTGCTGCAACGTTCCACCCAACCATAGGCTAGTGTGCTCATCAATCTCTCAGCATCACTGCCATCCCCGAGCTGGGCATGATTCCCCAAGGAAAAGGAAACTAAGAAGGCTCACACATAGCGAAGATAACACTACTATACGTTAAGATTAACATGAACATGTATGCACTATATGTATGCATGTTCTATGTGCTAGAACTATCGGCCCATCAAAGCACTTAGTGGGAAGGCCACCCGACGGATAGTTGATCTGATGGCTGATGCGACAGAATACTGCAGAGGAAAATTTCTAAGTGTTTTGGCCGTCAGTACATCAAAACCCTTAGACAGACGGATCATCGAGTCTTAGCTAATTAAGTGCCACTGTTGCGGATGGCTAGGCCAACTATGGTCCCGACGGATAGTTGATCTGACCGCCGATGGCGTAGAAAGTCCGAATTTTTTTTTAAGTGACGAAAAACATCGGTCATTGGAAGAAGATAGTGGTTTGTGCATCGGCTATTGTAGAATCCTAGAGCCCTAGTATTCCAATAGGGGGAAGCTTTGATTGTCGATGTCGGCCGAAATCATGTCTCAGTTTGCCGATCAGAAAGCATTAGCGGATTGGAACACCGATCGAAAAAGGATCGAAGATGATGAGCCGCCGTTGTGGCTGCTGATCGAACTAACCCACTGATGCTTTAGTCTTCCACTCACCGATGCTGAAGTGTTAGTGGATTGTGGTCAATGCCGAAGTGTTAGTGTTAGTGGGATATGGAGCTGATAGAGTCGGCAGAAGATAAGCGATTGATGAGCTAATGAAGCAGAGGGAAGAAAGACTGAAAAGAGAGAAATTTCGAAATTTTTTCTAAGGCATGGAATTATCAGCCATTGGCAATGGTTAGTTTAGCACATCACCGATGATTAGATGATGCAGTTTCCGATAGACTTACGGTTGTAGAAGAAAAAGGAATATGAAGTTAGATTGTGTTCCACCGTCGGGAAAGCAAAAGGGACTAACCGATCGATGCATAGGACACCCAATCGTCGACAGAAGAAGAAAGTTCTGAAATTTTGTTTTAGTGTTGAATCATCGGTGAAATTTAGTAGATGAGACTGTCGATGGACGTCGGTAGAAGTTAGTTGATCGAGCACCCGCCATTGCGGAAGCTTAGACACCTATCCTACCGATGCATTAGTCTCTCCACTCGTCGATGCCGAGGTGGTTAGTGTATAATGGTTCCAAGATCTGATAACCTACTACGGTGGAGTGAAGTGCTTGGGAGTGCCAACACTGCGGAAGAGTTAGGGCTTATGGAAACCACCATTGTGGATTCCTAGAGGACTAAGTGTTCGATGCCACAGCAGGATGCCATTCCGACCACTGACAAACTTTGGTCCATGAAAATTATAACGGGATTGTTGGCCGCCATTGCGGAATGATAGACCATTGTGGACCCGGTACTGTGGATGAAAATATACCAATAGACTGGAATAATAGATCGATCGGAGGAAAACTTTGAAGAGTAAAAAAGCATCGGAAAATTGTTGATGATCGGATCGTCGATTGGAAGCTCAGCCGTGTTCACTGCGAAAACGGTAGGAAGATATTTTTTCGTCATTGCGGCTGCTCAAATAGTTAAATTACTCACTGATACAGCAAAAGAACTTAGAAGTTTCAACTGATGAAACCCCCAATGAGCAGTAGTTGACATCACCGATCGGAAGTCTAGACGTTTGCCTACGGAGACCGAAGTAAGAACACTTTTCTCCGTTGTGGATGCTCAAGAGACTGTGCACATGATCGACAAAATGTTTGCTCGCTGATACAGAGCGAGAGTTTAGTCATTTTACCCACCGAAATTCCAGAAAGGAATAAAACAACAAACCACCGATGAACAGACAATTTCTTCACCGATGCAGATCGAAGGTGTAGTTGTTTTGACCACTGTGGAATCGAAAGAATAGCTGGGATGAGGTCCGATTAGGGCCTAAGGAAATTTTGGTTTTTCGAAGGGATCTCTCAGCATTTTTTTGAACAGTTTTCAGCCGATTTTCAGTGGATTTCAGCAGATTATCAGTGGTCACAGGGTTGAAAAGAAATAGAGAACATTTTATATTTTAACATAGTTGTTGTTTTATGATATTTCCAGAAGAAAAAGGTAAGTAGTTTGATTTATATTAATGTATGCATCTAACAGTTTGCTACTAACACATTTGTAGAAATTTAGATAACTTCAAAGAGTAGTACTCCAGAAAGAATAGTGTGGTAAAGCAAGAGGTGGTTCAGTCATGAGAACCCATGATGGGTATGATGCTCAGGATTCATACGAGCGAGCAGAAGATGCCATGGGAGAAAATGTCCGTAATGGAAATTAGGACATATAGTCTAATGGAAGGAGATTCCAGGGGACACTGTCTGAGGTTGCAGCCACCATGAGAAGCTTGGTTAAAGCCCAGGAATAGCAGCATCAGTTGAATGCTGCCATATTGCAGAGTTTGAAAGATTTACAGAAAAAGATAGATTTTGGACGAGGTACATCAAGACCAGAAGGCAATAAGAGCAGCACTAGGAGAAGAAGAAGGAATTCCAGTGGATGATCTGACTCTGAAGAATCCATTGGAGATACAAGTTCATCTTATCATAAAAGGAAAAGAAGAAGGCACCATAGGTATTTCTCTCGAGATGAATTTAGGAAAGCTAAACCTCCTACATTTGATGGTGAGATAAAGACGGGACAAGAAGCTGAAGCTTGGCTTCTTGGGATCAAGAAGTAATTTTAGGTGCAGGATTATTTAGGAAACATGAAGGCACGAGTTTCCATATTCAACTTGAATGGAAGGGCATCCATTTGGTGGAAACACTTCAAGCAGGTAAATAAGATCAGCGAAAGGAAACTGAAGTGGAAACAATTCAAGAAGTATTTCAGGCAGAAATACCTTTCTGACAGGTATTATGATGACAATATCAAGGATCTCCATGAGCTGAGATTGGGACAGCAAACCATGGATAAATATGCAAATAAATTCTTGGAATTGTTGAGGTATGTTCGGTACATCATAGATGAAAAAGTAAAAATCCAGCGGTTTCTAAGTGGATTTCCTCAAGCCTACAAAGATATAATTGAGTTCTATGAGCCGAGAACTCTCGAAGAAGCAATAATAAAGGCTAAATATTGCTATGAGCAAAGCAAAGGTAAACCTGATTAACATAAGGCATGGAAGAATAAAAAGAATGAGAATTTTGACCAAAGAAAGAAAGGGTTCAAACGTTCTAGATTCGGGAATCAGCAGAAGCAGCCATCCCAAGCTGTGAATAATCCTGTTGGATTGAAAGGTGGAAATCCTAAAGAGCCACAACAGAATAAAGGTCCACTCAAATGTTGGAAATGTGAAGGACCTCACTTGCGCAGATATTGTCCCCTCGAGATTGAAAGTGCAAGGCCAACTTATAACATTGAGGGAGCAGAAACAGTGGGTCAAGTAGAAAGGGCAGTCCCTAGAATTTATGTAGCACTGGAGGACCACCAAGAAGATCATCAGTGAACTATGGTTGAAGTTGCAGGTAATATTGTTGAACAATCTGTTTTTATTTTGATTGACCCTGGTTCTACTCACAGTTATATCACTCCTAGGGTAGTGGAGAGTTGTTATTTTAAGAAGGTAAAGCATAGAAAATATTGGTTAGTTTAGCTAGACACTGGGACTAAGAGAAAAGTCAGTGACATGGTAGAGAAATGCCCATTGGTCATGAATGGATTGAACACTTGTGTAGATATGAATGTTCTACCGCTTGGTTCCTATGATTTTCTCATTGGAATGGATTGGTTAGAAGCTCACAGAGTGAAGCTTGATTGTTATAACAAAAATTTTGAATGCATGGATGAAGAAGGAAACCCAGTAGTTGTAAAGGGTATTCCAAAGGTAATTTTAGTAAGATAGGTTTCAGCAATGCAGTTGAACAAGTTCTGTAGGAAAGGATGCCAGCTGTATGCAGCTCATATTCTGGAACCAATAGGAGATGAAACTTCTAGGTTGGAGGACTATCAGGTGTTATAGGAATTCAAGGATGTATTCCCTGATGAGATTCTAGGACTTCCTCCAAAGAGGGACATTGATTTCACCATTGAACTTGTGCTAGGAGTAGCACTAGTGTCCAAGACACCCTAAAGGATGAGTACACCAGAGATGCTAGAGTTGAAGATGCAACTGCAAGAGTTTTTGGAAAAGAAGTATATCTGACCGAGTGTGTCTCCTTGGGGAGCACCGGTTCTATTTGTAAAGAAGAAAGATGGTACACTCAGGTTATGTATTTATTACAGATAGTTAAACAAGGTTACTGTGAAGAATAAATATCCTTTGCCCAGGATTGATGATCTCTTTGACCAAATGAGAGGAGCAAAGGTATTTTCCAAGATTGACTTGAGGTCTGGTTACCATTAGGTGAGAATCAAGGATGAAGACATTCATAAGACAGCCTTCAGGACAAGGTATGGACATTATGAGTTCGTAGTGGTACCATTTGGTCTCACAAATGCACTAGCCACATTTATGTGCCTTATGAACAGTGTCTTCAGTAAGTATTTGGACTAGTTTGTTCTTGTTTTTCTTGATGACATTTTTGTTTATTCTAAGAATGAGGAAGAGCATGAAGAGAATTTGAGATTGACATTGCAAGTGCTCAGGGAACATCAGCTATATGCAAAGCTGAGAAAGTGTGACTTCTACGGGGATAGAATTCAGTACTTGGGTCACATTATCTCCGAAGAGGGTATATCAGTAGACCCTAAGAATATTGAAGCCATCATGAATTGGCCTACTCCAAGAAATGTGACGGATGTAAGATATTTTATGGGACTTGCAGGATACTACAGGAGATTCATTGCAGGATTATCTAATGTTGCATATGCCATCACTTCTTTGCAAAAGAAGGGGGTGAAGTTCGAATGGACTGTGAAGTGTGAAGAAAGCTTCTAGCAGTTGAAGAATCTTCTCACCAATGCACCAGTATTGAAAGTTGCATATCCAAAAAAAATATTTTGTGGTATGTACTGATGCATGCGGACAAGGGCTTGGAGGAGTCCTTATGCAGGACAACCACATGATATGTTATGAGTCAAGAAAACTGAAGGAGCTTGAGAAGAACTATTCCACTCATGATTTAGAGCTTGCAGCCATAGTACATGCTCTCAAGATGTGGAGACATTACTTGATGAGTAGAAGATTTGAACTCAGAACATATCACTGTGGACTCAAGTATTTGTTTGATCAGCCTACTCTGAATGCTATGTAAGCGAGATGGATGGAATTTTTATGTGAGTTTAATTTCAAAATCAAGCACATAAAAGGAAAAGAAAATAAGGTAGCTGATGCACTTAGCAGGAAGGTACATGAAATGCATGTGGCATCTCTTAGTATTTGCTAATCAGATTTGAGGCAATATATTGTTAATCATGTTGCCGGAGATGAATTGTATGAACAGTTAAAAGACAAATTGTAGTAGCACAGTCTTGAGAACAAGTATGAGGGATATAAATTGGAAGAAGATGGACTTCTCACTTTTAAGGGCATAGTTTATATTCCGAATGTCGCAGATTTGAGGAGAGTTGTTATGGATGAAATCCATCAAGTTCCGTATTCTGGTCACCCAAGATATCAGAAGACAATTGCTACAGCTAGAAGGCAGTACTTTTGGCTAGGTATGAAAAAGGACATGGCTGAATACATTTCAAGGTGCATGAAATGTCAACAGGTAAAGGTTGAGCATCAACATCCAACAGGTTTGTTGCAACCTTTTCCCGTTTTGGAATGGAAATGGGAAGTTATTTCCCTAGATTTTATTACAGGATTGCCGATGACTTGGAGACAACATGATTCCATCATGGTTGTGGTAGACAACTTGACAAAGGAAGCACATTTTATACCAGTGAATTCTACACATAAGAATGATGACATTGCAAAGATTTTCATGAAGGAGATTTTCAAATTGCATGGATTTCCAAAGGCAATAGTTTCTTACAGAGATATCAAGTTCACTTCTAATTTTTGGAAGGGGTTGTTTGCAGATTTGGGTACAAAGTTAAACTTCAACACTGCATACCATCCTCAGACCTATGGGTAGATAGAAAGAGTTAATCAAGTGCTTGAAGATATTCTTCGCATGTATGTGATGGACAAACCAACCAAGTGGGAATATTACTTACACTTGGTAGAGTTTTCTTACAACAATGGACAGCAGACATCCTTGGTGATGAGTCCATATGAAGCTTTGTATGGTAGAAGGTACATGACACCAGTGACTTGGGACAACCTGATAAATAGAGTTGTGCTTGGACCATAATTGCTCAAGGAAATGGAGAAAGAGGTTGTAAAGATCAGGCAGAATCTAAAAGCAGCACAGGATAGATAGAAAATCTATGCAGATAAGCATAGGGTGAATAGAGAGTTTAGTGTTGGGGATCATGTTTACCTCAGAGTGAAGGCAAAGAAAAGTTCCTTGAATCTTGGAATTTGTGCCAAGATGTCACCTAGATATTGTGGGCCGTTTGAAGTGCTTGAAAGAATAGGGCCTATTGCATATAGACTTGGATTTCCTGCTACTACTAGAGCTCATAATGTTTTTCATGTTTCTTTGCTTAAGAAATATGTACATGATCCTAACCATCTGATAAATTGGGATGTTATTTAGGTGGAACCCAAGGGAGAGTTCCAAATTGAGTCAATGCACATCCTCGACAAAAAGGTCACAACGCTTCGGAACCGAGCCATAGGGCAGGTAAAGGTGCAATGGGAGTATTATGTACCTGAAGAAGCTACGTGGGAGATGAAGGATGCCATGTGATTGGCACATCCATTTTTGTTCAATACTGTGGAACATTGAGGCGGTACTAGTGTAGCATTTTGTTCAAATTTTGTAAAAGCACCGAGGACAGTGCTATTGATGGGGGAGGGGAATGTAATACCCCAGTTTTAACCCCACTTACATTAAAATACATGATACACATATTGTAAATAATCTTGGTGTGGAGCTAAAGGCCAAGGCCCCACCATCGATTTGGTTATGTTGTGTTTCTGTTTTGGGAATGGTCAGCAATGGATATCGGGACATACAACATATATTTAATTGTGGCATCATGTAAAAATGTATTTTAATTAAATAACCCAACCAGCTATGTTCGCGACAACTAAAATGAGAAGGGGCATGATTTTGAAGGATAAGGAAAGGGGAATGTTGGGAATTGAGTCATGGGGGAAAGCCATGTGTCACCACCACCCTTAATTATTCCATTGTTAGTTAGAGCGACGATTGGCTGATAGGAAAACCACCACCACGCCCATGCCCGCTCACACTCTCCCCACGATGCATCTGTTGGTCTGTCCACTCACCATATCGCAATTCTATTTGTCTCCTCTTAGGAAATCTGAGATAAAAGGTTCCACATTCCATTGCAGGGGGTTCGGTTCCTTTTCTGCCTCACCGATTGTTGGCTTGCGAGCCTGCTAACTCTTCCTCTGCCTCACAGATTTGATGGCTGCAGATTGATTCTTTACTGGGATTCACACAGAGTTTTGTGTCTTTTTCCATGTTTATCAGAAAGCGTATTGTCCTGTTATTTTCATCGCTGAAATTGTGGCTTTAATTGCATCCATAGTTCTGTGGGTTGCATTTTGTCTCTCACGCAGAGATTGAAAGTCTGGTATTTTCCATTCTCGGTCTGTGTGAGATTTCCTAGTGATTGCAGTGGGATTTGTGTGTTGTGGGTTCATAGTTGTATTGGGCTGGTGTTTGCCCATGATTTGCTTAGTTGTATTTTCCCTTTTGATGGTGATATTGGTTGAGGATTGCTGTGAGTACCTACGTTTTGTTCGACTGTGTTTCTCCCCTGTAAAAGCTTGAATAGATGTTTGACAACTTGCATGCAGTTTTTTTGTCCTCGGACTGCATTGGAGTAATGAATGAGGGCCTGAGGTGCTTGATAAACCTAGTGGATTGAGAACCACATAGACATATCTACTGAGCTAGCTTTCTTCTCCACAACCCCTGAATAGCACTGGAAGGGAGATTAGGTTTTGAGGGACAGTGTTGCAGAGAAAGGGCTGATTTCCTTGTGTTGGGTGTGTGTGGGTGTTCTCGAAGCTAGGCTGGTTCTGGTGTCGGTGTCTGTAGCTCTCCAATGAGCTCACCAACTTAGCATTAGTATTTTCCAGCTCCTGGATAGCCTGATAAACCAAACTTTGTTGGTTTGGCTGATCTGCTGTTCACCTAATAAACCCAACTGTGTTGGCTTGGCTAAACTATGTACCCTAGTGGTGTTGTTATCCTTGGCTACGTGTAAGCCTGTTAGTTCCTTATTCCTTGGGAATCATGCCCGGCTTGGGGGTGGCAGCATTGCTGAGAGATTAAGGAGCACACAGGCCTATGGTTGGGTAGAACATTGCAGCGACATAGCTGGTTGCGGAACAAGCTCTTTATAAGATAAGTATTATTGCCTAACTTGTGTTTGCAATCATATTTAACTTTGATGAATGATGATATACGTGTTAAATGCTGATCTGTTTATGCATGAAGTGTGATTAATATGTTTTGCTTCTGTTGTGTATAATGAATTATTATGCTTCGTAATATGTTTTATGATTTAAAGTATCATGCTTCAGCACTATATTTATGCATGTTCATGTGCATGGGGCTAGATGCCCGGATGATTTGACATATAGTAGCGTCCTCTTGGCCGGTCGGAGGGTTGGGGAAAATTTGACGAAGTAATAGGGCCGTCGACGATCGACGATGATTAGTTGATCACATTGCTGATACATAGTTGATCATGTTGCCGATGCAGTGAAAGTTGGCGACTACAACGGAAAGAATTAGTGGAACAAATCGCCGCCATTGCGGATAGTTAGAGGAATATCATCCCGATGGATAGAGCCTGCAACCGTCGACACCATAGAGGAATACGTTGCAATAGCCAACGCAGTAATGAAGATTTCAAAAAAATTTCTAAGGCCTGAAATCATCGGCCATCAGAAGAAGATAGTGGTTTGTGCATCTGCCATTGTGGAAGCCTAGAGCCCTAGTATTCCAATAGGGAGAAGCTCCGACTATCGATGCCGACCAAAATCATGTCTCAGTTCATCGATAAAAAAGCATTATTGGATTGGACCACCGATCAGAAAAGGATCGAAGATGATGAGCCGCCATTGCGGCTCCTGAACAAACTAACCGACCGATGCGTTAGTCTTCCACTAGTTGATGCCGAAGTGTTAGTGTATTGTGGCTAATGCCGAGGTGTAAGTGTTAGTGGGAGATGGAGCCAACAGAGTTAGCGGAAGATAAGCGATTGATGAGCCAATGATACAGAGGGAAGGAAGAATGAAAAGAGAGAAATTTCAAATTTTTTTCTAAGGCATGGAATTATCGGCCATCGACGATGGTTAGTTGAGCACATTTCCGATGATCAGATGATGCAGTCATCGATAGACTTACGATTGCGGAAGACAAAGGAATATGAAGTTCAATTGTGGTCTACCATTGCGGAAGCAGAAGGGACTAACCACCTGATGCGTAGGACACCCAACCACCGACAGAAGAAGAAAGTTCCAAAATTTTGTTTAAGTGTTGAAATCATCAGCGAAAGTTAGTTGATGAGACTGTCGATGGACGTCGGCAGAAGTTAGTTGATCGAGCATCCGTCGTTACGGAAGCTTAGACAACTATCCCACTGATGCATTAGTCTCTCCATTCACCGATGCTGAGGTGGTTAGTGTATAATGGTTCCCAAATCCGATAACCTACTACGGTGGAGTGAATTTCTTGGGAGTGCTGACACTGCGGAAGAGTTAGGGCTTATGGAAACTGCCATTGTGGATTCTTAGAGGATTAGTGTCCGATGCCATAGTAGGATGCCATTCCGACCACCGAAAAAATTTGGTCCACGGAAATTATAACGGGATTGTTGGACACCGTTATGGAATGATAAACCATTGTAGGTCCAATACGCAGAAGGACGTAGACTAGCAAATCGATGATAGATGAGCATGGAGACCAGAGGAATATCTTTTTATGTTTTTGAGGCTGCTCAATGGACTATGCACCCGATGCACAGATGGTTTGATCACCGATACAGATCGGGAGTCTAGTTGTTTTACCCACTGAAACATAGGAAAGGAATAAACAACAGGTCGCTGATGAGCAGACAATTTCTTCGTCGATGCAGATCAGAGGCGTAGTTGTTTTGACCACTGTGGAATTGGAAGAATAGCTAGGATGAGGTCCAATTAGGGCCTAAGGAAATTTGGGTTTTTCAAAGGGATCTCTCAGCAGTTTTTCAAACAGTTTTCAGCTGGTTTTCAACAGATTTCAGTAGATTATCAGCAGTCACAGGGATAAAAAGAAATAGAGAAAATTTTATATTTTAACATAATTGTTTTTTTATGAAATTTTCATAAGAAAAAGGTAAGTAGTTTGATTTATATTAATGTATGCATCTAACAGTTTGCTGCTAACACATTTGCAGAACTTTAGATAACTTCCAAGAGGAGTACTCTAGAAAGAACAGTGTGGTAAAGCAAGAGGTGGTTTAGTCATGAGAATCCATGATGGGTATGATGCTCAAGATTCTTACGAGCGAGAAAAGATGCCATGGGATAAAATGCCCGTAATGGAAATAAGGACATAGAGTCTAATGGAAGAAGATTCCAGGGGAAACTGTCTGAGGTTGTAGCCACCATGAGAAGCTTGGTTAAAGCCCAGGAAGAGAAGCATCAGTTGAATGCTACCATATTATAAAGTTTGAAAGATTTACAGAAAAAGATAGATTCTGGATGAGGTACATCAAGACCAGAAGGCAGTAAGAGCAGCACTAGGAGAAGCAGAAGGAATTCCAGTGGATCATCTGACTCTGAAGAATCTAGTGGAGATACAAGTTCATCTTCTCATAAACGGAAAATAAGAAGGCACCATAGGGATCGCTCTCGAGATGAATTTAGGAAAGCTAAACCTCATACATTTGATGGTGAGATAAAGATGAGACAAGAAGCTGAAGCTTGGCTTCTTGGGGTCAAGAAGTACTTTCAGGTGCAGGATTATTCAGGAAACATGAAGGCATGAGTTTCCATATTCAATCTGAATGGAAGGGAATCCATTTGGTGGGAACACTTCAAGAAGGTAAAGAAGATTAGTGAAAGGAAACTGAAGTGGAAATAGTTCAAGAATTATTTCAGGCAGAAATACCTTTCTGACATGTATTATGATGACAAGATCAAGGTGTTCCATGATCTAAGATTGGGACAACAAACCATGGATGAATATGCAAGTAAAATTTTGGAATTGTTGAGGTATGTCCGGTACATCAAAGATGAAAAAGTAAAAATCCAGCGATTTTTAAGTGGATTGCCTCAAGCCTACAAAGATAGAATTGAGTTCTATGAGCCGAGGACTATCGAAGAAGTAATAAGAAAGGATAAATATTGCTATGAGCAAAGCAAAGGTAAACCTGATTACCATAAGGCATGGAAGGACAAGAAGAATGAGAAGTTTGACTAAAGAAAGAAAGGGTTCAAACTTTCTAGATTCAGGAATCGGCAGAAGCAACCATCCCAAGCTGCGAATAATCCCATTGGAGTGACAGGTGGAAAGCCTAAAGAGCCACAAAAGAATAAAGGTCCACTCAAATGTTGGAAATGTGAAGGACCTCACTTGCACAGATATTGTCCCCTCGAGAATGAAAGTGAAAGGCCAACTTATAACATTCAGGGAGCAGAAACAGTGGGTCAAGTAGCAAGGGAAGTCCCTAGAATTTATGCAGCACTGGAGGATTGCTAGATAGATCATCAGTCAATTGTGGTTGAAGTTGCAGGTAATATTGTTGATCAATCTGTTTCTATTTTGATTGACCCTGGTTCTACTCACAGTTATATCACTCCTATGGTAGTGGAGAGTTGTGCTTTTAAGAAGGTAAAGCATAGAAAACCTTGGTTAGTTTAGCTAGCCACTGGGACTAAGAGAAAAGTTAGTGACATGGTAGAGAAATTCCCATTGGTCATGAATGGATTGAACACTTGTGTAGATCTAAATGTTCTACCGCTTGGTTCCTATGATGTTGTCATTGGAATGGATTGGTTAGAAGCTCACAGAGTAAAGATTGACTGTTATAACAACAATTTTGAATGCATGGATGAAGAAGGAAACCAAGTAGTTGTAAAGGGTATTCCAAAGGTAATTTCAGTAAGACATGTTTCATCAATGTAGTTGAAGAAGTTCTATAGGAAAGGCTTCCAGCTGTATGCAGCTCATATTCTGGAACCAACATGAGATGAAACTCCTAGGTTGGAGGACTATCAGGTGTTATAGGAATTCAAGGATGTATTCCCTGATGAGATTCCAGGACTTCCTCCAAAGAGGGACATTGATTTCACCATTGAAATTGTGCCAGGAGTAGCACCAGTGTCCAAGACACCCTATAGGATGAGTACACCGGATATGCTAGAGTTGAAGATGCAACTGCAAGAGTTGTTGGAAAAGAAGTATATCTAATCGAGTGTGTCTCCTTGGGGAGAATCGGTTCTATTTGTAAAGAAGAAATATGGTACACTTAGGTTATGTATTGATTACAGAAATTTAAACAAGGTTACTGTGAAAAATAAATATCCTTTGCCCAGGATTGATGACCTCTTTGACCAAATGAGAGGAGCAAAGGTGTTTTCCAAGTTTGACTTGAGGTCTGGTTACCATGAGGTGAGAATCAAGGATGAAGACATTCATAAGACATCCTTCATGACAAGGTATGGACATTATGAGTTCGTAGTGGTACCATTTGGTCTCACAAATGCACCAGCCACATTTATGTGCCTTATGAACAATATCTTCAGTAAGTATTTGGACAAGTTTGTTCTTATTTTCCTTGATGACATTCTTGTTTATTCTAAGAATGAGGAAGAGCATGAAAATAATTTGAGATTGACATTGCAAGTGCTCAGGGAACATCAGCTGTGTGCAAAGCTTAGAAAGTGTGACTTCTATAGGGATAGAATTTAGTACTTGGGTCACATTATCTCCAAAGAGGGTATATTAATAGACCTTGAGAAGATTGAAGCCATCATGAATTGGCCTACTCCAAGAAATGGGATGGATGTAAGATATTTTATGGGACTTGCAGGATACTACAGGAGATCCATTGAAGGATTCTCTAAGGTTGGATATGCCATCACTTCTTTGCAAAATAAGGGGATGAAGTTCAAATGGACTTTGAAGTGTGAAGAAAGCTTCCAGTGGTTGAAGAGTATTCTCACCAGTGCACCAGTATTGAAAGTTGCAGATCCAGAAAAAGATTTTGTGGTATGTACTGATGCATGCGAACAATGGCTTGGAGGAGTCCTTATGCAGGAGAGCCACATGATATGTTATGAGTCAAGAAAGCTGAAGGAACATGAGAAGAACTATGCCACTCAAGATTTAGAGCTTGCAGCCATAGTACATGCTCTCAAGATGTGGAGACATTACTTGATGGGTAGAAGATTTGAACTCAGAATAGATCACTGTGGACTGAAGTACTTGTTTGATTAGCCTACTCTGAATGCTAGGCAAGCAAGATGGCTAGAATTTTTATGTGAGTTTGATTTCAAAATCAAGCACATAAAAGGAAAAGAAAATAAGGTAGTTGATGCACTCAGCAGGAAAGTACAGGAAATGTATGTGGAATCTCTTAGTATTTTACAATCAGATTTGAGGCAGAAGATTGTTAATCATGTTGCCGGAGATGAATTGTATGAACAGGTAAAAGACAAATTGCAGCAGCACAGTATTGAGAAGAAGTATGAGGGATATAAATTGGAAGAAGATGGTGTTAGCACTCAAAATGTACCCAGGTTGCAAAGGTAAATCCCAAAGGTAACAACAAAACCACTTTTAGAAAGAAACTGGTTTTTATTTCCAGAGAGGGATCTCTTAGATACAGATTTTACAAGGCCAAATATAAATTAACACTTAGAGATTGTATAGATGGTTGAAACAATACACATAACCATTGGGCAATGGAGTCACATATACATAAAGATATCACAAAGACACATGCATGAGATTTTTATCAAAGGAAAGATAACCATTCCATCACAGTCATTCATTTAGTTCAGGTGAGTTAGAAGAGACAATGAATATCCCATTAATATAGAGCATCAAAGATGAATTCTATATTAACTTTAGTAGAAAAATGTATAAAATATCTGAAACAATGATCATAGCATAAAAACTATGAATTCCAACCATTCAACACTGTGTTTCAGATATGAAGAAAAACAGAATGAAGTGTTACACTGGAAAAAACATTCACAGAAAGAAAAGTAATACGGACTGTAATGTAAATGACGTAGGAATATTCGATAACTCTTATGCATTCACTTTGTTATTAAAAAATATATGTCTTCAAAAGAAACATTCAACAACCAGATGGGTTCCAACCCCCATCACATAAAATAAATGCACTTATATACATAAAATCATTTCATCTTCCAAGAAGATTTATAAATGAATAATCAGCTTAATCAAAGTCTTGTAACTATATTCCTAACTCCTAGGAATAAACTACTAGCTTCGATCCTAACAGATCATTAAGTTAAAATCAACTTGGTAACATGGCCTTGTCCAAGTAGCTCCTCAGCGTGCAACACCTGTCTTCATGAATGGAGGATATACTTTGTTTTTCCGAACCTTTCTATGGCTCTCCATTGCTCCGCGCTTGGAATGTCATATTCAATCATCTTCCGAATGGACACCTCTAGCTCCATATAGCCTTCGTAAGACACTTTAGGCAACCTTCCCTTGATGATTAGGAACTTCTGTAATATTTCAAAATCTTCTGTTAGCTTATCCACGATAACTTTCCCTATCAGCCCTTTTTCCAAATCGTCAAATTTGGAATGATCCATGCGACTTTGTACCAACAGGTTGTGATATTGCTCTTGAGAAAAAATTCATCCTTCTTCGTCCCAAAAGGAAGGCAGCTCGTCTTCAAATAGTTCTTTGAAGGCCTGTTTGAAGTCATTAACCTATGAGGTCATTTCATCAGCTTTGTCCTGGAATGCCTTCATCAGATGATGCTTATGGATAATTTTTTTGGCCCATAGTACCATTGCTATTCTATCCTTTACTCCTATATCATGCAAATTTTGATATGTTAATGAATTCAAGAAATTTAACGCGTTCTGGGTTGTGTCAAGGGGTTTCCTCTCCATAGTTTCATTTACTAACTTCAGTCTTTGATTAGTCATATTGATCAATATGCTTTGATCATCAATGGAGTTTAAATAGTGCCTGAATTTAGTAATTTCTACGGATAATGTATCCCAAATTATGTGTTTCGCCCCCTGGAGAGGACCCTTTCCGATGTTTCTTTCCTTCAATTCATTAAATTTCTTTTGTAGCTAATTTCTATCTTGCAATATTTTATTTTTATTCTCATTCACTTTGGCTAACTCGGACTTGATCTTTTCATTTCCCACCTTTAACTCTTTTATTTCTTCATCCTTTAGGCTGACCTGGGACATAGGTACTAACAAGTCATCTGTAGAAAAATCATTTAATGGTTTCTCAATATTTACAATAGACAGGTCCTCATCAGTGGGAGTCTAACTCATCAATTCCTCCATGATCTTTTTTTCATTGTTTTGGTCCTTTTTCAGCAGGGAGATTTGCGATATTAGCTCACTCCGTTCTGTTTCCCATTTGTCTTTTTCCTCTTGTAATTTGACAACTCTTCCTTTATGTTCCATCATCTCCTGGTGGATCTTGTCCTTCTCTTCTTGTAATGCTAATAATTCGGATGATTGAACATGTTCTGTGCTTGGGATCTTCAACCTTTTCTTCAAAACTTGGAGGGCGTTGTCCTTTTATTCCAACAGTCTTTTGATTGCTTGGGTGTTATCTCTTTCACTTCCTGAACTTATGACATCTGCTTGCAACTTTTTGATTTGAATGGAATTGGCTTTATTTTCAACTTTCTCATGTTTTAACCGAACTTCTAACTTGTCTACCAAAATTTGCAACTTATTAACTTTCATCATGGCATGCAATAAATCGGAATAAATAATGTCACATCATTGCTTATGTAACTGTATTTTGTCGGGCACACTAATCTTTTCTAATCGTACTTCCATTTCTGAAATCTTCTTGTCATTTACCATGGCCAATTTAAAAGTATTTCTTTCTATGTCCTTGGTAGAAATCAAGGAAGTTTTTGGACTATTTAAACTCTTCACCCGTGGGAGTAGATTCCTTGTCTCTTCTAGGGACTGTTTTCGTTTCTCCATATAACTGGCCATTAGCTCTTCTTTGGACTTGAAAACTGGGCTTGATTCTGCATTATCTACATCTTTAAAAGAAAACTGTTTCACCTGTGCAGATTTTGTAGGGGCCAAAACAACTCTTTTTAGATCATCTGCAATAACTTCACTTAAAGCTTTATCATCTTGAAACAACCTAGATTTTTTATGTGAATCATCTTCATCCACTTCCATGCTTGCAATTTCAGAAAGACTCCTCTTAACCAAAATATTAGGACCCTCTGTCACTTGAGATACTGCAACTGGTATAACACTTGCACTTTCATCAGATCTTGGAATTTCCATAAAATGAGACAAATTGGCTGTCTCGCTCAGGCCTTCAATAACTTGGTGGTCAAATGGCTTGTTTTTGTTCGCCTGCTTTCTCAGGGAAATTGTATGATGGGGATCATAATTTACCCTTGGTTTTTTTTGAAATTCCATGCTTCCCAACAATTTTTCTATAAATACCAGGGAACCTTTATTTTTGAAAATAAAAGAACCAACTTTGAGAGGGAACTTAATATTTGAAGATTTCTTAAAGGCCCCAAAATGTTCTTCCTGTGAATGCAATCTTTGTCTCATAAACTCTAATGCAAAAATTCTGGGAGTAAGGAAAGCAGGTAACCTATAAGGCTCCCTAGTAAATCCATATATCCTCAAAACAGTGGAATCCTTAGACATAAACCAATCTCTGACTCGATCCTTAGGTGAGGGCTGCATCATGCATTTCATCTCTTCTAATACCCGAGGTAACACTTCATCAAATAACATCTTGTATATTTCTAACATGATTGAATTTGCAAATTCAAACATGTTGATTTGCTTGGGCAAATCTGAAGAGAAGATGGTACTTAAAAACTGTAATTCGGTGACGTTTGAACATAGCAACATGTTCAACAAATAAGTTTGAAACTTGAAGAATCTGACCTTTGGGAATTCACTCAATTGAAGATGTATCGCTTCTGCCAAGTATTCATCTAGAATGAATACATGAACTGATTGAGACTCAGAACTCAATGAACTTATTTTTAACAGAAAACCCAGGATGACTTCATTTACATGACAATCATCATCTAGACCCAACACTTGACAGACTAAGGACACCACTAATTGAACTTCATCTCTGAAAATACAAACACGGTATGGCGGGAAAAGATCATCTAAAGATTGACCATCCTTAAGAATATTTGACAAGAATCTACAACGGACCTCGGTTTCACAATTTTTATACACTTTGGCTAAAATGGACTCATTTACAGGTTCATGATTCTCAGGGTAGTTATCGGGCAAGTTCAGGTTTTCACAGATGACTTTGGTGTCAATATTACATAGTATCCTAGATGTAGACTGACTGACAATAACTCTCTGAGAAGAAGAATAATTAACTGCGCACCATTCAGCGAACTCGGGAAAATGCAGTGTCTGCTCAACAGCAAAATAATATAAAAATGATTTACAGGCATTTAAGATATCATTACCCTGTGAATTGTATTTCCATAACCTCTCTTTGCTAACTGATACACTTCCTATGGACAAGAAAGGGTCACACACTCCTCTGTCCCTATCAACCAGATAGTCTTCTCTGTCATCCAAAATACGACTAAACCCTTGCAAATCTTTTCCTTGGTCCATAATTCAGTCGATAATGGTAATTAGATGGATGAATTTTGGGCATTTGAGCCTTACCTGTTATTGTGGCTGCGTGTGTTCGAAATTGACTGTTAGAGGTTGACGAACATGCAGGTCCTTTTCATTCGTCCGGTGCCAATAA
Source organism: Pseudotsuga menziesii (assembly GCA_001517045.1). Classification (NCBI taxonomy): domain Eukaryota; kingdom Viridiplantae; phylum Streptophyta; class Pinopsida; order Pinales; family Pinaceae; genus Pseudotsuga; species Pseudotsuga menziesii. The sequence goes on from LPNX010954168.1 coordinate 196,363, forward strand.
AATAATCCTTGAGCAAGTCAACTTTGTTTATATAGGACCCCACTCTAGAGGCCCCCCTTTGGCAGTTTCCACCAAACCGTTTTTGCCTCCGGAATGCACCACAATCGACCATGTGTACCATGGTTTCCATTCCGCTACCACCTTTTATCTCCAACCACCGCGCAATTTCCCGCTCCAGATCCATCAACGATCGTTGATGTAATTCACCTTTATTTCCCAGCCATCGGATCAAGCGACACGTACCCAATTCCGTCGAACACCCTTGTTTTATCAAACGTGCAAATCTACATGGTGGAGTCCACAGCGACCGTTGATCTTCACATATCATCAAACACTCTGCATGTCTTTATCCCTCTCGCATCTTCACGAAGCAGACACATTATAGGCTGCCGATCTCCATTTTTTCGCTCTGCACCATTGGATTCTGTGACAATTCATCGCTTACTCGCCCTTTGTTCATACTTTATACCATAATATTTAACCAAAGTTTGACAATCAACCATTATTTCCTCTTCACCATGGTTCCTTCGAGCCTCTGCTAGATAGGGTTGTTAACAGATGGAATTCTCACTTTTAAGGGAAGAGTTTATATTCTGAATGTAGCATATTTAAGGAGAGTTGTTATGGATGAAATCCATCAAGCTTCGTATTCTGGTCACCCAGGATATCAGAAGACAATTGCTACAGCTAGAAAGCAATACTTTTGGCTAGGAATGAAAAAAGGACATGGCTGAGTACATTTCAAGGTGCATGAAATGTCAACAGGTAAAGGTTGAGCATCAACATCCAGCAGGTTGATTGCAACCTTTGCCAGTTCCGGAATGGAAATGGGAAGTTATTTCCATGGATTTTATTACAGGATTGCCGATGACTTGGAGACAACATGATTCCATCATGGTTGTGGTAGACAAGTTGACAAAGACAGCATATTTTATACCAGTGAAGTCTATGCATAAGACTGATGACATTACAAAGATTTTCATGAAGTAGATTTTCAAATTGCATGGATTGCCAAAGGAAATAGTTTCTAACAGAGATATCAAGTTCACTTCCAATTTTTGGAAGGGGTTGTTTGCATATTTGGGTACAAAGTTAAACTTCAGCACTGCATACCATCCTCAGACAGATGGGCAGACAGAAAGAGTTAATTAGGTGCTTGAAGATAAGCTTTGCATGTATATGATGGACAAACCAACAAAGTGGGGATATTAATTACACTTGGTAGAGTTTGCTTACAATAATGGACAACAGGAATCCTTGGGGATGAGTCAATATGAAGCTTTGTATGGCAAAAGGTGCAGGACACCAGTGACTTGGGACAACCCGGTGAACAGAGTTGTGCTTGGACCAGAATTGCTCAAGGAAATGGAGCAAGTGGTTGTAAATATCGGGTAGAATTTGAAAGCAGCACATGACAGACAGAAAACCTATGCAGATAATCATAGGGTGAACAGAGAGTTTAGTGTTGGGGATCATGTTTACCTCAGAGTGAAGGAAAAGAAAAATTCCTTGAAGCTTGGAAGTTGTGCCAAGTTGTTATTTAGATATTGTGGGCGATTTGAAGTGCTTGAAAGAGTAGGGCCTGTTCCATATAGACTTGCATTGCTTGCTAGTACTAGAGCTAATAATTGTTTTCATGTTTCTTTTCTTAATAAATATGTACATGATCCTAACCATGTGATAAATTGGGATGTGATTCAAGTGGAACCCGAGGGAGAGTTCCAAATCAATCCAAAGCGCATCCTCGACAGGAAGGTCACAATGCTCTGGAACCAAGCCATAGGGCAGGTAAATGTGCAATGGGAGCATTACATACCTGAAGAAGCTACGTGGGAGCTCGAGGATGCCATGTGATTGGCACATCCATTTTTGTTCAATCCTGTGGAACACTGAGGCAGTACCAGTGTAGCATTTTGTTCAAATTTTGTAAAAGCACTGAGGACAGTGCTATTGAAGGGGGAGGGGAATGTAATACCCCGATTTTAACGCCGCTTACATTAAAAATACATGATATGTATATTGTAAATAATCTTGGTGTAGTGCTAAAGGCCAAGGCCCCGCCATCTATTTGGTTATGTTGTGTTTCTGTTTTGGGAATGGTCACCGATGGATATCGAGACATACGGCATATATTTAATTGTGGCATCATGTAAACACACATTTTAATTAAATAACCCAACCAGCTATGTTCGCGAAAACTAAAATGAGAATGGGCATGATTCTGAAGGATAAGGAAAGGGGAATGTTGGGCATTGAGTCATGGAGGAAAGCGATGTGTCATCACTACCCTTAATTATTCCATTGTTAGTTGGAGCGGTGATTGGCTGGGAGGGAAACCACCACCACGACCATGCCCACTCACACTCTCCCCATGATGCATCTATTGGCATGTCCACTCACTAGATCACAAGTCCGTTCGTCTCCTCTCAGGTGAGCTGAGATAAAAGGTTCGACATTCCATTGTATGAGGTTTGGTTTTTTTTCTGCCTCACCGATTGTTGGCTTGTGAGCCTGCTAACTCTTCCTCTGTCTCATGGATTTGATGGTTGTAGATTGATTCTTTCCTGGGATTCACTTAGAGTTTTGTGTCTTTTTCCATGTTTATCAGACAACGTATTGTCCTGTTATTTCCATCATTGAAATTGTGGCTGTAATTGCATCCATAGTTCTGTGGGTTGCGTTTTGTCTCTCATGCAAAGATTGGAAGTATGGTATTTTCCATTCCTGGTCTGTGTGAGCTTTCCCAGCAATTGCAGTGGGATTTGTGTGCTATGGGTTCATAGTTGTATTAGGCTGCTATTTGCCCATGATTTTCTTGGTTGTATTTCCCTTTTTATGGTGGTATCAGTTGAGGATTACTGTGAGTACCTGCCTTCTATTCAACTGTGTTTCTCTACTGCAAAATCTTGAATAACTGTTTGACTGCTTGCATGCAACGGTTTTGTCCTTGGACTGCATTGGAGTGTTGAATGAGGGCCTAAGGTGCTTGATAAACTTGGTGGATTGAGAACCACACAGACAAAGCTACTAATTTGGATTTATTCTCCACAACCCCTGAATAGCACTGGAAGGGAGACCAGGGTCTGAGGGACTGCGTTGCAGAGAAAGGGTTGATTTCCTTGTGTTGGGTGTGTGTGGGTGTTCTAGAAGCCAGGCTAGTTCTAGTGTCAGTGTCTGTATCTCTCTAATGAGCTCACCAGCTTAGCATTAGCCTTTCCCAGCTCCTGGATGGCTTGATAAACCAAACTTTGTTGGCTTAGCTGATCTGTTGTTCGCCTGATAAACCCAACAGTGTTGGCTTGGCTGAGCTGTGTACCTTAGTAGTGTTGTTATCCTTGGCTGCGTGTAATCCTATTAGTTCCTTATTCCATGGGGAATCATGCCCGGCTCAGGGCTGGCAGCATTGCTGAGAGATTAAGGAGCACGTGGGCCTATGGTTGGGTGGAAAGTTGTAGCGACATAGCTGGTTGCGGAACAAGCTCTTTATAAGAAAAGTATTCTTTCCTAAATTGTGTCTGCAATCATATTTACCTTTGATGAATGATGATATACATGTTAAATGCTGATCTGTTTATGCATGAAGTGTGATTGATATGTTTTGCTTTGGTTGTGTATAATGAATGATTATGCTTTGTAATATGTTTTATGATTTAAAGTATCATGATTTAGCACTATATGTATGCATGTTCATGTTCATGGGGCTAGACACCCAGATGATTTGACGTATAGTAGCATCCTCTTCGTCGGTCGGAGGGTCGGGGACGTTACAAAAATGAAACTAAGAAGGCTCACACATAGCGAAAGATATGTCAAAACTCAGTCTAGCCAAATCTATGTTTGGGTTTATCAGACTCCCAAGGGGATGGAAAGGCTTGTTTGCTAAGCTAGTGAGCTCTACCATAGAGCTATGGACACTTACACAAGATCTGACTTGGCTTTCTCAACACATACACACCCAACACAAGGAATCATCCCCTTCTCTATTGTACAGTCCCTCAGGCTATGCATTCCCTTCAAGTGCTATTCAGGATGTGTAGTAAGGAATAATCAGCCCTCAATATCCCTCAATGAGGTTCCTCATGCACTAGATTTATCAAGTAGTTTACCTCTTCTACTCCTAACTGGATTCAGACCAAATCAAGGAGCATAACAGCTCAGACCAAGGAAAGGGTACACATGCAGCAAAATACCAATTGCTAGTCTTTAGAAAAACATTGGGAACCCCAAAAATAGATTTACAGATGGAGAAAAACACCAAGGAGAGAAATATGATCTCAACAATCGTTTAATGACACCATAGAGCCAAAATCGACCTTTGCAAAAACCCAAATCGCATTTTTTATTTCTGAAGGTGATTATGGCAATACGGGAGCCAAAACGCCTGTTATAAACCCCAAAAAGGTGAATCTATCTTCTTGGACACTCAGCAAGGTAGAACTAGTTCGGAGCCATTAAAGAATCCATGAAAATGTAGGAAAAACGTAAATCTTCCTTGCTCACTTACTGAACAATACCAAAACGAATTTTTGGGCAAGCAAAATTGAGGAAAATGACTCCCCACGTGAAGGATGAACACACAGGAAACTTTAGCTGCATGAAGCAATCCCACGTGAAGGAGAATGGGTGAGGAAAATGGAAGTAATGGGTGAGTAATGGCTTGGGCATGCCTTCCCAAGATCTGACTTGCCCCACAAGTGAGAGAAACATTTTCCAAAATCTGATGACTTCTTCAATTTGAATTTTTGACTTCCATACTCTTCCCCATCCTCATGCATTAACTAACTCAACCATTTTTGGAAGAATTAAATGATTGGGTGCATGAGACAAGAAAGGTAGTTGATTGTTTGATGTGTTCTCCCATTGACATTTGGATTTTCCCCATTGGCCACCAAAGGTTAAATATCCCCCCCCCCTTATCCTTAGGAAATCATTCCCCCATCTCATTATTTGTTGCATAGACATAGCTGGTTGTGGCTATTTTAATTAAAATGCATATTTACATTATGCCAAAATTATAATGTGTCAGCTAGCATGAATATACCATTGTCAACAATTTTAATTGCCGGAACATAAAACGTTAAATCGATGGTGGGGATTTTTCCTTTAGCTCCACACCATGATTAATTACAATATATACATCATATACATTTTTAATGCAAACAGGGTCAAAACCGGGGTGTTACAACCAAGGAGTGGAAGAGGCCCAGAATTGGCTAATAAACCTAGTGAAGAGAGGAACCTCATAGATAGATCAAGAGGGGATGGAAAATCCTTTCTGCACACCCAAGAGAACAATAGAAGGAAAGGTATGGCCTGAGGGAACTGTGGATATGAGGGGAATACATCCTTCTGTTGGGTGGTGTAGGTACTGGGGAGGCCAATCCAGATCTTGTGTAGGTGTCCATAGCTCTGTGGTTGAGCTCACTAGCTTAGCAATTCTACTTGTCCATTTCCTTAGCAGTCCAGTAAACCCAACTGTGTGTTGGCTTGAGTTTTTATGGTATGATATCTGTGTGTGTGTGTGTGTTTTGATGTATGATGACTTGGCTTAGTAAGCCCAAGTGTTACAGCTGATTTTACCACACATGGTGGATCACACATTTATGGCCTTCCCTGTCCCTCTGCAGACTCTTTGGACCCCATGGACCATTTTTGTACCTTTGATGTTTCCAATATCATCCCTAAAAACATGCATTATTTTCTATACATGACTTTTAAACCCATTCTCGTGTATATACGTGGATATGACCCTTAAACCCACGTACATTGAGATGTGTGCAAAATGCCAAATAGTTTTGGATTTTTCCTTGATGTGGATCTGAGTCACTTATCTCTTGGCCTTCCCTATGCCTTGAGATCGCTCAGATTTGACCTTCCACTACCCCATTGAAGCACTATATAAGTAACCCTTTGGATACATTGAAGGAAGAGGAATTGAAGAGCAAGAAAACTATAGTCCATTGTTGTCGTATCTTGATCATACTTGAGTCTGCATCCCTTTGTCCCTTGGAGCACTATGTGTTCTTCCCAATATTGCCTTTGGTTGTGAGCTTACCATCGAGAGATGGAGGATTGAAGTGGTGGAGGCCCAGGTGGAGGACTTAGTTTCTCCAGTTTTTCGACGTGCTGACAGAGGTTGTCATTCTTGTAATCTCTGATTCATATTACTAGAAATATCTTTTCTTGTCCAATAATTTGTATTTAAATGGATATTTAATCCATGGATGCCTTTAAATTATTATATGTTATTGATTATATATGCTAGAGTAGGTTTAACACCATTATATATTATGCTTGTCTTGTTTGCTGATTGTTGAGAGAGAAAATTGCTAACACAAGTGAGAATGGAAAAGCTCAATAGGGATCTACATCAACCATCTGGAATAAGGTATGTTTCAAGATCCTTTAGTGTTAGATGTTTATTTCTCTTGCATATTGGGAAGGGATTGATTTCTACAGTTACTCTATCTGTTGTAGTACCCCAAGCCATAGGAAGTTTTCTCCTTAACAAAATTGGCGACCATACTGGGGAGTTCCTAGTCATTTCCTTTGGGGGTTTTATCAGCATTCAATGTTCTTGAATTGCTCTGATTTCTCTGTTTCTGAGTCGAGTATGGGGGCATGTTTGCCTAGTAGTGTCTGATAGGAGTAAATTTTGTCTCAGCTTGTTTGTTTACCTTCTTTTTATCTTTTTTTCTTACTGTATGCGAGTTTTGTCTTCACAGTCGCATGTACAGGCGGTTTTTCCTAGAATAGCTACATATATACGCGGAATTTCGGCACATAGTCGCATATGCCCTAAGTTTTGCCTTTTTGGGGAAGATTAAGTGTTGCTAGGTGAGTTTGGATGATTTATGAGTCTTCTTGGATGCTTCTGGAGTCTGTATACACCTCTGTTTTTTACCATAGATATTTTTTAGTTTAAATTTTTGAAAATGTTCTTGTCATTTCATTTTCTATTTTTTGTTTTGGGATTAGTGCATTAGGTCTCTTTTACCTTAGTGCTTTGCTTGGGTGCTCTCTGGTAGTGCTTGCAGAGTCTGGGGGTTGTAGAGTCATACTTTTTATTTTTATCTCATTTTAATTCAAAAGATACAAAAACATTTGCTTTTTGCATCATTATGCATTGTTTCATTTTGCATTTTGCATGGTACTTGCATTAGGTTTGCTTGGAGAGTATTAGTCATATTTTCATATAGGAATGATTGCATATTCATTTGAATGAAAATTTTGCACTTCATGTAGTAGCATACCCCATTTTTAGTTTGACACAGTGCATTTGCATTGATTGTTAGGTGTGCATTTTACTTCTTGTTGCATCATAACATCATTAGTTGCACGACCATTTTCCCTTTTGAGTAATAATCCAATTAAAATCAACGCATAATAAAATGAATTACACTCTTTTCTTTTATAGGGTGCACCAACAAGATTAGGTTTTAGGGTCTTGGAATAGTTCATTGTGAGTAAATTTTCCAAGACCACTAAACGAAACATTTATGTGTTTGTCCAAGTGAGAGTGTGAAATTCCTTTATATAATTAGTGTTTCTCAGGATCCTCCTCTTACAAGGGATTTAAGCATGAGTTAGTGTGAGCGGTTATTGATTGGGATGACCCCTGGTCATAACTGAGTAGCACCGGACATATTTCTAGGATTGTATTCATATCTAGGGGCTCTTTCAAGAGTTTCAAGATTTTCTACCTTGCCCATAAAGTCAATCCCTCCTGCAACTATTCGCCTGAGCATTGATTATATCGGAGGTGACCTTAGTTTCCTTACCTAGGTTATCAAGGGAGTACTTCATAGAGGTTATTTTGCAGGTATCCTGGCCAAGTAAGGGTTATTGTTTAGGAATAAACACCCTTCTAACCGAGGGTCTGGGGTTACCAACTGACTCATAAAAATTGCAGAAAATCATCTTTAAAGTACAGAAAGGAAATAGGAAGATACGATGAACTCACCCGATTAACGATGGTTGATCCAAGCTTTGTCTTCTCCCGCTCTGCTACTCTCCAAAGCTTCTAGGGATGCACCTCCTTCACCTGCAAAGAGAAAATCCTCCAAGTAAAATATTATACATGTATATATAACAAGTTAGATAAACAATAAATAGAGTGCTTAATCATAAATATTCATCAAACCATGATACATGAAAGAGACTCAACACAAAGTTGGAAGAAGGATTCTCTTTATTCACAATAGTGAATGAGATAAGTGTACAACCCAACGCCTGAAACAAGGACTCCTCTGCAACCAAAGGATTTTGAGTTCTACTGCTCCAAATAATTCTGAAGATATACCACCAGCATAACTTTGCTCTCCAAGTATGATTGATTAATGCCCTCCCCAAGGTCTCTATTTATACTTAGGGAAATAGAGTAGTTTTGAAGGTTAAGGAGGTTGAGATAGTTAAGATAGTTAATGATTAGGGCTTAACAAATATCCATTAATTGTGTTATATTATTTTTAATGTCGAATGGAGGTATACACAAGTATTGATACTAGAAACCCATGTATGACACGTGAGTTACCATAAGGGAAACCCGCGTACAGATCTGTACGCGGGTTGCAATGACAATACTCGTGTACAGTACGCGATATGCTGTGGAGATAGCCGCGTACGTATGTGAGTTGCTATGGAAAGAGTCGCGTACAACAATCAACATATAAAAAGGTAAAATGGCAAGCTGGTTGGATAGTGAATACATCTCATGTCATTCCCATCTATAGTGTTTAGGCAATCTTCAATCCATAAGTGTCATTTTATGTGCCAACATATGAAGTGTCGGCACTTAGACAAAGAAGTGCCATTTGGGTCGATAACAAGGGTGGGATAGCATAGTTTCTATATGCGTTGAAGCTAGGGTCCACTATAATTGGTTATGAACCTCCACTTGTTGTGTATGGGAGTGTCAAGGATCTCCTAGGAGATACATACCTGATTCATTCATGAGCTCACATATCCTACCCTTGTTTTCTTGTGATTTGGCTTTACATTTTATAGGTGTATGCTCTGTGAACGCTAGTTTTCCTAGGGTTTGCATAATTAGATTGAGTCTTTTTCATTTTTTGAGTCATTGTGGATTCGGGCACAGAACTTTTCCGTTCTCATAATTTAGCAGGACTTTTTCCTTCCACGTCTCCTCCTCCTTTAGGAGAGATAAACAGACAGTCCGGGCGGACTACTTCTCATGTTGATTCACACACAATGGGATATCATGAGGATGAGATTCCTGAGATGTCTTCTCCACCTCACGAGGTTGGGGATGCATATTCTACTCTCATATATGATCCTTCACTGGAAATACCTTCACATTCTGGTTATGATCCCTCATTCATAGGTTGCTAGTATTGGTTTCCAGGCGATGAGACTCATCATGAACCCACAAGCACTAGTCATGTTCGTTATGGCATGTATGATATCCCTACAACCGATCCGACACATCATGTTGAGTCAGAAGTTGAACCTAGCACTACGCCTAGGGGAAATCCTATTCCTTTCCATGTAGAGATATTTGGGAGCACTAGTCACATTGCACCTTCCATCCCAGTGGTGGAAGCTACCTCACATGTCCGTCCTAGACCTAGTGTTAGTACTCATATGTGGATACCAGAACTGAGACGAGTGACCATAGGGAACACCACTTACATCCCTTCACATGTCCCTTGGTCCTCGAACCCTAATCTTTTGAATTCATTTTTAACAACCCTTCCTCCCCCTCATTCATGGGGTCCTTTGGGATGGAATATCGCTACTAGCCATGTTCGTACTGCGAATGCTCGCACGGTAGTATCTCAGAGTCAAGTACTTCTCGTTGTGTCGAGAGGTCATATTATTGTTTCTAGATCGTCTAATGGTCCATCACAAAAAGTTCCCCATATCCCTAACTATGGAGCTTCTCATGGGACATCCCATGGGACACCTTATGGAGCTTCTCATGGGCAGTCTTATGGACCTCAGTATGGACAAAACTATCATCCCTATGGGTATGGGTATCAACAACCTGCTTACTCTTCCAATTATGGATTTGTAGTACCGCATAGTCAAGGTACACCACATTTAAATGCTTCCATACATTCCTATATGGGTCAAATGGGAGGAGGATATTATGGCCAAGGCCATGGTATTTATAGCAATCATCCTTACATGAACCAGAACTATCAGGGAGCATGGCATAGACCGGCTCAACCTAGGCTCCCTTTCTTCGCAATGTTGAACTTACCTGACTTATCAAGACTTATGAACGATTTGGTATCTCATGACCTGGCCTAGCCAACCGTCCCTACCAAGATTCCTTCGGACATTCCCAAGTTCGAGGGAAAAGATGGAGAAGATCCTAGTGAGCATGTCACTACTTTTCACCTTTGGTGCTCTTCCAATTCCTTACATGATGATTCAATCCGTTTGAGGCTATTTCAACACACCCTCACCGGGCCTGCAGTGAAATGGTATATAGAGTTACCAAGGGGGGAATTCATTTTATTTGATGACCTTGCCATGACTTTTCTCAATCACTTTTAGCTACCCGTGCGTTACGATGTTTGTGCATAACTTTTGTTGACATTTCGACAAGACAAAGCCACACATATCTCAGATCATATTCAAGAGTGGCATAGATGGAAGCGGTTGATTAAATCCTTTATACCACTGGAATTTATCTTTGAGTGGTTCCTCAAGTCATTGTTACCTTCCATCACGAAGGATGTTTCTACATCTGGAGTCCAAAATGAGGAACAAGCAATCTTTAGGGCGCAAGACTTGTATTTTATCAACGCTCAATCTAGACTTTTGTATGAGATTATACCTAACGGTCTGCGATCTAGTTTCAATCCCAAGATCAAGCCTGGAACACATGTCGATGGCATTGTGGGTCGTATAAGTGCCAAACCTACAGATTCGGTTGTGAAACAAGTGAGCCAATTTTCTATTAATCAATCTGCGTCGGGACAAGCCACGGATTCATCTCAACCCACCCAAACGGCGAGTGTTCTTCTCATGCAATTGTTAGACTAGAAGGGAAACCAACAGCCTGGAAGGAATAAGAAAAAAGGTAAAAATAATCATAAGCATGGAAACAAGAACTAAAATGCTAATTATAATGACAAGAATGCTTGTAATGCTAGGGGGACAAGCAGTCTAAATGTAAGGTAAATTTTCCTTGAAAGTTGTATAAGGAGGACCACCTCACTCACTTGTGCCCTCATATGGAATTTGCCTCAAGATTCATAGCATAGGGCCCAACTATGCTAACTAATCCTTTACTCCATAATCAAAATATGAACTCGAGGACCATTGATCATCATTGTGCATCAGGTGGAGATCAAAATCTGCCAAAATCCAATACTGGTCATGGTTGCATCAACATGGTATGTGCTACTTATATTGTGGCTCGTGCAAAGGATTATGATTCATCACAATTGGACCTTAGAAAAGAACTTGCTCCACCCGAGAGCCCTTTGCGTATCGAAAACCCTATGGATAAACCTGAAGTTGCACCTCGCATTCCTAAGGGAGTCCTAAATCATTCAGGGCACAATCCTAATGCTCAAGCTTCCCAAAACTATTCTGTTGTCAAGGATTTGGGAGAAACTCCTTATGCAATGTCTGCGCTTGAAGTACTTCAGAGTTGTCCTCCGCAAAGGAAAGCCTTGATTTCTGCTCTTGGGGTTAGTGATGATAACTCTTCTTCTGTTATCAAATTTGAAACTATGGGACTACATCCTCACTTGCCTTACTACGTGTCTCTTTTGATTCATGTAGAGTGTCTTAATATGACCGTCAAATGTACTGTGATTGATGGAGGCACCGCTGCTTTCGTGATGTCTTTGTCATGTTGGAAGGGTTTGGGTTCTCCGGATTTGTCTCAATACGCTACTATGTTGACTTCCTTTGATGGTAGATCTTTTCAGCCGCATGGGATTCTTCTTTCTCTTAAGGTCCAATTGGGAGGAAAGACCATCACGATCGAGGTTGAGGTGGTTGATGCGCCCCTTGACTACAATCTTTTGTTGGGCCAGAATTGGATGTATAGTATGCAAGCCGTATCCTCTTCTCTCTTTCAAGTGGTATGCTTTCCATTTAATGGAAATATCATTACGATTGATCAGAAATCATTTTGTAATCCGAGTGTTAGTGCATCATCGGAAGCTTCTATCCCAATTATCGATCATTCTCAACTGACAACTGGGAGTGTGGGTGTGGGTATGTATCTGTCTCTTATGGGAACCTTTAGCTGTCCTGCGCCCATTCTTATGATAGGCTCTAGTTTTTGTGGGGTTTCATCCTCGTTGAATTCAGTGTCTTTTCGCACTACCCATATGGAAGATCCTTGAGTTCTTCCTTCAACGAGTCCTTCAAATGGACCTATAGAAACAGATGTACCATTGCCTGCAACGATGATAGCATATCAAGCGAATATTTATTGTGCTGCAGAGCCTAGTCCTTCCTCTTCGCGGACGGAGGAGGAAGACCCGTATGTGCTGCCTACATGGGTAGTTGAGTCCTCTCACGCACATGATTTCCTCGACAATGTTTTTCCATCGAATGAAGCCATTATTTAGGCCATGTCTGGGGTTGAGCCACCTTGGGAAGAGTTACATCATCGACCATATTTTCTTCCCGAGCTTGACCATATGGAGCGTGAGGACTTTAGGGAGATTCTTAGCGAGAAGATTGGTAGTCTCGTGGTTCCATTGAGCTCTCCTAGTCTGATGGCTGATGGGAACATGGCGAATTTATCACCTACTATTCCTATCAATATTTCTCGCGATCCTGCTAAAGTTGAGAACGTCTACATTGGGGCGGATTGTTCCTCTGATGAGATCAAGGAGTATACCTAGCTATTTAAAGAGTTTCATGACATCTTTTCTTGGACATATGAAGAAATTCTAGGTATTGACCCTCGTATTGTCGAACATGAGATTAAGACCTATCCGAATGCGAAGCCGGTTTGACAACATTTGCATGCAGTGAATCCTAGAAAAGCACCTGCTATTAAGGCTGAGATAGAGAAGATGTTAAAAGATGGTTTTATCTATTTCGTTCCCTTGATAGAGTGGGTTTCAAATCCCATTCCGATTGATAAGAAGCAGGGAGTGATCCGTATATGGACTGATTTCTGTGATTTAAATCGTGCTTGTCCTATGGATAATTTTCCCACACCATTTATTGATGAGATTTTGGATAAGTGTGCAGGAAGCGATGTATTCTCCTTCATGGATGGTTTTTTTGAATATAATCAAATTCATATCAAACCTAAGGATCAACATAAAACTGCATGTATTTGTCCTTGGGGTACTTTTTGCATATCAAAAGATGTCTTTCGGTCTTAAAAATGTCATAGCTACATTTCAGCGGGCTATGACCTTAATTTTTCATGATCTCAAAATGATTATCGAAGTGTATTTGGATGACCTTGGTGCTCATTCTTGTCTGAGAGTGTGTCATCTATACCATTTGATATTAGTAATCAAAAGATGCCACCATTACCAGGTTAGGTTAAATCCTCATAAGTGCATATTTTGCGTGACTGTTTGTCGCTTCTTAGGGTTCATTGTATCCGAGGAGGGTATAAGAGTCGATCCCTTAAAGGTTGATGCAATACTTCAATTGTCTCCTCTGGCGTAATATTAGACATCTTTAGTGTTTGCAAGGCATGGAAAATTTCTTGCGGAGATTCGTGGTTAATTTTGCCAATTTGACTAAAGGCTTTATGTGACTTTTAAATAAGGACACTAATTTTTGCTGGGATGAGCAAGCCCAGGAATCCTTTGATGCTCTTAAGGGAGCCTTAGCATTGGCCCTCGTGCTTAGTCCACCTGACTATAGCCACGATTTTTTGATTTATGTGGCCGTGTCCATGGAGATGGTTGGTATGGTTTTGGTTCAGGAGGATGAGCTCCACGAGCATGTCATATATTATTTGAGCCAAAACATTGTTGATGCGGAAATCTGTTATTCCCATGTGGAGAAAATTTCCTTGGCCATCGTTCATGCGGTTCAAAGATTGAGACATTACATTCTCCTTCGCCAAACCTTGGTGGTAGCTCATGTCAATCTGTTTTAGTTCATCCTCACTAGAAGGATGATTGGGGGAAAATACAATAAATGGATTGTTATTTTGCAAGAGTTTGATCTCGAATTTGTTTCGACGAAATCGAAGAAGTGGTTGATCTTTGCGGAGCTCATATCTGATTTTCCAAGTGTGGAGGAGGAGGAGGAGGTTTATGAGGATACGTTTGTCGATGAGCATATATTCCTTATCTCAACTTTGGACCCATGGTACGGGGATATCATTGTATATTTGCAAACATTGAAGGTCCCTACTCACCTTTCATGGGATGAGCGATGATGATTATGTCATGTAGCTAAGAAATACCTTATAGTGGATAACACTTTGTACCACCGTGGGGTAGATTCCATTTTATGTCATTGTTTAAACCATGATGAGGCTGAAGTTGTGCTGAATGATTGTCATAGAGGGGCATGTCGTGGTCATTTATCTGGGATTTCTATAGCCCAAAAAATCTTGAGAGCGGGATATTTTTGACCGTCGATCTTCAAATATTGTGTCAATGTGGTCAAGAAGTGTCACCCTTGCCAGGTGTTTGCATGCAATATGCACTCTCATCCTGCCCCATTACATCATATTATCACCACTGATCCCTTCACCAAGTGGGGGATTGAATTTATGGATTGCAACCCAGCTTTGGCTAGGGGGCATCATCACATTATAGTGGTTGTCGATTATTTCACGAAATGGGAAGAGGCTATGCCCACGATTAAATTCGACGGTGAGATAGCCACACATTTCATTTTCAACCAAATTATTACTCGGTTCGAAATTCTGAAAGAGCTTGTCATTGACCATGGTAGGAACTTCCAGAATAAAATGATGGAAGAGTTGGATTCAAATTTAGGGTATAAGAAGGAGCACTCCTCTTCTTATTACCCTCAAGTGAATGGATAGGTTGAAGCAGTGAATAAATCACTCAAGTCTATTCTCCAACAAACCATCACACAAAGCAAGATGAATTAGCATATCATGTTATATCCTGCTTTGTGGGCCTATAGAACTACGGTTAAGAATTCCATCGATTTCTCTCCATATCATCTCGTACATGGGGTGGAGTCTGTCTTGCCGGTTGAATGCGAAATCCCTTTGTTGAAGCTAGCTATAGAGATTTTACCAGACGCTTCTGCATTAGCAGAACGTTTGGTCCACTTAGAGCAGCTTTATGAGCAGCGTCGAGATACCTTAGTGGCTCTAGAAGTAAATAAGCGTTGCGTTAAGGTCCAATATGATAAGTTTGTCCATCTAAGGAAGTTTAGTGAAGGTGATTTGGTCCTATTGTGGGATCAATCTAAAGAACCCTTGGGGGCAGGAAAGTTTAATCCCATGTGGCATGGTCCTTATGTAGTCAAACGTGTGTTAGAGAAGGGCGCCTATGAGCTAGTAGATTATGAAGGGATATCCTTGGCAGAGCCTAGAAATGGGATATATCTTAAAAAATACTATGCATGATATTCAACCAGGGCTAATTGTTGTATATTATTGTACAGTTTTTTAATTTCATAGTTAGGCTTTCTTATGGTGATCGGGTTTGTTGATTAGATTTTGTTTCTTATGGTAGATGTCGATGGAGTCTTCCGCTTACATAGGATTCACTGATGGTGCTAGCCGTCACACTCAAAACTCAACTTTGGCTACTTGGGTGATTTATACTCCTATGGGTCAATTATTGTCTTTAGGAGGCGTATGTTTACGAACTTATTCGAACAATGTTGCTGAATATAGTGTCATTATCAAGTTATTGTGTGATGCCATTTCACATGGTGTTCTCTCCCTTGAGGTACGTATTGATTCGCAGTTAGTGGTTTCACAGCTTAATGGATCGTATCGTATTAGGGATCCATTTTTATTACGAAGATTCTTACGTGTGATATTGCTAGAACGGAAATTTGAGAATATAACATACATACATGTTTCAAGAATTTTCAATCAAGTTGCTGACTCATATGCTAACTATGTGTTAGGTTGGCATTTCTTTCATAGACCATAAGCATATCACAAACATACATTTTTACACACATGTAAATAAATAATATCGATCATCATAAAAGTTTTTCATTAAACATACAAAATGTGAAGTCATAATACATAAGTGTCATAATACAAAATTGGGGCTTCCGAGCCACCAAAATATAATACATAGTAGTACAAAAATAAATACTCTCAGGTCTCTAAGCCTAAGGAGGAGGAGGGGGGTTCTGATCGTGGTAGCACACCATGGCTCTAGCTAGCTGTCGAAATAATTGAACCCATTCCCGTGGTACACCAACCACCTGGCGCTGCATGGCCTCAAGCAAGTCCTCAACTTGCGCCATGGGTACCCTACGTGTCAAGCGTAAAAATTTTATGTGGATGCTTTGGAGCATCCACTCTACATCCGCACCCATGATGTCTTCTCCTCTTCCCCTCCATCTATGACGAGGGAAACCATCCGGTCACCATGGTCCAACATCTGCATACACATGACAGATTGTCACTCTGTGTCGTCACACCAAAACATGTCTTTTGAGTCAATATATCAAAAAAAACAAAAAAAAAATTATAATTCAAAAAACTTAAAAAGAGGGTTTGGGATTTGTTACCTATGTCACTATATGCTACTCCTGGTGGTAGGGGAATGTATGGATCTCCCCAGAAATCTATCCCTGCATAGGGGTAGTCATCGATGGAAATGATCTGCCTCTGCCACCATGGAAAGAAGTTCGCTAGGTATGGGTTAGCCACCCTACGTCCTCCCAGTCTACGCATAACATTTTCCTGATGTCGTTGGGCCAGATCTTGAACTCCGTGTGGAGGAATGTCCACTCCAAGGATTAGCCCCGGTACACACTCAAAGAAGAACGTGCTCAGTATGCTGTCGAAACTGAAGTTTCTCACCCTGCCCATATTGCAGTCACTGAGATACTGTTTCATGTTACTCAATAGCATAGTGCTCTAGTCATACACTGTGGGTCTCATATGCTCCACTGCATAGAACATCAATGACCGCAAGGCTTGGTGGAGTGAAGTTAGTGCGGCTATCCTGCTGAGTGGCAATAGTATGGCCTTTAGTCCCAGCACCTGGATTGAGTTTATCGGGATTTGACTCCCAACATTTTTTGTGTCCAGAAAGTAGTACACCATAATGTACTCATGAATAGTCAAGCCACCTCCTGGCCCACGAGATTGGAGATTTACCACCTCTCCTCGTCGGGATAATCCAGTGATAAAGTATATGCCCTCAATCTCTATACTAAGCGACATCCCGTCAATTTGAAAAGACTCAGAGTCTGGATCCCAGTAATCCACTAGCATCTGCAGGAGTCTTGTTTCAGCCCTTAGTTTGCCGAGACACCAAAACTTATACAAACCACATGCATGTAGAGCTTGTTGGGCCATTAAGTCGCCTTGTACAGCCTTTTCTACATCACCATGTTCCCTCTCCCTCCATTCTAGAACAATCCTGCACAGAAAACATGATTTTTGGTTATTATTTGCCTTAGAAATCCTCATTCGCGACCGCATACATCACTATTTGCAAAAAAACCGCGTATGTACGTGGTTTTGGGTGGTTTTTCCATGTATGGCCAGCCCTAGACACGAAAAAAACCCCGATAACCGCGTGGGCCGAAATGCATACTTTAGATTGGCCTAGAAAATGAAATTGACCACGAAAACTTAAAAAATTTGCATGAAATGGGAATTGGAGGACATGAGGGGTTACTTGGAACAAACGGTGTCGAATTTTGCCGGACGATGCTCCTAGAATTCGTGTTGGAAGTTTTGAGCTCAAAGGGGTAAAAATTTCAAATGATATGGAATTTTTGAATTTTTTACTAATTATAGAATTTTTTTGAAATTTTTGAAATTTTTTACCCACTTTCTATAGTTTTGGACCGTTTCTGACTATTTTGGACCATTTTTGACTAATTTGATGATGCAGGAGTCCGTTTTGAGCATAGTTTGATCGTGGTTTTGACCCATTCATGTCTATATCAGGTATTGTGTCTAAACTTGCATATAGGTTAGGTTTCACATCCATTTTCACTTTGCATGACCTTATGACCATTTCATTATAATCTTAGGTGCGAACCCATTCTATCTTGATTCTTGTCACGGAACCTTCTTGTTGCTTTTAGAAGTGACATGATGTGAATGGTAGAGCTTGACCATACATGGGTACCCTAGTTAGCTCCTATTTTTCATTTGGTTCCCATGCCAACATTTTTCCTTTAGGGTGTGGGAGTCCTTTATATAGTATCGCCATGACTTTGCGCAAGAGTCTCATACTCCTCTTGATCTTTTTCCTGGCCTTTTCCCTAGGACTCCCTTATGTCAAGTTGTAACTGCATTATCATGAGTTTTTCTTTCCTTATTGAGCCTTATGCCGGCTTCCTTGAATTTGATTAGCAGCCATATAGCCTGAGCTTGTCTCATGTCTAGCCATGCAGAGCCATTATATATATATATTGTAGCTTGATTCCCCATTTTTCTGGGAGGGGACTTTCCCTTGAGTGTCGTTATCCTACACATGTGTCCTTGCATTGAGCATAGGTATGTTCTGCTACTTGGAACTAGTTTGTTTTCCCTTGACACTCGTGTCCTCCTAGTCTGTAACTATAAAGCACTTTTATTCTTTTTCAATATTTTCAAAATATTTGAAAAAGTCCAAAAAAATAAGAAAACCAAAAAGATAGACAAGAAAAGATGTTATCTTTGGCAACAATCAAGTCATGTTTCCTTCGAATAGAGAACTGTATATCACATCCGTTGGTTGGGTCAATAGTTTGACTTTAGGAGATGTATTCGTTTCTTTGATTTTATCTCCATTGACTGGTTAAGCTTCCAGTCCCTATGGAGCCTCTGTCGATTCCTCTTGTGTTGCAAAGATGTCCCAATTTTGTATATTGAGTCTATGCTGCCTACATTCAGTCACCATTCTCTTTTATGCTCTTGTTTGAATGAAGTTGAAACCTAAGTCGGCCATTCCTCAGTTCTCTTGACTTTGCATGTCAACCATTCTTGGTACTGGTACTGGTTCGTGCACATTATCATTGAGTCCTTCCACATTATATAGCTTTGCTGAGTACCTCATGTTGGATGATGGGGGATGCCTTAATTCCCTCCTTCCAGTGGATTTCATCCCATCGACTTCAGATAATTGATTCTAGGATAGGAGTCTAAAGTCATTTTGAGTGCCTTGAGACTTGCAGTCATCAATGGTAGGTTCTCTTGGCATCAATAGTTTTGGGAATACATCAATGTCCCCTGATCAATGGATTCATTCAAGTGTTTGAACTCAACACATTTATTCACACTTGTTAGTTTGCACTCTAGTACCTTGATTCCCATTTTTATTATCGGTGGGATATCTCGCGTCTGTTAACGGTATACATCAATGACTGGTAATCAGATGATGGACTACTATGTTCGACCTTTACACCTCTATTCACATAGTACTACATGTACTCATATTGCTACCTCTTTGATCGTTCCAGTGTTCATGAGATTTTAGCTCTCTTGTGACTTGATTCCAGTGTATGTCAGATATCTCTAGCCATTATGGAGATCTTGATACATTGTATATCTTCAGCTTTCATGGAGATCATGATCCTTTATATATCTTCATCATGGAGATTCTGATCTATCTATAGTGTACGTGGCGATGACCACAAATGTCATATTTTGTATCATGCCTATTCATGGCCATTGTACTCTTATGTATTCGGGACTGTTGTATGTACTTGCAGTCATGTGCAGAGTTTGATTATTGTATTATGATGTTGGATGGCTTGTTCTTCCACCTAGTTCTTGATCACTCCACTTCTGGGATGGAATTATAATGTATTTCAGCCATTGTATCACCCCTCTGACCTCACACATTAGGGGGCATCTGTTACAGTTGATTTTACCACAAATGCTGGATCACACATTTATGGCCTTCCCTGTCCCTCTACAGACTCTTTGGACCCCATGGATCATTTTTTCACCTTTGATGTTTCCAATATCATCCCTAAAAACATGCATTATTTTCTATACACAACTTTTAAACCCATTCTCATGTATATACGTGGATATGACCCTTAAACCCGTGTACATCGGGATGTGTGAAAAAGGTCAAATAGTTTTGGAGTTTTCCTTGATGTGGATCCGATTCACTTGTCTCTTGGCCTTCCATATGCCTTGAGATCACTTATATTTTACCTTCCATTACCCCATTGAAGCACTATATAAGGAACCCTTTGGATACATTGAAGGAAGAGGAATTGAAGAGCATGAAAACTATAGTCAATTGTTGCCATATCTTGATCATACTTGAGTCTGCATCCCTTTGTCCCTTGGAGCACTTTGTCTTCTTCCCAAGCTTGCCTTTGGTTGTGAGCTTGCTATTGAGAGATGTAGGATTGAAGTGGCGGAGGCCTAGGTGGAGGAATCAGTTTCTCTGGTTCGTAGATGTGCCGATAGAGATTGTAATTCTTGTAATCTCTGATTTATATTAATATAAATATATTTTCCTATACAATAATGTGTATTTAAATGAATATTGAATCCATGGATGCTTTTAAATGCTTATATGTTATTGATTATATATGCTAGAGTAGGTCTAACACCATTATATAGCATGCTTGTCTTGTTTGCTGATTGTTGAGAGAGAAAATTGCTAACACAAGTGAGATTGGAAAATCTCAATAGGGATCTACATAAACCATCTGGAATAAGGTATGTTTCGAGATCATTTAGTATTAGATGTTTATTTCTCTTGCATATTGGGAAGGGATTGATTTCTGCAGTTACTCTATCTGTTGTGGTACCCCAAGCCATAGGAAGTTTTCTCCGTAACACCAAGAAACCCATTTGTTATTTGGCTTCGGTGTATCTTAAGGTGAGAGTTGGTTTGGTTAAGTAAGTCATGGTAAACCCAACTATGTGCTGGTTAGGCCGAGTAAGTCCTGATAAACCCAGTAGTACTTCACTTGTATGCCTGTAGCCTGATAAGACCAATTGTGTATTGACTTGGCTTAACAGTTTGAGAAACCCAACTATAGGTTGGATTGACTATGTTTGATGTGTTTTGGTTATGTGTGAGTCTATTTTTCCCTAGTTCCTTATGGAAATCATGCCCAGCTCAGGGGTGGCAGTGGTGTTGAGAGATTAATGAACACACTAGCCTATGGTTGGGTGGAACGTTGCAGCGACATAGCTAGTTGCGGGACAAATTCATTATCCAAGATAAGTATTTGATGTTACTCTTGTTTATGCAATGTGTTCTCTTATGAATTGGTATGTTCATGCTGAATGCTTATTGATGAATTAAGTAGAGTTTTACTTGTGTATCTTTCCTACATTTTACTTTTGTTTATTCCTTATTGTTGAGGCCTGTAAAATCGCAAGTAACAACAACAGGGATTCTCCCCAATAAGCATTCCCAATTAGCTCGTTATTGTTTGCTGTGGGGAATCTGTCCAGTTTACAGTCCGACTACCGTAGGTCAAGTAATGCTTAAGCTTATTTTACCGGTTGTGGCCCGGTCCACCATTTAAGTGTATTTTTTTTTAGTTTTATGTTTTAGGTATGATATGCAAGTGGCTAGATAAGTGAAGTCGATAGAGATAAAGAAGAGTTTCACAATGTGATGCACAAGTTCTTACCTCTCGTCTTACCTCTTTCATTTCTAAATCATGATCAAGAAAAAAATTATACTAGTGCTAACTAAATCTATCTAGCCTAACCCTAGGGAGCAATACTGTAATTAATGATGAGTAATGTACTGTATAACATGCATTTAGAATACTATAGATAACTATTCATATTTCAAATACACAAATATAAGTAGACAGATAACCAAAGAGATAGCTCATTGTCAATTAAAAAATTCATTACTTGGATATAATGTGGAAATTTCACAGAAATAAATAGGAAAACATTCACAACATGAAATAATTCGTGAGTTGGAATGATCTCACAATTCATAGAAACAAGTTGAAACAGACGTAATTCACATTGAACCAGTCTATGGCCAGCATTCAAAACTCCACAACACTTTCTCAAGCCGAAAATATAACTCTTTATTATAAGATGAAATAGTTCTCCTTACAATAACATTGCACAAAGATAGTCTAAAAAAATATCCTCTATTATATCAGGCTTTGCTATATTTATACAAACAACAAAAACTCTTGAACTGCCCTCTTTTCCTTTTGGGCTTCCCCTAACTCTTCCTTTACATTTTTTTTTTCCTTTAGATTATGGACTTAAAAACCAAAATAAATACAATATATTACATCATTAATCAAATGTTCTAAATAGTCAAACTAAGATGGCTCATCTTTTTCATTCATAAATTTCTTCCACGCATTGGCATCTGCTACTATGTTTTCAAAACCAGAAGGTTCTAGAAATCTGAGAGTAATTTCATGGTTATCAACTTGAGCTTGTATACCTACCACTATGGATGGAATCAGGCGAAGTTGGTCTTCCAGTAAGTGACTGCTAACTGCCACATGTGCTATTTCAGTTTTAAGCACATCTTCATCTAATCTCTTCACTAGTGGAATGGCCTATTCATTTTTGTTGCATTGTTCCTGCAATTGTTTAAAAAATATTTCATGTTCGGGCAGTACCCCTAGTCTCCTGCTAGCAAAGATCTGACACTGATTGTAAGTTAGGAGGACTCTTTTGTAGAATTATGCATAGGCACTCTTCATCTTCCTCACTGTCTTTACTAGCTCTTCTGCTGCTTTGCTAGAAAACTTGATCAGCTCATACTCCAGCTTTATCATCTCCGAGTATTTGGGAGGTGCATCTGCAAGAGTATCCTTATTTGTTTCCACCCATGCCATTCTTCCTTGTATAGTTTCTAAGATATCCCGTGTCTTGTCTAAGAAATAGGAAGCTATATTTATAATTTCCTCCAACCTTATTTCTATTTGTTGAACCTTAAACCTCTCTTCCACCATCTGAAGCTAGATTTGATGAATATTATTTCTGAGTGTTAGAGCATGCTTCTTTAAAGGTTCAACATCGGCTTTCTACTACATAGTTGTCTTCAATTAAACTTCTAGTGAATTGTTTTGATATTCCAAGGCTACTATCTAAGTTTCATACAGCTTAGCTTTCCCTTCTGCAGTGGTCCTTTGTACTTCCAGTTTTGTCACTTTATCTTCTAACTTTCCCTTTTCCTTATTCAACTCTTCAATTTATAGCCTTGGATTATCTCTTTCAGCTTCAAAATACCGATATCTTTGTTGTAGTTTCCCAAAATCTGACAAGGTGGCCCAGGATTCCTTTTCTGTATTGCCTATAGATAGCACCAAAGCATCTTTATCTACCTGTAGAGTCTGACACTCTGCCTTGGATACCTCAACTTCACTGATCATATCTTCATATTTTCTCTTCAAGCTCTGATCATATCTTGGATACCTCTCCTTTTTTAAGGTCTCTTTTAACTGTGGGACCTTCTTCTAGGAATGCTCGAGATCTATTATTATTCTATCCACATTATCTTCAGTCCCTAGGGATAGGGATACCCCATCTCTTTCCATTAACCGCAGATCTTTATTGGTACCGTGAACCACTGTTTTATCGATCACCATCACTCTTGTCTTACCTCCAGTGTTCACCTTTTTCTTTGTTCGTTTAACAATCCTCTTTCTTACCTTGTCATAGAAAATGATCTTTAAATCAGGCACCTCATCCCCTTCAGTGGGAATAAAAGGAATCAACTCAATCACAGCTATTGACACTGGATCCCCTCCTGCTATACTACTAGAGGGAACAACAGGTTCGAATGGATCAGTATCACACTGAGCCTTTCCTTGATCAGCAGGGTTTTTTTCTTCTCGTGTCTCTTCTCTCAATTCTTCAACTTCCTTTTCTGCTTGCTCTTTTTCCTTATTAGCACATTCTAATCTTAATCCTTCACTTTCTTTCTGCCTTCTCTGTATTTCTTCTTCCTCCTTTCATTTCTTTTCTTCTTCTATCTTCTTTTCTGCCTCTTCAGCTGCCTTTCTCTTTTATTCGTCTTCAGCTCGCAACCAGTCCTATGCTTCTTGTGCTAACCTATGAGCTTCTTCCTACCTTTTCTTTGCTGCATCTTCTTCCTGCCTTTTGAGTTTATTAGCATCTTTTCCCTTTCTTCCCACAGTAGCTATCTTTTTTTTGAATCTTTTCCTCAAAGCTATCATGTTTTGAGCATTCTACAAAATCTCTTCATCTTTATCCCAGAAATTTGCATACTCAAAATGCACTCCACCTATTGTGCAATAATCAACAACTCTATCCTCAAATTCATTCCTATGTAAATTCATTTCACTGAAGTGAAAATACTCTAATTCCTTAACAAATTCTACTACAATTTTTACCTTAGAAAATTTGTAACTTCCTACAAAAAGGGGATTGTAGGATATACTACCTTCTTCTGATGAAAAAAGAAATTTCCCACTCCATCAATGTACAACTCTCTCACAGCCTCTTTATGGATCACATAGTCTTTATCATACCTTGACAAAAGGGAAGGAGCCCTTGAACCACCATACATTCTTAAATACAAGCCCTCTTCTATCAAATAATAGTTCTAGTTGTTTTGCACAACTTTCAAAGCTTCCTCTGACATACAATTACATTCAACCAAGAAAATCAAAGTATACAATGGCATAATGAAATTATCACAAATCTCCTTTTATTGACTATAATATTTGTGAGCCCAGAATAATTTATAAGTAGCATACACAAGGGCTCGGTCTTTATCCCATTGGCACTTCAATGCTAGGAATGGCTGAGTACATAAAATGCAATCAATCAATATCGAACTCATACAAAATTCTGTCTTCTTTTGGGAAACTCCTCCCAATGCTGCACTTATATAAGATGACAGGCTATTGGACACTATATTTTCCCAATTAAAGATCATACCTTGGGTGGCCACAAAAAATATCACTGGTACCCTACCAATTTTAAATCTTTTTCCATTAGCCCTCCCGAAAACTCTGTTTAACATCAAGGCAATGAACCTGTATGGAGTGTGGAGGGTTGATGTTTCGTACTCTCCAGAAGGCCTTGTATGGAATTTTTTACCTGGGATCATCATTTTTTTAACTGTTTCCACCATATCTAGATTGAGCTCCTTTAACCAAATTTCAGTCAAATAGGTTTGTGGTGTTGGTAAATTATAAGCCATGGATACATAGGCTGGGATATATGCAACATAACCCTACCTCTCGGTGCTGGCTAGTATCATCCTCGTTATGTCTGCCCTAGGAAGAATCCACCCTATCACCTCTAAACATGGGAAATGGTCAGGTCTGGTAGCCACTTACATAATGGTTGATCTCTCAATATTGGCATACATAGGCATATATTCAAACCTAGCTTCTGGAACACTCTGGTTTGAAATCATTCTGTATACCTCTCCCCATTTATACTTCGACTCAACTCCAGTAATGGATTTATTATCTTCATAAATAACCTCAACTTTGGTTACTATCTCTACTTCTGGTTCCTCATCAGCTGCTTGGGCCTTCTTCTTCTACTTTTGTGTCATATTGATGTACTGATGATTAGCCTGTAACAATCATGCAACATGATTTTAGTCTACTTACTCCTAGCAAGCTATCTATTGAAAGAAACATAAAAAACAACCAGAATATTACCATCCCATCAATATGCATGCTGAATAATTTTCTTTTATCAAAACCACTAGTCCTTTTGGATGAGAAACTCTAAAGAAAAGAAAACTTGCAAAACCTATTTTCCCTAAACCTGCGAAAAACCTCTGCTAGGGAAAACTCTAGATCTTCACAACAACCCTGTTTCTTCGGGTAGAAAACTTGACTGCGGGAAAAAAAAATCCTTAAACTTTAGACCACTAAAAACCCCCAAAACCCCTTATCATCTATGCACTCCTTCTACATCCCATGGAAAAACACTGTCACTTAAGACATGGCTGCACATAGACTAGGCGAGAAAATAACCGGCTGAATGAAATGATGCTCACAGATAGATAGGTTGAATCCTTAAATAAAGAAAACCCACCACTATTCAAAACAAACACCCCCTCAGGAAATAAAACCCTATCAATACATGCGGTCGAAAACAAATAATAATACTAGGCATATAAAAAATTGGAGCGAATTCTACCTGGAGACAATATGGCGAGTGACCTGGACAGACAACAACCTCCACTGCAAAATTATTTATACAGGCGATCGACAGCTACACAGATTCAAATTGGTAACCTCATGGTGATAATGACATCTCATACAAACTCTATGGATTTATAAGCCCGACCGTGGGAGTAGAAGTCAAATAACGTGGCAGGAAAGAAAAAATTAACCCACCGTCGGAGTGATACTCATATGAAAACCTGCAATATTGGATCAACTCAACTCTTCATGCCCGAGAACTCAGATGAAAAACACATCAGAAGAAGAAATCACTAACCTATCTTGGTATCGATGAGAGAAATGTGAAGTCGTGGATAGATTCGGTACTATGCCCCCTCAACGTTGGCTGGTGAAACCACTAACACCTTCGGCTCATTCCCATATACACAGTAGATATGGCGAGACATTTTTCCAAACTTAATCAGATATCGGAGAGTGATAGTTAAACGAGGACCCGGCTCCTTAGAGACGTTTCAGACTATGCTTCTAGAAAATCAGCAACTTCCTCCGATACAATAGATGAAACGGCATCCAATACATCGGAGAAAACCTTGGAAGGCTCCCAATGGGAACATCGGGAAGGTAGTCAGCTGTGCATCTGATGCATTAGAAAGCTAGTCGACTATGCATATGATATAAGTAGACAAAAACTCAAATATTTCAAAAAACAACAAGCCACGGGAAAACTTTGGTAAAATCATGGAAATCCTTAAGCCTTCTAAACACTAAAAGAATAAGGGGGGACCCTAAAACTATATTTTTTTTTTTTGGGGGGGGGGGGGGGGGGAGGAAGTTGCAACTACAACAATTGGCGACTACCTGGCGGACACAGATCTCTAAACAACTTATCCTTTGAGACAATAGACTATTTTGGTGGTATCACTTTATTAGATTTCTTCAAGATATCTGGATTTCTAGAATGCAATATTTATGAACATTAAACATTGATGATAGTCCAAATTTAAGAAAGAGAACTACAATTTCAAAAGTCTTGATAACTCTTCTGAGGCTGAAAATATGAGTTTTATTTTACCTCTGCCTTTGGGTAGCTTCTAACTTAGACACCACAGGATTGTAACATATGGTAAACAAATATA
Organism: Pseudotsuga menziesii; assembly: GCA_001517045.1. Lineage (NCBI taxonomy): Eukaryota > Viridiplantae > Streptophyta > Pinopsida > Pinales > Pinaceae > Pseudotsuga > Pseudotsuga menziesii. The sequence goes on from LPNX010954168.1 coordinate 223,674, forward strand.
TCCATTTGTTCCTTATTCCCATGCCAATTTGCACTCTTTGGTGCTTCTGGACTTTTGTCCTTTTGAGTCCTCCCTAACTAATTTCTTTCTGAATTTTAATTCAGGCCCCTCTATCCATAGTGTCCTTTTGTGTGAGAGATATTTTGATTTTAACTCATGAACAGAGAATAACTTTGGAAATCTCATTCACAATGATGTGTTTCAGCATGTGCTTTGGTACATATTTTCTTCTTGGGATATTTTTACTCTTGTTATCCTTTTGGCTTTTGACTGTGGCATGGGATCATTTAAATATAATACATTGTTTACCCTGCTTCCTTTCCATGGCTCTTTTGCTATTACCCCCTTAGGACAGTATTTAGTGTGAAATGAATGGAGCCTCAAAATAGTATTCTAGACTTTTCTATCCTTATTTATTTTACAGGAATTAAGCAGGACTTCAATGTGTTCATAATCCATTCAGATAATCTGCTAGTCTTGAAGAATCCTTAAAAATTTTGTATGGGTAAATAGCAGGTAGTCTTTGCTCAAAGATTTTAGTTTATCCAGAACTTTGACGAACTCCAAAACCAAAATTCATGCTGATTTATTGAAACATAAAAAAGAAATCAAAACTTGAGCAAGTGAAATTAAATCAACTGAAATTAATCTAAAGCAAACAAAACAAATCAAACCATTTATTTATGTACAAAAAAAACAAAATCAAAACCATTAAGAAAAATAAGGCTTGAGAACTAAACCATTTACTAGTAAGTTCTCCTCCCACCCCTGTAAGTCTCACAATTTGTAAGTTGAGGGGCCTTTCTACACTAGAATCTGAAAAGGGCTTATCCATAGTTCTTGGAATTTAGTGTGCTTTCCCTTCTCATCATGTGGGTAATCCCACTTAAGAACCAAATCACCTACCTCGAACTCCTTTTTCCAAGCTTTGTGTTTGTCAAACCATCTCTTCACCATTTCTTGTTGATGTCTAAACCTTTCTTGGGCTTTGGACCTAGACTCTTCTAACTTCAGTAGATTGTGAATTCGGATTTACAGAACTTCATTATCAGTACCCCTAGAGTCTTGGGCTAGTCTGGAAGATGGAAATAGAATATTACGAGGTAAGATAGCTTCTTTCCCATAGAAAAGAGTGTAGGGTGACACACCTAAGGAGTTCTTGGATGTGAATATATCAACCCAGAGTGCATTAGGAAAATCTAGATGCCAGCTCCTTCGAATTTCTATAATCATTTTCTTTAAAATTCTAATCAGGTTTTTATTTGTGGATTCTGCTAAACCATTTCCTTGTGGATAGTAGTTTGTAGAATAGTGTATATTAATTCCTTTTTCATTAGCAAATGCATTAAATTTAATAGATGAAAAATATGAAGCATTATAAAAAACTAGGGAAATTGGAACCCCACACCTGGTCATAATATGATCTTGCAGAAAGTCCATAACTGCATCTTCATTTACTTTACGTAGTAGAATGGCTTCTTACCATCTGGTGAAATAATCAGTTGCCATCAAAATATACTTATTATGCAATGAATAATTTGGATTTATCTCTCCAATAATGTCAATCCCCCATTGCCCTAACGGTTCCGAGATAATCACTGGTTTCAATGGTCTTGCTGCTTTGGCTTGCCCCCCCTGCTCCTTTGGCAAGTATCACACTTTCTAACATGAGCATGAGAATATTTAAACAATGTCAGTTGGTAGTATCCAGCTCTGAGAATATTATGTGCTGTTGTGTCTCCTGAAAAATGACCTCCAGTGGGTCCATTATGTACTTCTGCTACAACCTTCTTTGCATCTTCATGTTCCAAGCATCTAAGAAAGACTCCATCGTAGTTCTTTCTAAACAACACTCCATCAATAATATGATATAAGGGTGATTTTATACGTAATTCTCTTCTTTGTTTGGGATTCCAATGTTCCGACAAATATCCTTCTTGAAGATAATGGACTAAATCCCTATACCAGGAGTCTGGAGCTGTGAATAGAGGACATACATCCACCATGTGTAATTCAGCTTCATTATCCCAGCTATTATCTTCATTGTTTTGACTCTCAGCCATCAACTTACAGATTCCTTGTCCTTTAGTTATGGTTGCTAGTTTGAATTCAAGATCATATTCTTGCAAAGAAGTCACTCAGTTCCCTCTTCTTTCTCCCAATTTCTTTTGTACAAAAGGGATCATACCACTGGTTGTGGGACTATTAATTTGGTGTGGTTCTTAAGTGTGTATGGACTGAATAGCTTGACCTCCTTAAAAATTGCTTAAGTTTGTTTATCAAATGCGGGATAGTTCAATTCATCCCCTTGCAGACCAGTGCTCATAAATGATATGGGGTATTCATCTCCCCCTTCTTCTTTCTGTGTAAGCACTGCTGCTAATGAATCATTCGAAGAAAAAGTGTATACGATAAAATCCTTTTCAAAGTCAGGAATTTTAAGTGATGGTGCATGAGGTATGGATGTTTTAATCTTTTCAAATTCACCCTTCTCTGAATCAGTCCACTTGAATTGGACACTTTGCTTTACCATTTGTTGTAAAGGTTTGATGATTTGAGCAAATTCTGACACAAACCTTTGCATGAAATTTATTTTCTCGATAAAAGATTGCATACCCTTTTTATTATGGGGTAAAGGGATCTGTTATATGGCTCTAATTATTTCTGGGTCTGTTGAGATCCCTTTTTTGGAAATGACATGACCCAATAGCTTTCCTTCCACGACAGGGAACACACACTTCTTAGGATTTAACGAAATGCCATATTTCCTGCAACACTCAAAAATCTGTTTCAAATGAAATGCATGCTCTTATCTCTTCTTTGAAAATATTGTAACATCATCTAAATAAACCACAACATTATGGCCAATCAGATCGTGGTGTTATCTCCCAAAATAAATTTATTTTGATAAGTATGAAGAATTGGACTCATGAAATGAAAGATCTGAGTAATACTGACAAATTGAAAACCTCTGTTTTTGATATGGTTGAAAATTTTAAAAGTTATAGCTTTCGGTGGCTTAGGCGAGGATTTTTATAGCTCATTAGCCATTGAAAAGCTATGTTTTGGTGGCTAAATGGTTGAATGCGGGATAAAGGTGAGCCATCGAAAGCGGTCCAAGCAAACAGAATTAAAATAACGCTTTCGGTGGCTTAGGCGAGACTCCAAAAGACTCATTAGCCACCTAAAATGGTTTCTTTCGGTAGCTTAGAGAGAATACCAGGAAGGATTTTAACCACTGAAAGTAGGCAATGAGCAACATTGGTAAAGGTGCACTTGGTGGCTTAGGCAAGACTCAGAGCAACTCATTAGCCACTGAAAGGTGATACTTCCGACAGCTTACTAAACAATTCAACACACGTTCTAACCCCTGAAAGTAGGAATATAAGAATTGGGTAAAAGGTGCTTTCAGTGGTTTAGGTGAAAGCTCAGGCATTTTGTTAGCCATCGGAAGGACAGGTTTTCAATAGTTAAATAGGTTTTCCAGCGAGGCCATTATCCACCGAAAGCAGGATTTCACTGCAACGATGGGAGGAAGGTTTCGACGGCTTATGCGAAAAATATATCACTTCATTAGCCACCAATAGCCATCTTTTCGGTAGATAGCTGAAAAAATCCCGGAGGTTATTAACCACCGAAAGGGAAAAGTGAGGAAACAATTAAAAAATAGTCAAATCCAACCCCGTCAGCAAAAGGAGCAATCAGTGGAGGGCATGAAAAACCACCGAAAATACTTGGGCCTGCATAAACCACGTGTGTAAATGAGTTAAAAAGGTCGTTATGAAACTAGCAAAGGACTGATATAACTAGAAACCCTCAGTCTCCTTCCACTTATCCAAAAAGAATAGAAAAAATCCCACCGAATACCCTAACTTATGTGTGATATGATATCTTAGAGAGGAGATCGAGAGTATTAGCTGCTGCCATCACCTTATGATCTCAGCATCCATCATGACATAAAAAACCCTCTTAATCAGTGCCAAAGGACTCCAACAAATTTCATCTTTGAGATTGTCATTCTTCTCCACCAGAAAAACTATCTCTGAGGAAGCATCTTGCTAGCACATTATATACATAACTGAGAATTATTTTGCAGGAATCCAGGAGAGGCACTCATCAAGATGTAGAAGGGAGGACCTGCTCTTAGGAAGGAGCTGGGTGATATCAGTTATTTGAAAGAACATCCAGAGGTCTGTAAACTCTTCCAAGAGGTTGGCTGCTACAAGCTCTGTAAAAAAATACAAGGCTCCCATCAGTAGGTAGCTGAGGCATTTTCCCTATCATTTGATGGTTCAAAAGTAGTTATAGGAAAGGAGGAATTTCACATAGAAGAAACCCTGGTATTTGAAGTAACTGAACTCCCTTGTACAGGAGAAAAAAGGTTTAAGACCACCATACCAAAAGATGTAGAATTCAGGTCTTACCTAAAGCTTGAACATAAAGGAATGGTATGGAAGAAGAGTGTGCCATCATCCTGGTTGGAGGAGAGATGGCAACAATTGTTGAAGGCCATTGTGGTCTACCTAAACTATGAAGGAAGATATAACATAGCCATGATCTACCATTTCAAGTTAATGAATCACTTCACAATAAAAATCCCTCTCAATTTTCCCTTTTACTTACACAAAAGTCTGGGAAATATGACACACCAAGTGAAAGCCCAGCCATCCAAGATTGCTAGAAGGCTATCCCACCATGGCCTTATCCAACTATTGGTCCAAGAGTTGCTAAAAAGAAGGAATATGACATGGCCTTATTTTCTGTTTTGGAATGGATTTAAGACAGGCCTTCAGCCAGAAGAGAAAGGAGAGTCTCCTACCAAGAATTCTAGCACACCAAGGAGTGGGAGAAGAAGGAGAAGGGCCATTTCCCCAACAGCAGTAGCAGAACAACCTCCCTCCTCTTCCAAGACCAAGAAGGTAAAAAGGAACTTGGAATTTAGTGAAAAGGGCCAGGAGGCTGAAACACACATTGAAAATATCCTAAATCTACCCTAGTCAAATTTTGAAGAAGAGAAAGAAGAAGGTGCAAACCTAGCTCTACAAATTGTACCAGTATCTGAAGCACTACCATTCCCCACACCAAAGGAGCAAGAGGAACCAACATAGAGCGCTTCCTCTAGCAAGCCTAAAACTCAAAAGATAAATCAATTACTAAGAGAAATTTATGAGATGGAGATATTGGAAAGGGAAATAAAGAAGAATAATGATGCATTGACTAGCAAAAACAAGCTGCTACATAAGTCTTACCTGGAACAGAGAGAAAGATATTTTTTCCTAAAGAGACTGAATACAAGGCACCTAAAGGAAAATACTAGATTGTACAAGATGATTAGACTCCAAAGACTACAACTGAAAGAATCCAAATCAAACCCTAGTAGCCACCCCACCTTGGAAACCCTAGCTGAAGCAACAGTTAGTCTCCAGCCTCCTGAAACTAGCCAGGGTGCTGTCAACACTCCTAGCATGAATCCTGCACAAGAAGGAAGCTGAGAAAACAGGCCTAAAAATAAATTTTTGAGAAAAACCTAATGTTTTTTGCAAAAGCAGGTATTTTGGTGTCTTAAGCGGACGTTGGGGAAATCCATTAGCCATCGAAAGCACCACTTTTGGCAGCTAATGGTTTCGATAGACATGCCTCTTAGCCACCGAAAGCAGACAAAGGCTTAAAATCAAATTTTTGCATACAAGACCACTTTTTGGCAGATATATATGGCTCAAGGGCATAGGCTGAAGATGAAGGGTGTGGAGGAAAGAATCAAGAAAAGGTTTGTTTCAGTCCTACTATGACATAACAGCGCACAAGGCCATCAACATCTAGCTGTCAAGAGAAATCAGTGGCTTAACTAGTAGAGGGCTAGTAGCAGTAATTATCAGCAGTTACCTCAGTTATCTGAAGGTTCATATAGTGAACTAATTCTTCAATTAGTTAGACAAGTAGTTAGTTAGGGTTTTTAAACCTAATTTGCAAAAAACTATTTTTTGTTTAGTTTTGTAAAAAACACATCCAAGCTTTCAGGATCTGTATATTTTGTAAAGGATATATAGCCTAAAACTTATTTTATGAAAAAGGTTCGACTTCGGAGATTTATAGACCTATACTATTGTCAACTTCTCATTTTGCTCATGATTGAATATAATCTCTTTTGTTATAATTTGTTCAGCCTCCATTTCTGTCTTTACTGTGCTTATGCCTGAATGTGTATTTAGGTTAAATTCAAGTTTATTAATGACTGATAGCTTTCATCCTATTGGCATGTTAATGTGATTTGAATTATAAGTACCATCCTTACCATGATTTAGCCATTTATATGCATCTGTTTTGTGTGTAAATCTGCCAACCTGATGAGTTCTCCATCCCTGCACCTTATTGTCAACTTTTGAGAAGTTGTAACTAAAAGCCTTGTAATTGAGTGAGTTTCATGCATGTCTTGAGAGTGGAAGGTCATATAAGTCACCTGACTTGATCCATATTATAAAACCCTAAAAAACATTGTAATTTACCAAGCATCCTTGAGCTACAATCTAGAGGATTTTCCTGGAGTGATAACACACGGAAATCTATATCTATCCCCCTTTGGAAAGTTTCTCCAGCATTAATGAGTCTAAAGGGAATCCTCCTATATGCAAAGGTCCCCCACTTGGTTCTAAAAGTGTTCTTGAGGATGTCTTATTCTGCTACAAGCACTTGGTTATAACTTGAGTAACCATCTAATAGAGAAAACAGTTCAGAACCTAAGACCATTTGTAGTATTTGTTCCATGGGTGGGACAGGGTAATTATCTTTATCTAATGCACGATTTAGATTTCTGAAATCAACGCAAAGTCTGGTCTCTCCAGACTTTTTTCACACCAGTACTAAGTTTGAGACCCATTCTAAATGTTTGAATTTAAATATGATTTTAGCATCTAGCATCTTTTTCACTTCACTTTGAATTAGGGGCTCTAATTTGGGATGCATCTTTCTCAGAGGCTGCTGGTCAGGTTTGGCTCCAACTTTGATTGGAATAACATGTTGTATAATTTTGGTGTCATAAGTTTTTAGGTCCTTGTAGGTCCAAGAAAATACATATTTGTATTGTCTAAATAAACTGATGAATTTACTCCTCTCACCGGGTGAACAACACTTCCCCAAATTCACATATTTGGGTTCAACCTCTGTCCCTAAATTTATCAGCTCAAATTGTAAACACAAGCTATGTGTCTTGAAATTCGCTGGCTTTCTAAACTTGTTGTCTAAATCAAACATATGTTCCAAAGTTATGACTCCTTTTGGAATGAAATTTCCATTCTGCAGGTCTGCTTGATGTTCTTTGTCATCTATTATGGCTCCTTTAAATGTATCATTATTCATTAAACATTCCAATATTTGTTGATCATCATCAAACACCATCAGATTGGTGATGTTGTCTGGAACAGAAGGACTGAAAAGAAATTCAATTGAACATCTGTTATATTAAAATTGCATAGTGATCTAGGGACTAAACACAGTCTCATTAATATATTAATGACAATAATTCATGAAAATGGTGAAAAAGGGCTGCAGAATCAGTAGCCGCACTGTATATTCACACAAATAATGAGTAATACAATACAATGGCATGCTGGAAGCATGAATGACAAAGCAATTCAAATTCCTAAGGAGGTCATTCGAGTTGAATGAGTGAGTCTATCTTAACTGAATGTAAGCCATAGTCAACACTCAAGTTAACCACTGATCAAAACCCTAATTGACTCAACTAAACCCTAACTGAAGTCGAAGTGCAATAAATGACTGAGTCTTAACTGAAAGAGATCAGACACATGTCACAGTAATCCAACCATCAAGTGGCAGTGCTTCAATGACTCCAATGAACCCTGATGAGGTTAACTGAAGTGAAACTGAACATTAGAAGTGGTTGGAGGAACCCCTTTTGACTCCAGTTCATTAAATAATCATTAAATAATCAATTTAATGAAAGGATGCACCTTCACTGCCCTGTTTAACTAATTGTAACCATTAATTAGCAATAAAGTGCATTAATGACACTCAAATCACCCCCAGAGTGCTCCGGTTAGCCTCCCCAAATGTAGGAGAAGGCTAAGTTAACCTCCTTGACTGAAGGTAGGCATGGATGTGATCTAGATGATGACATTTAATGCTCCATTGATGTTAATTAAGCCAATAATATTTAGGATAGTGGTTTAACTAGGTCAAATTGACCAAAATGAGTGTGTAAGGTGGTAAATGTCTCCAACACCCCCCATTAAGCTATACTCAGGAGGAGTTAGAAAACATAAATGCATAAAAATGCTAGGGCCAAAGAAACTAAGGCCATAGGTCACCCTGTACAATGCTGAAACTGAAACAATGCTAAAGAACAACTAAGTGAGGAAAAGAGGGAAAACCCAGTGGGAAAAAAACCCACCTCAAGTTGAACACTGAAAGTAGTCTGAATCACCCTGATGAACTCACCCCCAATAGTGAACGGAGGTAAGTGAAATTATTTTCTAAAAATATCTTGGTGAAGATGTCTACAATCTGCTCATCAGTCGGGCAGTATTGCAGAATGATGGTCCTGTCATGCACTAGCTCCCTGATGTAGTGCATGTGGATCTCTACATGCTTGGTCCTCTTCCTGGTAACTGGATCCGTGGATATCTTAATAGAACTTTTATTGTCACAAAATAGGATAGTGGAAAAAGTACTACAAATATCAAACTCTGAAAGAATTCCTTGCAACCAAACTGCTTGGATGCAATCATTCACCACTCCTCGATACTCGGCCTCTGCTGAAGATAGTGTTATGGCAGCCTGATTTTTGTTAGACCAGAAAATGGGGCCACCACCAAACATGAATACATATCCATTAGTAGGCTTCCAATCAATATAATCACCCACCCAATCGAAATATGTGTATCCAACCAGCTCTAGCTCGGAGTCTACACCTTAGTGAATGCCGTAGGTCCTAGTTCCTTGAATATACTGGAGGATCCTCTTGGCTGCCTTCCAATGAAGATCATGAGGATGCTGCATGTATCTTGATACATAATTCATGGCATAATATATATCAGGCTGAGAATGTGTCAAGTACAACAAGCTACCAATCAACTATCGATAGATAGTACAGTCCATGGGAGGTGTGCTTTTTCCTTCTTCAAGGCTGATCCCTGAAAGGAAAGGGAATGGTGCAGGCATACATTCAGCCATGTTAAACTTGAATAACAGGTATGAAATGTATTTGGACTGAGTGACCATAATCCCATCATAATTTTACTCAATTTTGAGCCCCAAAAATTGTTTTAGGAGCCCCAAATCACTCATTTCAAAGGCATTGTGGAGAGCAGTTTTGATGGCTGAAATGGAAGCAACTGTGATACCTGTGATCAGTAAGTGATCAACATATAAAAAAATAATGATCAAATTACTATCAGACTACTGTAAATACACATTTTTATCTGATATACACCTTTGGAAGTTCTGCGAGAGAAGGAAGGCATCCATCTTGGAATACCACTCTCTTGGGTCCTGTTTTAACCCGTATAGTGACTTCTTTATCTTGCAAACCAAATATGGATCAGTGATGTAGCCATAATAATGCTTCATGTATATCTCCTAATGAATATCTCCACGCAGAAAGTCTGACTTAACATCCATATGATGCACCTCCCAGTGCTTAGATGCTGAAATTTGCCAAAACTAGGCGGATCGAGTTCATTTTTGCAACCGGTACAAAGGTCTCATGGTAGTCAACACCTTGGACTTGAGAGAAAACTTTTACCACCAGCCTTGCATTATATTTGTAGGTTCTTCCATCAGCAGAAACCTTGTTCTGAAACACCCACTTGCATTGAACCAATTTCCTTCCCAAAGGAAGAGAAACTAGCTCCCAAGTAGTGTTTTTCTGAAGAGAATTCATCTCTTCATCCATGGCAACTTGCCATCTCAGATCCTTCCGAGCATGGTAGTAGTATTTTGGGTCTGAAATAATCATCAAATATCAACTTTTGAACAGCAAATTATTGGGACAAGAGAGTGAAATACCTCCTCTTTGGAAATCAGATCGGGTTCTCCTTGGATCATCCATATTTCCAGTGTTATCTCCTGCAAACGAGAGTGTTTGTCAGGCCCATGTGGGAAGATGATTTTGTACTTTAGGTTATGATTCAGCATTTGATTATTTCTACACATTGATATCAGAAATCATAGGATTCAACTCATGGTCATCACCCCCAATTTCATCATCCAAATATTCAGTAGAATAGGAAGGAAATTCAGTAGTTTTCTCCTTCACTAGTTCCACCTCCTGAATAGGCTCATCGAACTTGACACTTATTTCAATGATGATCTATTTTGTTTTGATATCCAGCAGCTTGAAACCATTTGATTCATCAGGATATCCAATAAACAACATTCTATGTTTTGCGGTTGCAAATCCCTTCTTTTATCAAGTGGAATTCAGGCCCATGCAGTGGACCCAAACACCCGCAGGTTCGACACATCTGGCTTGTGTCCGAAGTATGCTTTGAAAGGGGTCTTCCATTTCATGGATGAGTGTGGAACCATATTCTGAATGTATTCTGCACCATGCATGGATTCAGCCCACAAATTTTCAGCCAACTTCTTTGATTCCAACATACAGGTGGTCATCTCCTTGAGAGACCGATTCTTCCTTTCCGCTACTCCGTTATGCTGGGGATTGTAGGGAATTGAATGTTGGACCTGAATACCAATTTGAGAGCATATGTGCAGAAACTCATTACTGAGATACTACCCACCATTATCAGATCTCAATATCTTGATCTTAATCCTAGAGGCATTCTCAATCAAGGCCTTTAATTCATAAAAAATTTCACATACTTTAGACTTCTTTTGAGAAAGAAGACCCAGTGTACCTTGAAAAATAATCAGAAAAAGTCAGAAGATACCTTGATCCATTCATGGATGTGATAGGAATTGGACCTCTAATATCATAATGTATCAGCCCCAATATGCATGTAGCTTGTTTTTCCTTCCCCTGATCGAACTTGTGCTTAGGGTGTTTTCCAATCACACACCCCTTGCAATTTTCGGTGGTTGCCTTGATGACTGGGAGGCCTTCAACCATGGAGTTTTTATATAATTTATTCAAATATTTGAAATTAAGATGGATAAAACTTGCATTCCACAGCCTACTAACATCATTTCCATGAGTTAGCAGAGCGGTGGGCTTTGCATCCGGCACCAAAGTGGGAGAACTCATAGGATCTTGCATGATGGTTTGCAAGGCCTTTAGCAATGGGTTTCTTGGATGCAAGCTCCATTATCTCAACATCATTTGGGCTGAAAGAAACTCTCTTAGGCACTCCTATATGTGTCATCTGATAAACAATAAGGAGATTTGATGCCAGAGATGGTACATACAAAACATTTGAAAAATAGCCATTCTCGAGATCATCCGTACCTTGTCCTTCTGAAATGATGGTGGAGTCATCTCCCATGTGGATGGGGATGGATTTTCCAATCTCCAAGGATGAAAAGGAGTCTTCTTTATCCATCATGTGGTTTGAAGCTCTAGAATCAATCAAGAGTGCTTTGGACTTCGAAGTGATTTCCATGAGGGCATGACCTTTTTCATGTTGTGGTTCCCGATCTTGCTGATCTCTCCTCCAAAAGCTTTCCAGAAGATTGATGTGATTTATCTCAAGGAGAGAGGTAGCTTCATCGAGCTTCTTCTTCATGCAAGCATGTTCAGGGTGGAATCCCTTCCCGCAGTATGAATACTTGACTTTTTCCTTGCCATGGTGCCCTTTTCCTTCGTTCTTCCTTCAGTCAGAAGACTCATCATGCTGCTGGTTTACAACTCTAGGATTAGGAGCATCAAATTTAGTTTTTGGTTTCTTCTACTACTTTCCTTTACCCTCAGATCTTTGGGCCCTGAGACATGGAGGGCTTGATCATGGGAGGATTTGATGATCCCCATCTGGACAAGCTTATCATGTTCACTTGTTAGGGACTCAATGAAGGAATTGAGTGTAGGCATCTTCCATCCAGGGGTTGTGAGATTCCTGGCACGGAATGTAGAAACAAAAACTGAATAATCAACTCCAAGTTTGGAGAGTATGGTGAGGATGAGCTAATCATCCACCTTCTCCACTTTGCATTGCTTCAAGAGTAAGGCAGTGTGCTTGAAATTTGTGAAAAAAGTCATTCAATGTCTCGAAATTGGAAGGATGGAGAGACATTAATTCATTTTTGAGCTCGTAAACTCTCAAGTCATCTTGGTTTCCATATAGGGTTTCCAATTTATCCCAGATTTCCTTTGGAATCTTCAATCCCGAAAGATGGAAAAGAAGATCCTGGGAAATAGAGAGGCACAAGAATCTAAAGGCTTCATCCTTCTTGTTAAGGAATCTTGATTTGTCTATAGCAGAACCAGGCTCATGTTCAGTGTCCATGGTGAATCCATAGAGTCCTCTGGAGCGTAGTTGAATCTCCATGTTTCCTTTCCATGAGTGGAAATTGTATGGATTCATAAGATCTACTGAGGAGGCCATCTGCATTTGCCTGTAGAAAACCTAAAAATCACAACAGAAAGGGCAATGTAAGGTCGAACAACCTACACATTTTAGGCTTTCATCACACCCAGCATAGTCAATCAAGCAAGCTTGATCAACAAGTTCTTTACTTGGGGTATTAAGTGGTAAGCCTTGGATTCTGGTGTAGTGCTGGATGTTTGAGCTATTGCTCAATTTTCATGCAGAAATATGTCAAAAAGCTTGTTTTTGAGAGATTGAGCTTCGTCCAGTCGTGAGATCTGATACCATATTAAACTTGCACAGTGATCTAGGGACTAAACACAGTCTCATCAATAGATTAATGACAATAATTCATGAAAATGGTGAAAAAGGGATACAAAATGAGTAGCTTCACTATATATTCACAAAAAGAATGAGTAATACAATACAATGTCATGCTGCAAGCATAAATGAAAAAGAAATTCAAATTCCTAAGGAGGTCATTCGAATTGAATGAGTGAGTCTAGCTTAACTGAATGTAAGCCATAGTCAACACTCAAGTTAACCACTGATCAAAACCCTAATTGACTCAATTGAGCCCTAAATGAAGTCGGAGTGCAATAAATGATTGAGTCTTAACTGAAAGAGATTAGACACATGTCATAGCAAGCCAACCATCAAGTGGTATCACTTCAATGACTCCAATGAACCCCGATGAGGTTAACTGAAGTGAAACTGAACATCAAAAGTGGTTGGAGGCACCCCTGTTGACTCTAGTTCATTAAACAATCATTAAATAATCAATTTAATGAAAGGAGGTTCCTTCAATTCCCTATTTAACTGATTGTAACCATCAGTTAGCAATAAAATGCATTAATGACACTCAGATCACCCCCAGAGTGCTCGAGTTAGCCTCCCCGAATGTAGGAGAAGGCTAAGTTAGCCTCCTTGACTGAAGGTAGGCATGGATGTGATCTAGCTGATGACATTTAATGCTCCACTGATGTTAATTAAGACAATAATACTTAGGATAGTGGTTTAACTAGGCCAAATCGACCAAAATGAGTGTGTAAGGTGGTAAATGTCTCCAACATGTTATTTGTAGGTACTAACCTTTTAGCTGATGTAGCTAACAAGTCAGTTGCTGCATTTTTTGCTCTAGGAATTGAAGAAATATTGAATGCATGAAAATTTATTAATAAATCCCAAACTTCATTTTGGTAAGCCTTCAAATGCGGTGATATGTAGTGAATTTTGTTTCGAATTTGTTTAACAACGATTTCAGAATCTCCGTACACTCATTAGAGGAAATTTCAACTCAAAATGGGACTTTTAAATTTAAATCAAATTCCATGTCATCATGTGTTAGCCAATGAAATTTTTTTAAATTTGAAATACCGTATAGGTCTTAAACATTTTTTAAATATAATTTGGGGATAGGTATCATTAAAAAAACTACTTTTTTGTTTGTATTTTCAACATATCTCCCCATGTTTTTAACTCAAATTTCGATCAGGAGAGCTCGTTGGATGTAGAATTAAATTCCGCATCCAACGAGCACCCACTCGGCATACTTTTGATGGACCCCGCCAGCCCAGAAACAAGAAATACCTAAAAAAATTTGATGATGATGTCATCATCATGTTTCTTTAGGTATTTCTTGTTTCTGGGGTAGCGGGGTTTGTCAAAAGTATGCCGAGTGGGTACTCAATGGATGCATAATTTAATTCTACATCCAACGAGCTCTCTCGATCAAAATTTGAGCAAAAACACAGGGAGATATGTCAAAAATACAAACAAAAAAGTAGTTTTTTGCTTTTAATCCTCCAAAATTATAAATATTATTTTATTATTTTAACTATTATTTTATTAATTTTTTTTAGGAGGCCCATTTTAAGTTGAAATTTCCTCTAATGTTTAGATTTTTTACTCTTAATTCTATTGCTTTTTTCAGTCACTGGACTAATGCTTCGTATTCAGTTGTGTTATTTGTGCATTCAAATTCTAATCTACATGAAAGAAAATGTTTATTTTTTTCGGGATCAATCAGGACATAGCCAGCTCCCGATCCTTCCAACATTTTAGAACCATCAAAATAAATAATCCAAAAAATTCCTACTCCTACTGAATTTGAATTACTAAGGACATCTGAAACTAAATCTACTATGTTACAATCAATCTTATTAGCACGTGAGAACTGAAGGAGATCGAGCTGGATATCTGATATACTGTTGGTTTCTTTGGCTTGGTAATTTTCTAGCTCTAGTTCAATAAAATAGTTTCCCAACACAGAGTTTACTGGTTCATTCTTTCCTTCCAATTGAGTCACGTTATACTTCATTTGAGGTTCTCTCAACACCTTTATTTGCTTCTGACATCCTTTATAGGGAAACCACACATGTGACCAATCTGATGCAAAATATCCTTCTACTTTTACTGACCAATCTCAGCTCAAAACCAAACCATAAGAGTTTCTGATATCTACTACAACAATGTCTATGTATTGACATACCCTCTCATTAGACGGATCAGGACATCTTGCATTTCTCCTATCACTTTCACTGTTGTTCTGTCTAATTGAAGAACTTGGCCTGTAGTTGGCTTATTTTGACCATTTATTTTCTTACAAAATGAAAGTGGCATGACATTAATTGATGCTCCTGAGTCCACTAAACAATTATGCACATTATAATTGAAAATCTCAAAAGTTAGAAGGAAGGATGGAGTTCTATACTTAGACTTTCCTCCTAAAATTTCTTCACCAATCTCTTCCTCAGGTTGGTTATCATTTTGAGGTTCCTTCACGGGTGTTTCAAGTGATTTTAAGAGAGTTTCCTTTTGTTGAGGTAGATTGCACATTTCAAACAAAGATATATTTTGTTTAGCCTTTTTAATGTCTTCCACAATGTCGTATCCCATTTCATGCTCAGTAAAAATTTTCTTGAGATTTTCAGCTTTATTTTTAGTAGGATTTATAGGCACATTGACTTTGTTGGGGCTCTGGCTTGAAATGACAAACTCAGGTATGTTAACAATTGGAGTCTTCATTTTCTTCATGTTCTCTTGAAGTTTCTTAATCTTGGGAAGTATCAAGTTATCTTGTTTTAATCTATTATTACTTCTTGGTGTAACATTTGTCTTTGATATTTCTTCTTCATCAACGAAACCTTCATCTTCTATGTTGAACATAGAAACACAATTCCATAAGACCGAAGTGTCTTCCTCTTGGGCCTCTGTTGGCTAATTAACCTTCTCTTTCTCATCTACAGTTTCTGTCAACTTGGAATCCAACAATTCATTCATTACTAAGGTCATGGAATTTATCCATTGTGGGCAATTCTTTTATGAATGAGGCTGCTGATGGAATGTACAGAAATTATCCATGCCTACATCTATCAAATTCATGGATGAGGTACTACGTGGGGGAGGCTTGGGTTGATTGTTATCATCTTTCTTTTTATAATAAGGCTTGTATTTTTTATGGGCCTCCTTCTCTTTTTCTAAATCAATCACCCTGTTTGACAACTTCTGCATCATCTTCACCACTCCATCTAACTCTTGTGACCACTCATCTTTAGGCTTAGTTAATAATAGAGGTTTTTTGTTTCCATAAGTCTTTTCTTTTGACTACATAGGATAGTGTTCTATGCTGTCCATTTCTTCCTCCACCTTCTCAACTTCTTCATAAGTATCTACCAAAGTGGGTCTAACCGATCTCTTAACAAACATGGCTAGATCAGGCGCAAGAGCCGACGTATAATAATCAATTAAGGCATGCTTAGATGGTTTGTCGGCTACATCGAAGTTGTTCAGGTAGGAAGCAAACCTCTGAGTGAAATTATGTACCCTTTCTTTCTTTTCCTTCTTTAGGGAAATTAATCCTTTCATTAAAGACGTGTGGGTTTTCTGGATTCCATACTTGTTTCTAAACAGTCTCTCAAAAATATTCCAATTTGTGATTGAGTTTGCTGGCAAGGAAAAATACCATGAAGCTGCTTTCCCCTTCAACTTATGTGGGAATAATCTGTAGACTACATCTTCATGTTCTGCTGCTTGCAATCCATCTAAATCCAGATAAAAAATCTGCAAATGATCATCCAAAAGAATTCCTTCATTTTGTTCAAACTTGGGTAAAGCTTTGTTAAAACTCTGAGGCATAGAATGCAATGGAAGCGTCAAGTTCAAAGGAGATCTAGCTCTCCAAGCAAGTTGTGGAGGTGGCTGATTTGCATTCACATTGGCCATGATTTTGATTGGATATTGAGGAGGAGACTAGACAGGCATTCAAAAAGGAGAACAGTGAGGGGAATCTAGCCCTAACTGATTCAAAGGTTGGACAAATTCTTGCAATGTTGTTTCTACCAATTCTTCAAGATCTTCCACCAACACTGAATCTTCTAATTCAGAACAATCTTTCTTATGATACTCTCTTCTAGGTAAAGCAAGAATAATAGGTAACCCTCCAATATTATTTGCATACGCCCTGGTAATCCTCCTTAAATATTCAACTACTTCATTACCAATGTGATAGAGATACCCCTTTTCTTTTTCTTTAGGAGTGGGTTCCTGAGGAAAACTGGTTTCAAAACTGTCACCGGTGGATTAATCTCGAGAAAACAAATTTCCTCGGCCAGCCATGCATTGATGGCCCTCCTTCTAGCGCCAAAATTGTTGAGGCTTGGAAAATCGTAGGTAACAACAGTAGGGATTCTCCCCAATAAGCGTTTCCAATTATCTCGTTATTGTTTGGTATGGGGAATCCATCCAGTTTACGTTCCGACTACCATAGGTCAAGCAACAGTTAAAACTTATTTTACCGGTTGTGGCCTGGTCCACCATTTAAGTTTATTTTTTTTATTTTTATGTTTTAGGTATGATATGCAAGTGCCTAGATAAGTGCAGTCGATAGATATAATTAAGAGTGTCACAATGTGATGTGCAAATTATTACCTCTCGTCTTACCTCTTTCGTTTCTAAATCATGAACAAGAAAAAAATTATACTAGTACTAACTAAATATATCTATCTTATCCCTAGGGAGAAATACTGTAATTAATAATGAGTAATGTATTGTATAACATGCATTTAGAATACTACATATATTTATTCATATTTCAAATACACTAACATAAGTAGATAGATAACCAAAGAGATAGCTCATTGTCAATTAAAACATTCATTACTCGGATATAAAGTGCAAATTTCACAGAAAGAAACAGGAAAACATTCACAACATGAAACAATTCATGAGTTGGAATGATCTCATAGTTCATAGAAACAAGCTAAAACAGAAGTAATTCACATTCAACCAGTCTATGGCCGGCATTTGAAACTCCACAATGATTTCTCTAGCCAAAAATATAACTCTTTATTATAAGATGAAATAGTTCTCCTTACAATAACATTGCACAAAGATAGTCTGAAAAAATATCCTCTATTACATCAAGCTTGCCTATATTTATACAAACAACAAAAACTATTGAATTGCCCTCTTTGCCTTTTGGGATTTCCTTAACTCTTCCTTTACAAAATTTTGTCCCTTAGCTTATGGACCCCCCCAAAAAAAAATACAATATATTACATCATTAATCAAATGTTCTAAATAGTTGAACTAAGATGGCTTAGCTTGCTCATTCATTAATTTCTTCCATGCATTGGCATTTGCTGCTATGTTTTCAAAACTAGAAGGTTCTAGAAACCTGATAGTAATTTCATGGTTAGCAGCTTGATCTTTTATACCTGCCACTCTAGATGGAATCAGGCGAAGTTGGTCTTCTAGTAAGTGATTTCTAACTGTCGCATGTGCTATTTCAGTTTTAAGCACCTCTTCATCTAATCTCTTCACTAGTTGAATGGCCTATTCGTCTTCGTTGCATTGTTCCTGCAATTGTTTCAAAAATATTTCATGTTTAGGAAGTACCTCTAGTCTCCGGCTAGAAGAGATATGACACCGATTGTAAGTTAGGAGGACTCTTCTGCAAAATTTTGCATAGGCACTCTTCGTCTTCCTCCCTGTCTTTACTAGCTCTTCTACTACTTTGATAGCAAACTCAATTAGCTCATACTCCAGTTTTATCGTCTCCAGGTCTTTGGGAGGTACATCTGCGAGAGGCTCCTTATTTGTTTCTACCCATGTCATTCTTATCTGTAGAGTTTCTAAGATATCCCGTGTCCTATCCAAGAAATAGGAAGATGTATTTATAATTTCCTCCAACCTTATTTCTATCTGTTGAACCTTAAACCTCTCTTCCACCATCTGAAATTGCATTTGATGAATCTTCTTTCTGAGCATCAGAGCATGCTTCTTTAAAGGTTCAACATCGACTTTCTTCTCCATAGCTGTCTTTAGTGAAACTTATAGTAAATTATTTTAATATTCCAAGGCTAATATCTAAGTTTCATACAGCTTAGCTTTCCCTTCCATAGTGGTCCTTTGTACTTCCAGTTCTATCACTTTATCTTCTAAGTTTCCCTTTTCCTTATTCAACTCTTTGCTGTAGTTTCCCAAAATATGCCAAGGTGGCCTGGGATTCCTTTTCTGTATTTCTTGCAGATAGCACCAAAGCATCTTTATCTGCCTGTAGAGTCTGGCACTCTGCCTTTTATACCTCAACCTCACTGATCATATCTTCATATTTTCTCTTTAATCTCTGACTTTCACTCCTCTCTTTTTTTAAGGTCTCTTTTAACTGTGTGACCTTCTTCTGGGATTTCTCGAGATCCATCATTATTCTGTCCACAATATCTTTAGTGGCTAGAGATAGGGATACCCCAGCTCTTTCCATTAATTGTGGATCTTTGTTGGTATAGTGAACCACTATTTTATTGGTCACCTTCGCTCCTATCTTACATCCAGTGTTCACCTTTTTCTCTGTTTGTTTAACAATCCTCTTTTTTACCTTGTCATAGAAAATTTTGTTTAAATTAGGCACCTCGTCCCCTTCAGTGGGAATAAAAGGAATCAACTCAATCCTAGCTATTGACACTCGATCCCCTCCTGCTATACTACTAGAGGGAACATCAGGTTCGAATGGATCAGTATCAGACTGAGCTTGTCCTTGATTAGTAGGGTCTTTTTCTTCTCATGTCTCTTCTCTCAATTCCTCAACTTCCTTTTCTTCTTGCTCTTTTTCCTTATTAGCATCTTCTAATCTTAATCCTTCACTTTCTTTCTGCCTTCTCTGTATTTCTTCTTCCTCCATTCTTTTCTTTTCTTCTTCTATCTGCTTTGCCACCTCTTCAGTTGTCTTTCTCTTTTCTTCTTCTTCATCTCACAACTAGTCCTCTGCTTCATTTTCTAACTTGTGAGCTTCTTCCTGCCTTTTGAGTTTATCAACATATTTTCCCTTTCCTCCCACAATAGCTATCTTTTGTTTAAATCTTTTCCTCAAAGCTGTCATGTTTTGAGAATTCCAGAAGATATCTTCATCTTTATCCCATAAATTTGTATACTCGAAATGCACTCCATCTACTATGCAATAATCAACAACTTTATCCTCAAAGTCATTCCTATGGAAATTAATTTCATCGAAGTGAAAATACTCTAATTCCTTAACAAATTCCGCTGCAATTTTTACCTTGGAAAATTTGTAACTTCCTACAAAAAAAGGGGCTGTAGGATATACTTCCTTCTTCTACTCAAAAAGGAACTTTCCCACTCCATCAATGTACAATTGTCTCACAACCTCTTTATGGATAAGATAGTCTGTAGCATACCTCAGTAGAAGGTAAGGAGCCCTTGAACCACCGTACATTATTAAATACTAGCCCTCTTCTGTCAAATAATAGTTCCCAATGTTTTACACAACTTTCAAAGCTTCCTCTGACATACAATTACATTCAAGCAAGAAAATCAAAGTATACAATGGCATAATGAAATTGTCACAAATCTCCTTGCAATGACTATAATATTTGTGAGCCCAGAATAATTTATAGGCAGCATACACAGGGTCTCGATATTTATCACATTGGCACTTCAATGCTGGGAATGGATTAGTACATAAAATGCAATCAATCAATATCAAACTCATATAAAATTATGTCTTCTTCTGGGACACTCCTCGCAATGTTGCACTTATACAAGTTGACAAGCTATTGGACACTATATTTTTCCCAATTAAAGATCGTACCTTGGATGGACACAAAAAATATCACTTGTACCCAACCTATTTTAAATCTTTCTCCATTAGCCCTCCCGAAAATTATGTTTAACATCAAAACAATGAACATGTATGGAGTGTGGAGGGTTGATGTTTCATACTCTCTAGAAGGCCTTGTACGAGAGTTTTTACCTGGGATCATCATTTTTTTAACTGTTTCCACCATATCTAGATTGAGCTCCTTTAACCAAATTTCAATAAATAGGTTTGTGGTGTTGGTAAATTATAAGCCATGGATACATAGGCTGGGCTATATGCAACATAACCCTGCCTCTCGGTGTTCTCTAGTTTCATCCTCGTTACATCTGCCCTAGGAAGAATCCACCCTATCACCTTTGAACATGGGAAAATTTCAAGTCTTGTAGCCACTTTCATAATGGTCGATCTCTCAATATCGGTATATATAAGCATATCTTCAAACCCAACTTCTCGAACACTCTAGTTTGAAATCATTCTGTATACCTCTCTCCATTTATACTCCGTCTCAACTCCAGTAATGGCTTTAGTATCTTCATAAATAACCTCAATTTTTTTTACTATCTCTACTTTTAGTTCCTCCTCAGCTGCTTGGGCCTTCTTCTGCTGCTTTTGTGGCATATCTTTGTGTTGATGATTAGCGTGTAACAATCATGCAACATGATTCTAGTCTACTTACTCCTAGCAAGCTATCTATTGAAAGCAACAAAAAAAACAACTAGAATATTACCATCCCATCAATATGCATGCTGAATAATTTTATTTTATCAAAACCACTGGTAAATTTGGATGAGAAATTGTAAAGTAAAGGAAAGTTGTAAAACCTATCTACCCTAAACCTGCGAAAACCCTCTGCTAGGGAAAACTCTAGATATTAACAACAAACTTGTTTCTCTGGGTAGAAAACTTGAGTGAGGGAAAAAAAAAGAATCTTTAAACTGCAGACCACCGAAAACCCCCAAAATCCCTTATCATCTACGAACTCCTCCTGCATCCCATAGAAACACACCACCACTTAAGACATGGCCATGTAGCCTAGGGTTTAAAACATTTCAAGAATGAAAGGGGTGGTGCAGACAACAAAACGCTCGTCTGCACCTTGTCGTTGCTTCCCAAACAAATGTCAACGATGCACTCATGGCCACACATAGACTGGGTGAGAAAATAACTGGCCGAATGAAACGACACTGACAAATAGACTGGTTTAATGCTTAAATAAAAAAACCCATCGATGTTCAAAACAAAAACCCCCGCAGGAAATAAAACCCTATCAATACATGTAGTCGAAAACCAATAATAATACTGGGCATATAAAAAATTAGAGCGAATCCTACCTGGAGACAATATGGTGAACGACCTGGATAGGAAACAACCTCGGATGGTGAATGATTTGTATAGGTGATCGATAGCTGCACAGACTGAAATGGGTAACCTAATGGTGAAATGACACCTCATACAAACTATATGGATTTATAAGCTCGACCGTGGGAGTAGTAGTCAAATAACGCAGTGGGAAAGAAAAAATTAACCCACTGCTGGAGTGATACTCTTGTGAAAATCGACAATATCAGATCAACTCAAATATTCATGCCCAGGACCTCGAAAGAAAACAACATCGGCAGATGAAATCACTAACCTATCTCGGTATCGATGAGAGCAATGTGAAGTCACGGATAGATTCAGCACTACGCCCCTGCAACGTCGGCCGGAGAAATGACTAACACCTTCGGCTCATTCCCATATACACAGCTGATATGGTGAGACATTTCTCCAAACTTAATCAGATATCGGAGAGTGATAGTTAAACGAGGACCCGGCTCCTCGGAGACGTTTCAGACTATGCTTCCAAAAAATCAGCAACTGCCTCCGATACAATAGATGAAATGACACCTGATACATCGGAGAAAACCTTGGAAGGATCCCAATGGGCACATCGAGAAGGTAGTCAAATGTGCATCCAATGCATTGGAAAGCTAGTCGACTGTGCATCTGATATAAGCAGACAAAAACTCAAATATTTCAAAAACAACAAGCCACGTGAAAACTTTGGTAAAATCATGGAAATCCTTAAGCCTTCTAAACACTAAAAGAGTAAGGGGGGACCCTATATATATATATATATATATATATATATATATTTGGAAAAACGTTGTAGCTGCAACAATTGGCAACTACCTGGCGGACACAGATCTCTGAACAACTTATCCTTTGCGATAGGAGACTATTTCGGTGGTATAACTTTATTAGATTTCTTCAAGATATCTGGATTTCTAGAATGCAAGATTTATGAACTTTAAACATTGATGATAGTCCAAATTTAAGAAAGGGAACCAGGATTTCAAAAGTCTCAATAACTCTTCTGAGGCCGAAAATATGACTTTTATTTTACCTCTGCCTTTGGGTAGCTTCCAACTTAGACACCACAAGATTGTAACATATGGTAAACGGATATATCCATTTGTTCCTCATTCCCATGCCAATTTGCACTCTTTTGGTGCTTCTGGACTTTTGTCCCTTTGAGTCCTCCCTAATTGCTTTCTTTCTGAATTTTAATTCAGGCCCCTCTAGTCATAGTCTCCTTTTGTGTGAGAGATATTTTGATTTTAACTCACGGATGGAGAAGAACTTTGGAAATCTCATTCACACTGATTTGTTTTAGCATGTGATTTTGTACATATTTGTTTCTTGGGATATTTTGACTCTTGTTATCCTTTTGGATTACGACTGTGGCATGGGATCACTTAAATATAATGCATTGTTTACCCTGCTTCATTTCCATGGGTATTTTGTTGTTACCCCCTTAGGAAAGTCCTTAGTGTGAAATGAATGGAGCCTCAAAATAGTATTCTAGACTTTTCTATCCTTAGTTATTTTACAGGGTTTAAGCAGGACTTCAATGTGTTCGCAATCCATTCAGATAATCTGCTAGTCTTGAAGAATCCTTAAACATTGTGTATGGGTAAATAACATGCAGTCTTTGCTCAAAGGTTTTAGTTTATCTAGAACTCTGACAAACTCCAAAACCAAACTCATGTTGATTTATTGAAACATAAACAACCAATCAAAACTTGAGCAAGTGAAAGTAAATCAACTAAAATTAATCTAAAGAAAACAAAACAAATCAAACCATTTATTTATGTACAAGAAAAAGAAAATCAAAACCATTAAGAAAAATAAGGCTTGAGAACTAAACCATTTGCTGGTAAGTTCTCCTCCCACCCCTGTAAGTCTTGAAATTTGTAAGTTGAGGGGCCTATCTTCACTGTAATCTGAAAAGGGCCTATCCATAGTTGCTGGAATTTAGTGTGCTTTCCCTTCTCATCATGTGGGTGATCCCACTTAAGAGCCAAATTACCTACCTCAAACTCTTTTTTCCCATATTTGTGTTGGTCAAACCATCTCTTCACCATTTCTTGTTGATGTTTAAACCTTTTTCGGGATTTGGAACTGGACTCTTCTAACTTCAGCAGATTGTGAATTCGGATTTACAGAACTTCATTATCAGTACCCCTAGATTCTTGGGCTAGTTTGGAAGATGGAAACTAAATATTAGGAGGTAAGATAACTTCTTTTTCCATAGACAAGAGTGTAGGGTGACACACCTAAGGACTTTTTGGGTGTGACTCTATCAGCCCAAAGTGCATTAGGAAAAGCTAGATACCAGCTCCTTTGATTTTCTATAACCATTTTCTTTAAAATTCTAATCAGGTTTTTATTTGTGGAATCTGCTAAACCATTTCCTTGCGAATGGTAGTTTGCAGAATAGTGTAGCTTAATTCCTTTTTCATTAGCAAATGCAGTCAACTTAATAGATGAAAAATATGAAGCATTATAAAAAAACCAGGGAAATTGGAACCCCAAACCTGGTCATAACATAATCTTGCAGAAAGTCCATAACTACATCTTCATTTACTTTACATAACGGAATGGATTCTACCAATCTGGTGAAATAATCAGTTTCCATCAGAATGTACTTATGCTACAATGAATAATTTGGATTGATCTCTCCAATAATGTCAATCACCTATTGCCCGAATGGTTCTGAGATAATCACTGGTTTCAATGGTCCTGCTGCTTTGGATTGCCTCCTCCTGCTCCTTTGGAAAGTATCACACTTTCTAACATGAGCATGAGCATCTTTAAACAATGCCGGCCAGTAGTATCCAGCTCTGAGAATCTTATGTGTTGTTGTGTCTCCTGAAAAATGTCTTGCAGCGGGTCCATCATGTAATTCTGCTACAACCTTCTTTGCATCTTGATGTTCCAAGCATCTAAGAAAGACTAAATCGTAGTTATTTCTAAACAACACTCCATCAATAATATGATATAAGGCTGATTTCAGACGTAATGCTCTTCTTTGCTTGGGATTCCAATGTTCCATAAAATATCCTTCTTGAAGATAATGGACTAAATCCCTATACCAGGAGTCTGGATCTGTGAATAGAGGACATACATCCACCATGTGTAATTCATCTTCATTATCCCCGCTATTATATTCATTGTTTTGACTCTCAGCCATCAACTTATAGAGTCCTTGTCCTTTAATTATGGTTGTTGGTTTGAATTCAAGATCATATTCTTGCAAAGAAGTCACACAGTTCTCTCTTCTTTCTCCCAATTCCTTTTGTACAAAAAGGGATCATACCATTGCGTGTGGGACTATTACTTTGGTGCAGTTCTTAAGTATGTATGGCCTGAATTGCTTCACTGCCTTAAAAAATACAGAAGCTTGTTTATCAACTGCAAGATAGTTTAATTCAGCCCCTTGCAGACCAGTGCTCATAAATTATATGGGGTATTCATCTCCCCCTTCTTCTTTTAGCGTAAGCACTGCTGCTAATGAATCATATGAAGCAAAAAAGTATAAGATAAAATCCTTTTCAAAGTCAAGGATTTTAATTGATGGTGCATGAGCTATGGAAATTTTAATCTTGTCAAATGCACCCTTATCTGAATCAATCCACTTGAATTGAACACTTTGCTTTACCATTTGTTGCAAAGGTTTGATGATTTGAGCAAAGTCTGGCACAAACCTTCACATGAAATTTATTGTCCCCATAAAATATTTCATACCCTTTTTATTACGGGGAAAAGGGATATGTTCTATGGCTCTAATTCTTTCTGGGTCTATTGAGATCCTATTTTTGGAAATGACATGACCCAATAGCTTTGCTTCTGTGACATCGAACACACACTTCTTAGGATTTAACGAAATGCCATATTTCCTGCAATGCTCAAAAATATGTTTCAAATGAAATGCATGCTCTTCTCTCTTCTTTGAAAATATTGTAACATCATCTAAATAAAGTGCAACACTACGGCGAATCAGACCGCGGAAAGCTATATCCATCACCCTTTGGAAATTTTCTCCAATTGTTACAGCCGATTTTACCACACATGGGGAATCACACTTTTATGGCCTTCCCTATCCCTCTGTAGACTCCTTAGACCCCATGGACCATTTTTGTTCCTTTTATGTTTCCAAGATCATCCCTAAAAACATGCAAAATTTTCTATACGCAACTTTTAAACCCTTTCTCGCGTATATACGCGGGTTTGACCCCTAAAACCGTGTACATCGGGATGTGTGCAAAAGGCCAAATTCTTTTGGAGTTTTCCTTGATGTGGATCTGACTCACTTGTCTCATGGCCTTCCCTATGCCTTGAGATCGCTCGGATTCAACCTTTCATTACCCCATTGAAGAGCTATATAAGGAACCCTTTGGATACATTGAAGGAATGAGGAATTGAGAGCAAGAGAACTATAGTCCATTGTTGCCGGAACTTGTGCTTGAGTCTGCGTCCCTTTGTCCCTTTTGAGCACTTTTGTGTTCTTCCCAAGCTTGCCCTTTTATTTTGAGCTTGCTATCGAGATATGGAGGATTGAAGTGGTGAAGGCCCAAGTGGGGGAATCGGTTTCTCTGATTCGTAGACGTGCCGAAAAAGGTTGTATTCATTGTAATCTCTGATTTTATATTGATAGAAATATCTTTTCCTCTCCAATAATGTGTATTTGAATGAATATTTGATCCATGGATGATTTCAAATGCTTATATGTTATTGATTATATATGCTAGAGTAGATCTAACATAATTATATATAGCATGCTTATCTTGTTTATTGAATGTTGAGGAAGCAATTTATCAATTCAAGCTGGAGTTGGAAAGCTCAATGGGGATCTACATCAACCGTTTGGAATAAGGTAAGAATCGAGATCCTTTAGTGTTAGATATTTGGTTTCTCTTTCATATAGGAAAGGATTGGTTTTTGGAGTCAAGCTATCTGTTGTGGTACCCCAAGCCATAGGAATTTCTGTCCGTAACAGAATTGGCGACTCCGCTGGGGAGTTCCTAGTAGTTGTCCTTTGGGGGTTTTTATCGGCATTCAATGTTCTTGAATTGCTCTTATTTCTCTGTTTCTGAGTCGGGTCTGGGGGCATGTTTTCCTGGTAGTGTCTGATTTGTGTGAGTTTTGTCTCAGTTTGTCTGTTTGCCTTTCCTTTTATACATTTTTCTTCCTATACGTGAGTTTTTAACTCACAGTTGCGTATACACGCGGCTTTGACTTCTATATCCGTGTACATACACGAGTCCACTGCGAATAGTCACATATGCCCTAAGTTTTTCCTTTTAGAGGAAGATGGATTGTTGCTGGGTGAATTTTGATTATTGCAAAGTCTCCTTTGAAACTGCTAGAGTCTGTATACACCTTTGTTTCTAACTAGAGACACTTTTTTTTAGGGTAAATTTCTTTTTTAAGAATGTTCTTGTCATTGCATTTTCGATTTTTTTGTTTTGGGATTAGTGCATTAGATTTATTTTACCTTAGTACTTTGCGTGAGTGCTGTTTGATTGTGCTTGCAGAGCCTTTGGGGGTAGTAGAATCATTCTTTTGATTTAGTATCTCATTTTTTCAAAAAATCCAAAAATATTTACTTCTTTGCATCATTATCCATTGCACTTTGCACTTTGCATGGTACTTGCACTAGGTTTGCTTAGAGAAGTATTAGTTAGGCTTTCATATAGAAATGATTGCATTTTTCATTTGAAGAAAATTTTGCTTTTCACGTAGTAGCATGCCCTGCTTTTCATTCAACACAATGCATTTACATTGATTGTTAGGTGTGCATTTTACTTTGAGTTGCATCATAAAACCATTGGTTGCACGATCATCTACCATTTTTTAGTAATAAAGCCAAATAAAATAAACACTTAATTAAAATGGATTACACTATTTTCTTTGATAGTGTACACCAACAAGATTGGGTTTTAGGGTCTTAGAATAGTTCATTGTGAGTAAATTCTCCAAGACCACTAAACAACAACATGTATGTGTGTGTCTAGGTGAGAGTGTGAAATTCCTTGGTATAATTAGTGTTTCTCATGATCCTCCTCTTACAAGGGAGTTAAGCACGAGGTAGTGTGAGTGGTTATTGATTGGGATGACCCCTATTCATAACTGAGTAGCACCAGAGATATTTCTAGGATTGTATTCGTATCTGGGGGCTCTTTCAAGAGTTTTGGGCTTTTCTACCCTGTCCATATGGTCAATCCCACCTAGGATTATCTACCTGAGCATTGATTATATTGAGGTGACCTTAGTTGCCTTACCTAGGTTATTGAGGGGGTACTTTGTAGGGGTTATTCTGCGGGTGTCCCAGCTAGGTTGGGGTCGAATAGCATAGTCATTATATGTGTTGAAGCTGACGGCCACAATAATTGGTTATGAACGTCCACTTGTTGTGTATGGGAGTCTCAAGCCTCTCCTAGGTGAGACATACCTGATTCATTTGGGAGCTCACATATCCTACTCATGTTTGCTTGTGATTGGCTTTAGATTATATTGGTGTATGCTTTGTGCATGTTAGATTGCTTAGGGTTTGCGTAATTAGAGAGTCTTTTTCATTTTTTGAGTCATTGTGGATTCAGGTGTGGCACCTTGTCATTCTCATCGTTTAGCAGGACTTTCGCCTTCTACATCTCCTCCTCCTTTGGCAGAGAGAAGCAGACGGTCCAGGAGGACTACTTCTCACATTGATTCACACACGATGGGAGATCATGAAGATGAAATTCTTGAGCTACCTTATTCACTTCATGAGGTTAAAGAAGAAGAGCCTACCCCTACATATGACCCTTCACCTGATATACCTACACACTCTGGGTATGATCCTTCACGTGATATACCTACACACTCTGGGTATGATCCCTCATCCATAGGTCATCAGTATTGGATGCTGGGCAACGAGACTCATCATGAACCTGTGAGCACTAGTTATGGTAGTTATGATATGTCTGGTATTCCTACACATGATTCGGTACCGCATACAAAGTCGGAGTTTGAACCTAACACTATGCTTGGGGGAATTCCTAGTCACTTCCATGTGGAGAGATTTGGGAAATCAAGTCACATTGCACCCTCCATCCCAGCGGTGGAGGCTACATCACATGTTCATCCTAGACCTAGTGCTAGTAGTCCTATTCGGATACTAGAGCCAATACGAGTGACTGTAGGGAATACCACTTACATGATTTCACATATCCCTTCGTCCTCTATTCCTAGTTCTTCGAATTCTATTCCTCCCCCACATTCACGTGGTCCTTCAGGCCGAAATGTTGCTACAAGTCATGTGTGTACTGCTGCTACTCGCATAGTTGTGTCTCAAATTCAAGTACCTCTTGTTGTGTCGGGAGGTCGTATTCCTACTTCTGGAGGTCATATTCTTACTTCCGGAATGTCTATTCCTACTTATGGAGTTTCTCATGGGACATCTCATGGGACTTCTTATGGACCATATTATGGATCGTAGTGTGCACAAAGTTATTCACCTTATGGGTACAAGTATCAACAAGTCGCTTACTCCCCGAATTATGGCTTTGTAGCCCCAAATAGTCAAGGTACAACACATTATGGTGCTTCCATGCCACCCTACAAGGATCAAATGGGAGGAGGATACTATGGCCATGGCCATGGTGGTTACAGTAATCAGTCCTATGTGAACCAAAATTATCAGGGAGCGCCTCATAGACCTGCTCAACCTAGGCTCCCTTTCCTCGCAATGTTAAATCTTCCTGACTTGTCGAGACTAACCAATGATCCAGTATCTTATGACCCGGCTTGGACGACTGTCCCTACAAAGCTTCCCTCAGACATTCCCAAGTTCGATGGAAAACCTGGAGAAGATCCGAGTGAACATGTTACTACATTTCACCTATGGTGCTCTTCTAACTCCTTACACAAAGATTCGATCCTTTTAAGGCTATTTCAATGCACCCTCACTGGGCCTGCCGCGAAATGGTACATAGAGCTACCTAGGGGGGCATTCACTATGTTCGATGACCTAACTATGAATTTTCTCAACCACTTCCAGTTACCAGTGCATTACGACATTGGTACAGAACTCTTGTCAAAATTTCAGCAAAATAAAGCCACACATATCTCGAACCATATCCAAGAGTGGCGTAGACGGAAGAGATTGATTAAAGCCTTCATACCACCAGAGTTTCTCCTCGAGTGGTTCCTTAAGTCGTTACTACCTTATATAGCAAAAGATGTTTCTACATCCAAAGTTCAGAATGAGGAACAAGCCATTTTTAGGGCACCATAATTAGACTTGATTTATGCTCAATCCAGTTTGTTATATAAGATCATTCCTAATGCTCTGCATTCTAGTTTCTACCCTAAGGTCAAACCTAGACCACATGCCAATGGAATTGTTGGTTGTACGAGTACCAAACCTATGGATTCGGTTTGTTAAATAGGTCAGTCAATAATCTATCAACCAATCTGCTTCGGGACAAGTCACGGCTTCATCTCAACCCACCCAAATGATGAGTGTGCTTTCGGTACAATCGTCGGACCAGAAAGGTAACCAGCAACCCAGAAGGAATAAGAAGAAGGGTAAAAACAATTGTAAGGGTGGGAATAAGAATGAAAATTCCAATTATAATGACAAGAATGCCCGAAATGGTGGAGGGGACAAGCAGCCTAAACGTAAGTTTAAGTTTCCTTGAAAGTTATGTAAGGAGGACCACCTCACTCACTTGTGCCCTCAGATAGAAGAAACCTCCAGGTTCATAGCGTAGGGCCGAGCTATGCTGACTAACCCTTTACCTCATAATCAAAATATGAACTCTAGGACCCATGACCAGTCTGGTGGGGATCAAGATCTGCCGGAAGCTTGTACTAGCCATGGTTTCATCAACATGGTGCATGCTACTAAGGTTGTGACTCGTGCGAAGGACTATGGTTCATCAAAACCAGACCTTGGAAAGGAACCTGCTCCACCCAAGAGTCTTTTGCATATTGAAAAACCAGTGGATAAACTTGAATTTGCTCCTCGCATTCCTAAGGGAGTCCTTAAGCATTCAGGGCACAATCCTAATGCTTGAGCCGCCCATAACTATTCTGTTGTCGAGGATTGGGGCCACACTCCTTGTGCGATGTCTGCACTCGAAGTACTTCAGAGTTGTCCTTCACAAAGGAAAGCTTTGCTTTTTGCTCTTGGTGTTAACAATGATAATTCTTCCTCTACCATAAAATTTGAAACCATCAGACTATAGCCTCGCTTGCCTTACTATGTGTCTCTCTTGATTCATGTAGAATTTCTTAACAAGACCATCAAATGCACTGTGATTGACGAAGGCGCTGCTGCTTTCGTGATGTCTTTGGTGTGTTGGAAGGGTTTGGGTTCCCCATAGTTTTCTAAATCCACTACCATGTTGACTGCGTTTGATGGTAGATCGTTTCGGTTGCATGGCATTCTTCCTTCTCTTAAGGTCCATTTGGGATGGAAGACCATCGCAATCGAGGTCGAGGTGGTTGATGCACCCCTTGACTATAATCTGTTACTAGGTAGGAATTGGATGTATAGTATGCAAGCCATAGCTTCTTCTCTATTCCGAGCTGTATGCTTTCCATTTAATTGGAATATATTTATGATTGATCAAATGTCATCCAAGAATCCATGTGTTACCACATCTTCAGGAGCTTCTGTCCCGATTGTGGCGCACTCTTAGGTGGCAACTGGGAGTGTGGGTATGGACATGTACCCATAACTTATGGGATCATTTATTTTTCCTACACCTATTCTTATGATCGGGTCTACTTCTGGTGAGGCTTTTTCATCATTGCATTCGGTGTCTTTTCACACCACTCATATGGAAGATCCTTGGATTCTTCCTACACCGAGTCCTTCACGTGATCCCATCGGAATGGATGTGTCGTTGCCTGCAACTATGATAGCATATCAAGCTAATCTTGGATGTGTTGCAGAGCCTAGTCCTTCCTCTTTGCAAATGGAGGAGGAGGACCCATATGTAATGCCTGCATGGGAAGTTCAGTCTTCTCACACACATGAATGCCTTGATAGTGTTTTTTCCTTCAGATGAGGCTATTATTGAGGCTATGTCTAGGGTTGAGCCACCTTGGGAAGAGTTGCATCATATATCTTATTTTCTTCCTGAGATTGACCGTTTGGAGTGTGAAGACTTTAGGGAGATTCTTAGTGAGAGAATTGGTAGTCCCATGGTTCCGTTAAGCTCTCCTAGTCCGATGGCTGATGGAAACATGGCGAATATATATCCTACCATCCCTATCAATATCTCTCGCGATCCTGGCAAGATTGAGAATGTCTATATTGGGGTATAATGTTCCCATGCTGAGATTCAAGAGTATACTGAGCTATTCAAAGAATTTCATGATGTATTTGCTTGGTCATACGAAGAAATTCCAGGTATCGACCCTCGCATTATTGAGCATGAAATTAAAACTTATCCCAATGCTAAGCCTATTCGACAACACTTGTGTGCGGTGAATTCTAGAAAAGAACCCGCGATTAAGGTTGAGATAGAAAAATTGTTGAATGCTGGTTTTATCTATCCCATTCCCTTGACCAAGTGGGTTTCAAACCCCATTCTGGTTGATAAGAAGCAAGGAACGATCTGCATATGCACTGATTTCCGTGACTTGAATCGTGCCTGTCCTAAAGATAATTTTCCCACACCATTTATCGATCAGATTTTGGATGAGTGTGTGGGAAGCGAGGTATTTTCCTTTATGGATGGATTTTTCGAATACAATCAGATACAGTTCAAACCTAAGGACCAACATAAGACTGCCTTTATTTGTCCTTGGGGTACCTTTTCATATCAAAATATGCCTTTCGGCCTTAAAAATGCTGGAGCCACTTTTCAGCATGCTATGACCTTGATCTTGGATGATCTCAAATTGATTATTGAAGTCTTTTTGGATGACCTTGCTGCTCATTCTCATCAGAGGATGCGTCATTCCTATTATTTGAGATTAGTGTTTGAAAGGTGCTGCCATTATTTGGTCAAGTTAAATCCTCACAAGTGCATCTTTTGTGTGAAGTCTGGTCGCTTATTAGTGTTCATTGTCTCCAAAGAGGGTATAAGAGTTGACCCTTTGAAGGTTGAGGCAATACTTCAATTGTCTCCCCCGAGAAACATTAGACATCTTCAATGTTTGCAAGGCATGGAAAACTTCTTACGGAGATTCGTCATGAATTTTGCTAATTTGATTAGAGGCTTTATGCGTCTTTTGAAGAAGGACATTACCTTTTGTTGGGATGAGCGAGCCCAGGATTCCTTCGATGCGCTTAAGCGAGCCTTAGCATCGGCCTCGGTAATTAGTCCACCCAACTATATCCGTGAATTTCTACTTTATGTGGCCGCGTCCATGGAGACGATTGGTAAGGTTTTGGTTCAAAAGGATGAGGAGCTCCGAAAGCATGTCATATATTATCTGATCCAAAACCTTATAGATGTGGAGATCCATTATTCCCATGTGGAGAAGCTTTCCTTAGCTACCGTTCATGCAGTTCAAAGATTGAGACACTATATTCTCCTTCGCCAGAACTTGGTGGTTTCCCATGTCAATCCATTTCAGTTCATCCTCAATACAAGGATGATAGGGGGAAAGTATAACAGGTGGATTGTCATCTTGCAAGAATTCGATCTCGAGTTTGTTTCAGCAAAATTGAAGAAATCGTTGATTTTTGTGGAGCTTATATCTGATTTCGCGAGCAAGGAGGATGAGGAATCTTGTGAAGATACGTTTGTCGATGAGCGCATCTTCTTAATCTCAACTTTGGATCCATGGTATGGATATATTATCATATATTTACAAAAATTGAAGGTCCCTACTCACCTTTCACAGGATGAACGATGACGATTACGTCACGTATCCAAGAGTTACCTCATAGTGGATAACACATTGTACCGCTATGGGGTAGATTCCATTTTACGTCGTTGTTTAACTCATGAGGAAGCTGAGCTTGTGCTGAATGATTGCCACGGAGGGGCGTGTGGTGGTCATTTATCTGGGATTTCTACAGCCCAAAAAATCTTGAGAGCGGGTTATTTTTGGCCATCGATATTTAAAGATTGTGTCAATGCGGTCAAGAAGTGCCACCCTTTCCAAGTGTTTGCACATAATATGCACTCCCATCCTGCCCTGTTACATCCAATTATCACTGCCGGTCCCTTCACTAAGTGGGGGCTCAATTTCATGGATTGAAACCTAGCTTTAGCTAGGGGGAATCATCATATTATCGTGGCTATTGATTACTTCATGAAATGGGCTGAGGCTATGCCCACAATTAAATCTGATGGTGAGACATCCGCTCACTTCATATTCAACTAGATTATTACTCAGTTCAGTATTCTGAAAGAGCTTGTCACTGACCATGGTAAGCACTTTCAGAATTAGATGATGGAAGAGTTGGCCTCGAAGTTAGGGTATAAGCAGGAGCATTATTCTTCTTATTACCCTCAAGCGAATGGACAGGTTGAAGTAGTGAAAACATCACTCAAGTCCATTCTCTAATGAACCATCGCACAAAGCAAGACCAATTGGCATATCATGTTATATCCTGATTTGTGGGCTTATAGAACCGCGGTTAAGACTGCCACCGGTTTTTCTCCATATCAGCTTGTACATGAAGTGGAGTCTGTATTTCCAGTTGAGTGCAAGATCCCTTATTTGAAGCTAGCTATAGAACTCTTACCGGATACTTCCTCATTGGAGGAAAGTTTGGTCCATTTAGAGCAGCTTGATGAGCAGCGCCAAGATGCTTTAGTGGCTCTAGAGGTGAATAAGCATTAAGGTCCAGTACGATAAATCTGTCCATCCAAGGAAGTTTAGTGAGGGATATTTGGTCATTTTGTGGGATCAAGCTAAAGAACCCTTGGGGGCAGGAAAATTCAACCCCATGTGTCATGGTCCTTATGTGGTTAAACGTGTGTTAGAGAAGGGCACTTATGAGCTAGTAGATTATGAAGGGACGGCCTTGGCGAATCCTAGAAATCAGCTCTATCTTAAAAAGTACTATGCATAATTTTCAGCCAGGGCTGACTATTGTATATTATTGTACAACATTTTGCATAGTTAGGTTTTTCTTATGGTGATCAGGTTTGTTGATTAGCTTCCATTTCTTATGGTAGATATCAATGGAGTCTTCCATATATATAGGATTCGCAGATGGTGCAAGCCATCACACTCAACATTCAGCCTCTGCTGCTTGGGTGATTTATACTCCTATGTGTCAGGTATTGTCTTCAAGAGGCATATGTTTACAGTCTTCTTCAAACAATGTTGCTGAATATAGTGCCATTATTGAGCTTCTATGGGATGCCATTTCACATGGTGTTCTATATCTTGAGGTATGCCATTGATTCAGAGTTAGTAGTGTCACAGCTTAATGGCTTTTATCATGTTAAATATCCAACATTATTACGGAGATTCTTATGTGTGAGATTGTTAGAACGGAAATTTGACAGCATAACATACATACATGTTCCAAGAATTTATAATCAAGTTGCTGACTCATATGCTAACTACATGTTAGATTGGAATTTGTTTCATAGACAGTAAGCTCATCACAAACATACATTTTTACACATGTAAATAAATAAACCGATCATCATAAAAGTTTTTCATTAAAACATCCAAAATGTGATAATACATAGTGTCATAATACAAAAATGGGGCTTCCGAGCCACCAAAATATGAATACACGATAGTACAAAATGTATCACTCCCAGGTATCTAAGCCTGGGGAGGAGGAGGGGGGTTCTGATCATGGAATGTCAGCACGGCTCTAGCTAGTCATCTAAACAACCACACCCATGCTCATGGCACACCCACCACCTAATGCTGCATGGACTTAGGCAGGTCCTCGACCTGCGCCATGGGTACCCTATGTGTCAGCCGCATGAAGTTGGTATGAATGCTTTGGAGTATCTGCTCCACATCCACACCCATAATATCATCTCCTCTTCCCCTTCGTCTATGACAAGGGAAGCCTTCAGGCCATCGTGGTCCTACATCTGCATACATATGGTAGGATGTCACTATGTGTTGTCACACAAAAACATGTATTTTTGATTCCATATATCAAAAAACAAAAAAAAATTAAATAACTCAAAAATCTTAAAAGATGGTTGGGATTCGTTACCAATGTCACTGTATGCCGATCCTGGTGGTAATGGCATGTCGGGGTCTCCTCGAAAATCTATCCCTGCATAGGGGTAATCATCAATGGAAACTATCTGCTGTCACCACCATGGAAATAAATCAGTTGGATAGGGGTTGGATACCCTACCTCCACCCAGTCTATGCATCGCGTCTGCCCAACGTCATTGGGTCGGATATCGAACCCCGTGAAGAGGAACGTCAACTCTAGGGCTCAATCCCGGAACACGCTCAAATAAAAACGTGCTCAGTATGCTACTGAAACCAAAGTTTCATACTCTTCCCATCTTGCACTCATTGATATGGTGTTTCATGTTTCCCAGTAGTGCAGTGCTCCAATCGTACATCGTGGGTCTCATGCACTCCACTGCATAGAACATTAGAGTCTGTGAGGCTTGCCCTGCTATCCTGCCCAATGTCAGTAGTATGGCCTTTAGGCCTAGCACCTGTATGGATTTAGTTGACCTGACTCCTGAACTTCTTCGTGTCCAGATAATAATACACAGCTATGTACTCATCTATGGTGAAGCCACCTCCAGGCCCATGATATCATAGGTTCACCACTTCCCCCCATCGAGAAAGTCCAGTAATAAAGTATATGTCCTCCACTTCTATGGTGAGGGACATCTCGTCGATCTGGAAAGATTATGAGTCAGGATCCCAGTAGTCTACTAGCATTTGCAGTAGTCTTGGTTTGGCTCTTAAGCCACCAAGACACTAGAACTTGTAGAGCTCGCATACACGAAGATACTGTTGTGCCATTAGATCACCACATACTGCTTCCTCTACATCCAGCCCGTGCTCACCTTCTCTCCATTCTAGAACCATCCTGCACATTTAAATCAAGTTTGGGTCATTAGAAGTCTTTAAAAAACTTGACTGCGGCCGCATACGTGACTGTTTACTAAAAAACCGCATATGTATGAGACTTTGAGGGATTTTCCTGTGTATATCCAACCCTATACGCGAAAAAATCCTCGATTTCTACATGGGCCGAGGCACACACTTTAGGATGGCCTAGAAATCAAAATAGACCATGGAAAATTCAAAATTTTACATGAAAATGAAAGAGCAGGGCATGGGAAATTACCTGGAAAAAACAGTGTCAGATTCCGTAGGCCGGATCTCCCAGAATTCGCGTTTGAAGTTTTGAGCTTAATTGGGTAAAAATTTCAAATGTTATATAATGTTTTGAATTTTTTACTATTTATAAAAATATTTAAATTTTTCGAAAATTTTTACCCCCTTTTCTATAGTTTTGGACCATTTCTAATCCTTTTGGACCGTTTTTTACTAATATATGATGTAGGAGACCATTTTGAGCATCGTTTTGACCATTCTTTTGACCCATTCGTGCCGATTTCAGGTATCATGTCTAAACAAGCATATAGGTTAGGTTTTACCACCATTTTCATTTTGCATGACCTTATGACCGTTTCATCATAATCGTAGGTACGAACCCATTCTATATTATCACGGAACCTTCTTGCTATTTTAGAAGTGGTATGATTTGAATGGTAGAGCTTGACCTTACATGGGTACCCTAGTTAGCGCCTTACTTGCATTTGGTGCCCATGCCAATAGTTTTGTCCTTTAGGGTGTGGGAGTCCATTGTATAGTATTGCCATGACATTTCGCAAGAGCCTCATACTCCTCTTGATCTTTTTCTGGCCTATTTCCCTTGGACTCCCTTATGTCAAGTTGTAATTGCATTATCATGAGCTTTTCCTGCCTCATTTGAGCCTTATGCCGGCTTCCCTGACTTTGAGTATCAGCCATATAGCCTGAGCTTGTATCATGTCTAGCCATGCAGAGCCATTTTGTATATCCTTTGCAGCTTGATTCCCTATTTTTACCAGGATGGGACTTTCCCCTGAGTGTCGCTATCCTACACATGTCTCCTTGCACTGAGCATAGGAATGTTCCGCTAGCTCATGGAACTAGTTTGTTTTCCTATTTGACACTCGTCTCCTCCTGGTCTGTAACTTTAAAGAAATTTTATTCTTTTTCAAGATTTTCAAATATTTGAAAAGGTCCAAAAAAATTAAAAAACCAAAAATCCAGACAAGAAAAGATGCTATCTTTGGTAACAGTCGAGTCGTGTCTCCTTCGAACAAAGCACTGTATAGCACGTCCATTGGTTGGGTTAATATTTTGACTTTAGGAGCTGTACTCATTTATCTGAGCTTATCTCCACCGACTGGTTAAGCTTCCAGTCCCTATGGAGCCTCTGTTGATGCCTCCTGTGTCGCAGAGATGTCCCAGTTTTGCATATCGAGTCTATGCTGCCTACATTCAGTCACCATTCACCTTTATTCTCTTGTTTGAAGGAATTTGAAACTTGAGTCAGCAATTCCTTAGTTATATTGACTTTGCATGTTAGCCATTCCTGGTATAGTTACTGGTTCATGCACCTTATGATTGAGTCCTTCCACATTATATAGCTTTGTTGAGTACCTCGTTTTGGATGATGGGGATGCCTTAATGCCCTCCTTCCAGCGGATTTCATCCCATCAACTTCAGATCATTTATTCTGGGATAGGAATCTAGAGTCATTTTTGAGTGCCTTGAGACTTGCAGTCATCAGTGGCAGGTTCTCTCGCCATCAACAGTTTTTTGGGAATACATCAATGTCCCTTGATCGATGGATTCTCTTAAGTGTTCGACCTCAACACATTTATTCACACTTGTTAGTTTTCACTCTAGTACCTTGATTCCCATTTTCATTATTGGTGGGTGATCTCGCGTCTATTAATGGTATACATCAATGACCGGTAATCAGACGATGGACTACTATGTTCAACCTCGACACCTCTATTCACATAGTAGGACATGTAATTGTAGCGGTTTGTGTAGAAGACCTTCCATATTGGTGGCATGTCTTATATGCGACCTCCTTGATTGTGTTAGTGTTCATGAGATTTCAGCTCTCATGACTTGATTCCAGTATATGTTAGAGATTTACTGCCATTATGGAGATCTTGATCCATTATATATCTTCAACTTTCATGAAGATAATGATCCTTTGTATATATTCATCATGGAGATTTTGAGATTCATTATATTGTACGTGGCGATGACCACATATGTCATATTGTATCATGCCTATTCATGGCCATTGTACTCTTATGTATCCGAGACTGCTATATGTATTTGCAGTTATGTGTAGAGTTGTATCATTGTATAGTGCTTATTGGATGGTTGGTTCTTCCACTAGGTTCTTCATCACTTCACTTCTGGGATGGACTTATAATGTATTTCGGCCATTGTATGACCCATTTGACCTCACACATTAGGGGGCATCTGTTATAGCTGATTTTACCACACATGGTGAATCACACTTTTATGACCTTCCCTGTCCCTCTGCAGACTCCTTAGACCCCATGGACCATTTTTGTTCCTTTGATGTTTCCAAGATCATCCCTAAAAACATGCAAAATTTGTTATATGCGATTTTTAAACCCTTTCCTGCGTATATATGTGGGTTTGACCCCTAAAACCGTGTACATCAGGATGTGTGCAAAAGGCCAAATTCTTTTGGAGTTTTCCTTGATGTGGATCTGACTCACTTGTCTCCTGGCCTTCCCTATGCCTTGAGATTGCTCGGATTTGACCTTTCAATACCCCATTGAAGAGATATATAAGGAACCCTTTGGATACATTGAAGGCATGAGGAATTGAGAGCAAGAGAACTATAGTCCATTGTTACCGGAACTTGTGCTTGAGTCTGCATCACTTTTTCCCTTGGAGCACTTTTGTGTTCTTCCCAAGCTTGCCCTTTTCTTGTGATCTTGCTATCGAGAGATGGATGATTGAAGTGGTGGAGGCCCAAGTGGGGGACTCAGTTTCTCTGATTCGCAGATGTGCTGATAGAGGTTGTATTCATTGTAATCTCTGATTTTATATTAATAGAAATATCTTTTCCTGTCCAATAATGTGTATTTGAATGAATATTTGATCCATGGCTGATTTCAAATGCTTATATGTTATTGATTATATATGCTAGAGTAGATCTAACATAATTATATATAGCATGCTTGTCTTGTTTATTGAATGTTGAGGAAGCAATTTATCAATTCAAGATGGAGTTGGAAAGCTCAATGGGGATCTACATCAACCATCTGTAATAAGGTACGAATCGAGATCCTTTAGTGTTAGATATTTGGTTTCTCTTGCATATAGGAAAGGATTGCTTTCTGGAGTCAAGCTGTCTGTTTTGGTACCCCAATCCATAGGAATTTCTCTCCGTAACACCAGTATTAATGAGTCCAAAGGACATCCTCCTATATGCAAAAGTCCCCCACTTAGTTTTGAAAGTGGTCTTGAGCCTGTCTTCTTCTACTACAAGCACTTGATTATAACCTAAGAAACCATC
Organism: Pseudotsuga menziesii; assembly: GCA_001517045.1. NCBI lineage: Eukaryota > Viridiplantae > Streptophyta > Pinopsida > Pinales > Pinaceae > Pseudotsuga > Pseudotsuga menziesii. The sequence goes on from LPNX010954168.1 coordinate 264,151, forward strand.
TAATAGAGAAAACGGTTTAGAACCTTAGACCATTTGTAGTATTTGTTCCATGGGTGGGACAGGGTAATTATCTTTATCTGATGCACGATTCAGATTTTTGAAATCAACGCAAAGTCTGATCTCTCCAGAATTTTTTCACACCGGTACCAAGTTTGAGTTTTGAATTTAAATATGATTTTAGCATCTAGCAGCTTTTTCACTTCACTTTGAATTAGGGGCTCTAATTTGGGATGCATCTTTCTCAGAGGCTACTAGTAAGGTTTGACTCCAACTTTGATTGGAATAACATGTTGTATAATTTTGGTGTCATAAGTTTTTAGGTCCTCGTAGGTCCAAGCAAATACATTTTTGTATTTTCTGAATAAACTGATGAATTTACTCCTCTCGTCGGGTGAACAACACTTCCCCAAATTCACATATTTGGGTTCAGCCTTTGTCCCTAGATTTATTAGCTCAAATTGTAAAGACAAGCTATGTGTCTTGACATTCGCTGGCTTTCTGAACTTGTTGTCTAAATCAAACATCTGTTCCAAAGTTCTGACTCCTTTTGGAATGAAATTTCCATTCTGTAGGTCTGCTTGATGTTCTTCGTCATCTATTATGGATCCTTTAAATGTATCATTATTCATTAAAATTTCCAATATTTGTTGATCATCATCAAACACCCTCAGATTGGTGATGTTGTCTGGAACATAAGGCTTGAAAAGAAATTCAATCAAACATCTGTTATTTGTAGGTACTAACCTTGCAGCTGATGTAACCAACAAGTCAGCTGCTACATTTTTTGCTCTAGGAATTGAAGAAATATTGAATGCATGAAAATTTCTTAATAAATCCCAAAATTCATTTTGGTAAGCCTTCAAATGTGGTGATATGCAATGAATTTTGTTCCAAATTTGTTTAACAATGAAATAAAGAATCCAAAAACTTCCTACTCCTACTGAATTTGAATTACTAACGACATCTAAAACTAAATCTACTATGTTACAATCAATCTTATCAGTTCATGAGAACTGAAGGAGATCGGGCTGGATATGTGATATACTACTGGTTTCTTCAACTTGGTAATTTCCCGGCTCTAGTTCAATAAAATATTTTCCCAACAAATAATTTACCGGTTCATTCTTTCCTTCCAACTGAGTCACGTTATAGTTCATTTGAGGTTGTCTCAACACCTTTATTTGGTTTTGCCATCCTTTATAGGGAAACCACACATGTGACCAATATGATGCAAAATATCCTTCTAATTTTGCTAAGCAATCCCGGCTCAAAACCAAACCATAAGAATCTGGGATATCTGCTACAACAATGTCTATGTAGTGACATACCCTCTCTTCTACAGACAAACGGATCAGGCATTAGAGGAAATTTCAACTCAAAATGGGCCTTTTTAACTTTTATTCAAATTCCATGTCATCATGTGTTAGCCAATGAAATTGCTTTAAATTTGAAATATCGTATAGGTCTTAAACACCTTTTTAATATAA